>OZ030005.1:141697052-142202052 GCA_964023405.1 Apodemus agrarius
TCAGAGGAAAAAAAAAAAAGAAAAAAAAAGAAAAAAAAAAAAGAAAAGAAAAGAAAAGAAAAGGTGGCCAGGTAAAAATCGTCTAACACCCTAACACATTTAAAAAAAAATCTTATCAGGACAAAAGTCACAAAAATTCTAGATATCCTTATAACGAAACTTTGCTAAAAATGTGGTTTTGTTTGCTGAAAAAGCAAATCCTTTTAAACATTAGACTCTAAGACCTTCCAGGTATCTGTTAAAACAGTTCATCAATTCTATAAACTTGAAAAATTAATTCCAGAGGTTAGAGATGGCTCAGCAATTAAAAGTACTTGCTGGGGCTGGAGAGATGGATCAGTGGTTAAGAGCACTGACTGCTCTTCCGAAGGTCCTGAGTTCAAATCCCAGCAACCATATGGTGGCCACAACCATCTGTAATGAGATCTGATGCCCTCTTCTGGTGTGTCTGAAGACAGCTACAGTGTACTCACATACATAAAATAAATAAATCTTTAAAAAAAAAAAAAGAGTACTTGCTGTTCTTGAAGGAGATCCAGGATTAGTATCTGTACCCACATAGTGGCTCACAAAAATCTAACTCCAACTCCAGGGGATCCAATACTCTTTTCTAGCCTCTGTGGCATTTGAATGCATATGGTATACATTCATAGTTGTAGGTAGACACTCGTATACATAAAATAAGAAATCTTTAAACAATAATAAATTCCATTCATCAATGGCTAAGTTCCTGTAGCGTTCTCTTTCCTGTTCCCAAAGATATTCAAGAAATATCAAGATCCAAGCAATGTAGCACACAACTTTAAACCTAGCTCTGGGGACATAGAAGAAGGGAGATCTGAGTTAGAAGCCAGCCTGGTCTACACCCAACCTGTCCCAGTCTAAAATAAATAAGTAAATAAATAAACAAGTTCATTTTAAGTACTTAAAATTTACATTCATTAGAAAATATCTGGCTGGGCATGTTGGCACACACCTTCTGTCTTAGTACTTGGGAGGCAGTTGCAGGTAGATTTCCCAGTTGATGCCAGCCTGGTCTAATAACTAGGAGAACCGCCTATCCCAGCCCCCCAAATGCTAGATTAAAGGTGTGCAGCACCACTGACGTGGGATAAAATCTTATAAATATATCTTTAGAAATATAAAACAAGTCCCTAAAATAAGGCTAACCAGAACATATGCATGTTAGATATACTTACCAATTCATATCAATCTTTAATTTTTTTTTAATTAGACATCTTATTTTATGTGAGTTTTGCCTGCATGTATGTCTATGCACCATGTATGTGTTTGGTACCCAGGAGGTCAGAAGAGGATATTAGAGTCTCTAGAACTAGAGTTACAGATAGTTGTGAGCCTCCATGTGATACTGGAAATTGAACCAAGTCCTGTGGAAAAGCAGCAAGTGCTCTTAACCACTGAGCCATCTCTTCAATCCTCCACTTCAAAATGCACTTTAAGGCCTGGCGTGGTGGCGCACGCCTGTAATCCCAGCACTTGGGAGGCAGAGGCAGGCAGATTTCTGAGTTCGAGGCCAGCATGGTCTACAGAGTGAGTTTCAGGGAAGCCAGGGCTATACAGAGAAACCCTGTCTCAAACAAAAAACAAAAAACAAAAAACAAAAAACAAAAAGCACTTTAAGAAACCCATTAACAAAAGAAAAACCCAAAAGAAAGCAAGTAAGGTAGTTCACACCTGAATTTCTAGCATTCATGAGTTTGAGACAGAAAGAATGCCACAAAGTCCAGGCTACTGGCTACAGTGTGAGAACCTATCTCAAAAAAGCAAATAAAAGAAATCTATAGCCTTTTCTCTAAGAATGAAAATCATCAGGAAATGGATTAGAGAACTATATTTCTCACTTTTCTTCAAAAAAAACAAAAAACAAACAAACAAAAAAACAGTGCTAAATGAAACCACATAAAATCTTCAGCAATATTCTAGGTCTAGAATTCACATACTACATACAATTCTGTGCCTCTCCTATCCTACTCTACAAACACAAATTCAAATACTCAAAATGAATACATAGTAAAAATACTAAAAAGGGTCTGACTTATAAAAGACAAAAAACTTTATCAGCATCCAGTATTGTCCTCAAATCAGTCACAGCAATACTCCAAATTTACCAAACTGTTAATTTATTAAAATGATCATACTATTAACTTACCAAAAATATCCATAGCTTATTAACTCCCCAGCTCAGAAACTACAATTGTTAAATAGTTTAATAACACTAATGCTAAAATATTAAATAAAACTATCCTTCCTTGGTTTGTTCTTAAATTTTACATTTTAATATAACTTACTCAATTAGATTTTGCTACAATGTCACTATTGCCAAGCTAGGAATCTTTGTTTCATTACAATCCACAAAAATCCTTTGATTTTTCAGAACTTCAATGATTTCTATAAAACTTAAGGCTTTACCTCCATTTCCAAACACTATAAATTAAGGTTCTAACTACTTAACAAAAAGACAAAACAAAACAAAAAAAAAGTGAGATATTAATATACTTTCACTCCTCCTCTGGTACATAGAAAAGCTATCTAAAACATTTTTTTTTTTTCCAAAAGGAGAGAATTGAAAATACTAACCAATCTCTGGCTGTACCGAATCCTTTCTTCTTCAGGTTCCATCTCTCACTCTTCTGATGGAAGTACTGTAATGAAACCACTCCAGGGATGCCTTCCTCTTCCTAAGGATCCAAATTTACAAAGGAAATGAAGAGAAATAAGAACTTGTTCTGGAACTTACACCTCCTTCTCATTAAGTTAAAGGCTCTTTGAGAATCCTTTATCTTGGGCAAATGGTGCCGTGTCTTGTCAATATTAATCACATCACAACTATAAAAGACCTAAGCAAAAGGAGACTTTGGTTTCAGTTCCTTAGGACCAGCCACATCACTTGTTTCTGCTCTTGGGATTGCAATTAGCAAAACTCTTCCTGCTAACATTAGCAATAAGTAGATAGACAGACAAACACACAGACAGATGGGACTGGAGACATGGCTCAGTGCTTAAGAGCTTTCAAGAGGATCCGGAGTTCAATTCCCAGCAACCGAATGGCAGTTCTATGGGATCCAACACCCCTTACACAGATACACACGCAGGTGAAAAGGCGCAAGACTTTTATTTCTCTTCTTTTGTATGTTTTCTGTGTGTGTAAGTTTTGTTGTTGTTTTGAGACAGGATCTCTCTACATAGCCCTGGTGGTCTTGGAACTCACGAGATAGATGAGGCTTGCCTCCAACTTATAATAAGAGATCCGACTGCCTCTGCTTGCCCAGTGCTGGTAAAGGTGTGCAGCACCAAACCCAAGAAGGACTTTTATTTTTAAAGTGCTGAATGGCCAGGTGAAGTACACACAAAACTAATCCAGATCCTAAACCAATGAGTTCTCAAACAGGTAATGACAAATTATGAGCAAAACGGGCAGGTTACTTTCATAAAAAAAAAAAAAAAAAGAGGACAAGAAAAATTAGGTTTTACAGAAAGATTCCAAACCAATGTCCCATATCCTAAAACTACCATCCACCTCAAGGTATACAACTATGGAACAAATTTGAGAGTTGCAAACAGAAGCAAAAATACTATCTAATCTAGAAAGTAAATAATAAATGAAACGTCTCGATATATGGATACGGGTGAAATATCCATTAAATAAAGACCGGTTGGCACGTCAATCAATCCACAACACCAAGCAAGGGTTTTTGTTTTTCTAAATAATCTTTCTCCTGAATAATGGCTTCCATTGGGTATACAAATGTTTTTCTCTCTTGTAAATATAATACGGCCACATTAACAATCCTTTCAGAGGACCCGATGACATAGTTTGCGAGAGCAGTTCGTGGCACTGCCCTCCTCGGCCTCGGTCTCGAGGGACACAGTCTGCACCCCGTGGACGAGTGCTGCCAGGGCCGGACAGCAAAGCGGTAAACCTCGACTGCTCCCCTAAGGGAAAAGGCGTTTCTATGGCTCACTCCTTGCAAAGAAATAAAAACTTTACGTTAAGTCCTTAGATAAGACCGGGAACCAAACTTCCCAGGGCGGGGGAGGGGGGAGGGGAAATCTCACCGAGGATTTTGTTCTTGAGTTCTTGTCCAGAGAGAAGTAAAATTCCAAACACAGAAAAATTAAAATCCCAAACGTCGTCTTCGGTATTTCTGTGTATTAACCCAGTATCCAAAGAAGGGTCAGAGCGACCCGGAAAAGAGGAAACAGTTACTGAATCAAACCTCCTCTTCTGGCTTTACAGACTCCGCGTCCGAGGCGTCAGGAAAGCAAGACCACTCGGCTACTCCCCCAAGCTGGCGGTCAGCAGCAGTCCCAGCCCGAGACCCGGGCCAAGCGGGCCGCGGGAAACACCCTCTTCTCGGTACCCTCAGCCGGCCACAGCCGCTTCCGAAGCCCAGGAGCCGCGGCCGATCAGCTGAGACCCGCCCGGCCGACGCTCCCCGCGCCGCCCGGCCCCCCGGAACGCGGGCCCCGGCCCCGGGGGGCGGAGAGGGCGGGAGCAGCGGAGCGCCCTGACTGAGGGCCCTCGGCTGCCTTTGCGTCGTCCCCTGAGCCGGGGCTCCGCGCCGCGGGACGATCCCCCTTAGACCCCCAGCTACTCCCCAGCAGCAGAGGAAGGACTCCGGGGGATGGGCCCCCTGACGTTGCCTTTCCACACGAAGAGCCCACTGCCCGGGAGGGAAACAGCTGCGACAGGCCCAGGAGCTGGAAAGGTGCTCTGCGGCCCGCTGCCGCCGCCGCCGCTGCTGGGGAGGGGTGTTGTTTCCCTCACACAGGAGGATCCGCTGAAGCAGCCGCCGCCATTTTGAACCCGTCAGATTCTCACATACACACAGTTCCTCCGGGCCTACTGCGCAGGCGCCCTCTCTCCACCACCACCCCCTCCTCCCGCTGTCTCTCCACCCCCACCTCCTACAAGCCTCTCTGTGCGTCTTACCGCTCTCCGGGACACACGTGAACGCGCACGCGTCACTCCCCCTCTAACGCGGACACACCGCCGGAGCGCGCACGCGCGAATGCGTCGGCCTCGAATCGCCCGCGCCCCGCGACGCCGACGCGGTTCCCCGCCCTCCCCCCTCGCGTCAGCCCGCACGCCCTCTGGCCGGCCTACCGCCCCCGCTCCTTGCCCGCCTCCTTTCGGGTCTCTGGCACGGCCGGATGCCTGCGCCTGCGCGCAAGTCGCGAGCCTCCTCCGCGCGCTCTCTCCCCTACACCCGCACTCTCAACACCCGCACACACAGACACACACGCGCACACACAGATACACAGCCGCGCGCGCGCGCAGAAACACACACACACACACACACACACACACACACACAAAACTTCGCCTGTGACCCCGCCCATCGCCGGCCAGCTGCGCCAGCCGCCCTCCCCCACTACTCTAGAGAGGGTTGTGACCCCCGACCCCCACAAAACACAACACCCCACCCCAGCAGTAGGAAGCATCTCCCCGTACCCTTACAGCCACCTCTGCTAGGTGGTCAGACAGTCACACTAATGAGGGCCAGGCGGCCTGGGTCAGAGCAGCCGTTGGCCGCCTCAACGCGGGGTCCCCCGGGGTCATGCCATGGGAGTGAGGCAGACCCGGGCGCTGCTCTCCGGCCTGCTCGGACCCAGGGGTGCAGAGAAGCAGCGCCCTCCCGCCGGGCGCCCTCCCTCACGCGCCGGCCGGTGGGCCAAGGCCCACCTGCTCGCCATCCCGGAGTAGGCCCCTGCGCCCCCGCTGCAGGGCCTGGCCGCCCTTCGCACGGGGGGCTGGGGGGGTCCTGTCTGTGCAGCGAACCGGTTTCGCCTCACCCACTCCTCGCCGCTCGGCAGGGGCAGGAAACGGTGGTAGTAGCATGTCTATCCTGGGCTCTGTTCCCTCAGGGGAGCTCCAGCCGCTTGACAAGGGAGTCCACAGGTGCTGTGCGCGAGAGTGGGATCCACGACGGCTCAAGGGTGGCAGCAGCTAGCACACCCACTGCGGGCCGCAGGCTCCCGGGGAGGTGGCCCAGGAAGCCCCTGCTGTTGGCCACGCTCAGGTTTCCGTAGCGCCGGTGCCCTCGGCGGCCCGGGTGGGACGTGACCCCGCCCCCGGCGAGTCGGGGCACCCCCCACGGAGAGGGGCGCGGGCCGCCCCTAACCCCAGGGCCGCGGCTTGCGAGGGAGGCCCAGCCGGGAAAATGTCTCCAGTCTGTGTGCGCAGCTTCGCGCGAGGGTCAGCGACGGGGCAGCGGCGGCCCAAGCTGCTCGGCCCTGCCTACGAACCGGCTCCCGCGGCTCGACAGCTGCCCGACGGGCTAGTGGGCTCCGGACGTCGACGGAGCACAGCCAGAGGTAACAGCAGTGCCATGCGAGCAGCCCAACTGCGCTCAGGGCAGTTCCCCAGCCAATCTCGTGCTTTGAGGCCCGTTTAAATTGTAAATCCCACAAAGGACGGTGGCCTGGACGCTACACATCCAAGTGCTTGAGGTTGGCACTTTCCCCTCGCTGACTGGTGTCACATCTTTTTCTCCCTGCCTTGGTTTCCAACTCTTCAGCTTGATCCTGAAGAGTCTGGATTGGAAGAGGAAGACCACCGTAGTATAGCTACCAAATAACGTTCATAAACAGCCTTCTAGGTCTTTTAGGAAGACGTTAGTGATCGACAGTTGGAAAAATGATACTTTCTTTTGCTATTACTGAACTGGGGTAAAGAAAGACACTCTTTAAACCCAATGTATTATTTAATACAGCGAAAAGTTTTGCTAAAGCACACAGAATTTTTACAGACATTCTCTGCTGCTTTTCACATCTTTAGTAGACAAGAGAAAGAGCTTTGTTTTCTAAACTCATTTTAAAACTAAGCAATGGGAATATAAGATTAAACGTGATGAATTACTGGGATAGAGGTTCACAGTTCTGCAACTGCCAACCAACATCTCACAACAAAAATGATTGGTTTGTATGGTCTCATTATCTTGCAGCCAGTCACTGAGCAAAGTCACTTTATTCTGATACCAGTTGCTTTTCAGACTTTTAGAGCATTGCTTCAAAGAGACAATGTTGGAAACTTCGCCATATTGAAGGCCCCTTTTGATGTTCCAGACTATAGTAAAATATGTTTTAAACTAGTACTTTTACCAGTGTATGGTGACTCACACTTGGAAGGTAAACCTAGGACTCCACGGAGGCTGAGGCAGGAAGATTCCCATAAATTAAAAGCCAGCCTGTATTAGATAATGAGTTCCATGTCAGCTTAGTCTACAGAGTGCAACCCGTCTCAAAAAAAAAAAAAAAAAAGAAAAGAAAAGGGCAATAATCTTTTACATCTAATGCCAGGTGTGGCCCCAAAGACATCTGGATTTTTGTAGCTATAAAACAAAAATCTCAACTACACTGCAGTAGGGGAACTGATTAAACAAATGTGCCCAATACTGTCTCTACAGGCTGACTTTGTAACTATACCAAAGCAGATGGCTCATGATATCACCCAAAGTCATAGTGGCTCTGGTGGGTAGGGGCAGATCTGTGAGGACTACTACTGTTTTGCTTTTAAAGAACCATTCCAGAAAGTCTAGAACTGGGGCAATTCCCCAAGAAGGCCACTAGACCTTTGAACTATGGCGCTAAAGGAAGAGGAGATTAAGTGGTTTATGAGAAGGAACTAAAAAAATCCTAGAAGCCTTGATAAAATGGTCCCTATCTGGAATAATAAGCTATAAATTCATTTCAGCATTTTATGCACATGTGTGTTAGTGTCTGTGTCTGCATGCCCTCATAGTGCATACATGCCCAAATATGTGAGCCTATATATGGAAGCAAGATGTGTATAGGCTCGAGCGCAACCTTGGTTATCATTCTTCCTCAGGGACCATCTACCTTTTTCTTCTATTAGAGACAAAGTCTCCCACTGATGAACTCCCAAGTAGGTAAGCTAGCTAGCAGGGGAACTCTAAGGAAATACTTGTCTATGCCTTTCCACCACTAAGATTGCAAGTACTCCGTGGATACCCATCTCTTTTTACATGAATTCTGAGGCTCAAACTCAGGCAAGCACTTTACCAACTAGGCCATTTTACCAGCCCCAGTATCTTTTTTTGTTGTTGGTGGTTTGTTTTTATAGGGTTTCTCTGTATAGCAGAGCCCTGGATGTCCTGGAACTTTGTAAACCAGGCTGGCCTTGAGTTCACAGAGATCTTCTGTATTAGTCAGGGTTCTCTAGAGTCACAGAACTTATAGAATGTCTCTATATATTAAGGGAATTTATTGGAATGACTTACAGTCTGCTGCCCAATTAACTTCACAATGGGCAGGTATGAATGGGAAGAATCTAGTGGTTGCTCAGTCCCACAAGGCTAGGTATTTTAGCCAGTCTTCTGTAGAGGCCGGAATCCTGAAGAAGTAGGTTCCATCAGATATGCTGGCAGGTAAGTGCAAGCGGGTGAAGAAGAACGAACCCTTCCTTTTCCCATTGTAGGCTTCCAGCAGAAGGTACGGCCAACATTAAAGGTGTGTAAAACCATGTCTGGACCCCAGCTTTTCTTTACATGGAACTTGCTCTGTCCCAGGATGGCCTTGAACTCAGAGATCTGCTTGCCTGTCTACTGTGCCACCTTGCCTAATCCTGAGCTTTCCATGGCTACTAAGCATGTGTCATCTCATGTCAAGATCCAAATCAAAAAGCCTATGTCAAGATCATAGGTGAACCGGGCAGTGGTGGCGCACGCCTTTAATCCCAGCACTTGGGAGGCAGAGGCAGGTGGATTTCTGAGTTCGAGGCCAGCCTGGTCTACAGAGTGAGTTCCAGGACAGCCAGAGCTACACAGAGAAACCCTGTCTCAAAAAAAAAAAAAAAATCATAGGTGAGCCGGGCAGTGGTGGCACACGCCTTTAATCCCAGCACTTGGGAAGCAGAGGCAGGCGGGTTTCTTTTTGTTTTTCTTTCTTTTTTTTTAAATTATGCTCCCAAATTTAATCAAAACGTCGGGCGGATTTCTTAGATGCCAGCCTGGTCTACAGAGTGAGTTCCAGGACAGCCAGGGCTACAAAGAGAAACCCTGTCTCAAAAAAAAAAAAAAAAAAAAAATCATAGGTGAGCCCTCCATTTCTGGATTATAGTTCATTCCAGATGTAGTCAAGTTGACAACCAGGAATAACCATCACATCTGCCTACTTCTGCCTCCCCAAGTGATGAAACTAAAAGTAAGTGCTACCATACCCAGCTTCCGTCTTTCTTTCTCTTTGTTCTTTGTTTTTTCATTTGAGACAAGGTCTCACTGTGCAGTCCTGAATAGTCAAGAAGTTGCTATGTAGACCAAGGTGGCCTAAAGTCAGACACCTGCCTGTCTCTGTCTCTGACATTGCTATTACAAGTGAGCATCACCACACTGTTTTTTTTTTTTAAGATTTATTTATTATTATATCTAAGTACTCTGTAGCTGTCTTCAGACACACCAGAAGAGGGCGTCACCGATGGTTGTGAGCCACCATGTGGTTGTTGGAACTTGAACTCAGGACCTTTGGAAGAACAGTCAGTGTGCTCTTACCCGCTGAACCATCTCTCCAGCCCCCAGTTTCGTTTTCACAAAAGTAACACCCAATAAATGCAGGTCAGAGCATGTACTGCTCTTGCAGAGGACTTGTGTTTGGTTCCCAACAACAATTAACAATCTACAGCTACAGCTTCAGGATATCTTGACAATCACTTTTGGCTTCTACCATTAACTATACTCATATATGTCCCCCACCCCAAGACACACATGCATTCAGGAATTTTTTTTTTAAAGATTTGTTTATTTTTATGTATGTGAATACACTGTAACTGTCTTCAGATACCCCAGAAGAGAACATCAGATCTTTGTGTGTGTGTGTGTGTGTGTGTGTTTTGTTTTTGTTGTTGTTTTTTGAGACAGGGTTTCTCTGTATAGCTCTGGCTGTCCCAGAACTCACTCTGTAGAGCAGGCTGGCCTCGAACTCAGAAATCCCCCTGCCTCTGCCTCCCAAGTGCTGGGATTAAAGGCGTGCGCCACCACTGCCCTGCAAGAACATCAGATCTTATTATGGATGGTTGTAAGCCACCATGTGGTTGCTTGGATTTGAACTCAGGACCTCCAGAAGAGCAGTTGGTGCTCTTAAACGCTGAGCCATCTCTCCAGCCCCATCCAGAGAATTTTCAAATCTATTTTTTCAAAAGGTGTTTTTATTTATTTTTATTTTTTAAAAGATTTATTTATTTATTATATGTAAGTACACCTTAGCTGTCTTCAGACACACCAGAAGAGGGTGTCAGATCTCATTACGGATGGTTGTGAGCCACCATGTGGTTACTGGGATTTGAACTCAGGATCTTTGGAAGAGCAGTCAGTGCTCTTAACCGCTGAGCCATCTCTCCAGCCCCCTCAAAAGGTATTTTTAAAAAGTATCCAGAGCCGGGTGTGGTGGCGCACGCATGTAATCCCAGCACTTGGGAGGCAGAGGCAGGCGGATTTCTGAGTTCGAGGCCAGCCTGGTCTACAGAGTGAGTTCCAGGACAGCCAGAGCTACACCAAGAAACCCTGTCTCGAAAAACCAAAAAAAAAAAAAAAAAGTATCCAGACCACTCAATTTCCTTGTGTATGCAATAGAGGATGAAACAAAAGCTTTGTTATTAACTGTATTAAACTATTTCCAATTTGTTTTTAAATGTTAAAGAGGAAATAAGCCAGGCGGTGGTGGCACATGCCTTTAATCCCAGCACTTGGGCGGCAGAGGCAGGCAGATTTCTGAGTTCGAGGCCAGCCTGGTCTACAAAGTGAGTTCAGGACAGCCAGGACTATAAAGAGAAACCCTGTCTCGAAAAAACCAACCAACAAACCAACCAACCAACCAAACAAACAAACAAAAAAAGAGGAAATAAGAATGTCCCTAAATCTGCAGATCTGAACCAGAACAGAGAAGGTGGTCTTGAAGATTTCCCAGGAGGCAACATAATCAGCTGCAGCTCAATAGCTCTGAAATCAGAGACAGCATCTGCCCCCCCTCTCACCCCACGCTGGTTTTCAATACTACTTCCTAAGGAGCTCTTCAAGGTTTCAGTTGTGAAATGAATAATCTCAAAGTTTAGTGTCTGTGACATAGTAGCCAATACTTATGATTTCTCTCTTTCAGTGATAGTCTAACTGTGTTACCAAAGCTAGCCCTGAAGTCCTGGGTTCAGAAGATCTTCCTGCCTCAGCAGGAATTTCCTGAGCAACTAGGATAATAAACATGTGTTTTAAAAAATTAGATTTTACTTATTTGTGTATGCCAAGGCATACATACGGAGAACAAAGGACAACCTGTGAAAGAGGATTCTCTTCTTCCCCACCTGTGGGTCCCAAGTATAGAACTCAGGTTGTCAGGCTTGACAGCAAATTCTTTTATCCACTTAGCCATCTGGTAGGTGCTATATTTCTGGCATCTAAATTTAAGAATAGGCTGGAAACTGTTGGCAGATTACTTGCCTAGAAAGAACAAAGTTCAAGATTCCATACTAGCACTTCATAGAACAGGGCATGATGTCCCAGCACACAGGAGGTAGAAGCAGGAGGATCAGAAATTCAGGGTGGCATTGCCGATATATAGGCAGCCTAGGCTACATTTTATCTCTAAACAAAATAAGCAGAAAAACAGCTTTGAGTGAAGATGTTTTGTATTTAAGCAAATGAAGAGGGTTCACATGATGCACAAGTCTTTAGAGCTCAGATTGTGACTTATTCATAGCTGTTCTCTTCAGTCAGGGTGGTTGGTCTTTTATTCTCTCCCACTGTGTCTCTAGTCTCTATTTTTTTCTCTCCCCTGATGTCTTTCTCTCCCTAGTCATTCTGTACTATCCCTACCTTCTATGTTCTTACTTTTTTGGTGCACTGTCTTAACAAGCTTGTGTACCTACTCCCTTTTACTGTCTAGTGCACTTAAATCTTTAGATTCATTATTTAGTGAGCATATGAGAGAAGCTCTTTGTGGAGGAGAACTGAGCCACAAGGGTATCATCCAAAAGCATCTGAAATCAGTATTACTATTAACTCCAGGAATAAAAACTGTATGTTAGATGATCATGACATAAAGGAATGATGAGTAATTTTCTTTTGCATCCTGAAAAAGAATCTAAATGGGTTGAGGAGGAAAAAACCCAAAATGCCCTGTAAATTCTGTCATTGAAGATGGATGACACATTGTAGTGGTTTGAATGAGATTGGTTCCCATGAACTCATATATGTGCATACTTAGTTCCCAGTTAGTAAACTGTCTGAGCAGGAGTTAATCCATTATCATCTTGGTGGAGAGCATGGCCAAGGCAACAGACAAGACATTGTGCTGGAGAAATGGCAGAGAGCTACATCTTGATCATTAGGCAGAGAGAGGGACTCTGGGCCTGCCCAGTGTGGGCTCTTTAAACCTCAAAGCCTGTTCCTAGTGACACATTTCTTCTGATAAGGCCACATGAAACTAAGACACATATGAAACTCATAAATTACATGGAATGTAGTTGGCCATTTCCTTGAGATCAGGAAACGTCAGCTTTCCCTGACCCAGTGCTTCTCTACCACCATCTTCTGGCATTTGGCTTTTTCTACAGACTATCATCTCCTGAGTAGTGGGTTGGCTTTGGCTGTTGGGGTAGCTGGGACAGCCTGTGACCTACATGTTATTCCTACAGTTTTAGTATTGCTAGGCTATCCCTACATACCATTTCTGAAAGAATTGCTGCTCTGCCACAGACCAGAACTGAGAAATTCCAACCATATCCCTAAAGGCTACTTTCACAAGCCCTTATCTGTATCCAGACCCTTCTAGCAGGTCAGACCATTGCTTACCTTGTTCAAGGATGAACACCATCTCTCCTCAGTTTCTGCTAAGACTGCTTCAACTGCTTTTGGAGGAATGCATACCAGTTTTGTGTTTTTGTTTTTGTTTTGTTTTTTGTTTTTTTTTTTTTTTTTTTTTTGGTTTTTCGAGACAGGGTTTCTCTGTATAGTTCTGGCTGTCCTGGAACTCACTCTATAGACCAGGCTGGCCTCGAACTCAGAAATCCACCTGCCTCTGCCTCCCAAGTGCTGGGATTAAAGGCGTGCGCCACCACGCCCGGCTCCAGTTTTGTGTTTTTAACCTCCTGCCTTAACCTTAGTTCTCTTGAATAAAACAGATACTAATGCTTGCCTGTTTCTTTTTAGTATCATTATAGAGTCAGGAGACAAAGACATGACTGTCCCTTGGAATCCTAGACACAACATATTTAAAACGTTTGCCAGTTCTTTTCTATTTTTTCCTTTTATTATTATTTTTTTTGAGCTGGGTAGCAATGCTTGGGATCTTAACAAACTTTTATCTATCGATCTATTTATTTATATTTGTATGTATTTATTTATTTATTTGAGGCAGAAATGGAAATCTAAGGAGATGCAATTCACCAAAAAGACAGCTATATCTAAAATGAAGGCCGGGCTGGAGAAATGGCTCAGCAGTTAAGAGCACTTCCAAAGGTCCTGAGTTCAAATCCCAGCAACCACATGGTGGCTTACAACCATCTGTATAGCTATAGTGTACTCATATACATAAAATGGAATAAGTCTTTAAATAAAATGAAGGCCAAATCAGAACATGAACTCCAATATGTGACATATGATGAAATCACATATAATTTCAAAAACTATAACATGAAAAAAAAATTTTTTTTTTGGTTTTTCAAGACAGGGTTTCTCTGTGTGCTCTGGCTGTCCTGGAACTCACTCTGTAGACCAGGCTGGCCTCAAACTCAGAAATCCGCCTGCCTCTGCCTCCCAAGTGCTGGGATTACAGGCGTGCACCACTGCACCCAGCATAACATGAAAATCTTACCTGAAACTCAGTCGACTGTCTTGCAGTCCCTCCAGAGAGTAAGAAAGACAGACTGAGCTAAAAGTGAAGTTTTAAAACATTTCAGAGTTAGAACATTTAGCAAGCAATTTTTGTATGCATGTGTGGGTAATTTAAAATTTATATACCTCAAATATAATGAATATTATTGAAGAGGTATTGGGGGGAAATGACTATAGAGATATTAAATTTTTTTTTAGATTTATTTCATATATATGAGTACACTGTGACTGTCTTCAGACACACCAGAAGAGGGCATCGGATCCCATTACAGATGGTTGTAAGCCTCCATGTGGTTGTTGGGAATTGAACTCAGGACCCCTGGAAAAGCAGTCAATACTCTTTAACTGCTGAGCCATCTCTCCAGCCCTGGGATATTAAATTTGTATTACCACAGCAAAAGCCATGCTCTGGGCTTGAAATGGAACTCAGTGGTAAGAGTGCTTATGTGGCAGGCACAAAGCCCTGTGTTCCAGCTTTAGCACCTCATGAAGCCTGGCGTAGTAGCACATGCTTATAGTCTCAGCACTCAGGACGTAACAGCAGGAAATTCATGATCATCCTCACTTACGGATTGAGTTTGAGATTAGACTAAGGTATATGATGCCCTGTCTCAAAAAATAAAAAAAAAAAAAAAATCCAGTGGTAGTACCTTTGCCTTTGATCCTAGCAAAAGCAGGAGGATCTCTGAGTTCAGAGATCAGCCTAGTCTATATAACAAGTTCTAGGTTAGCCAGGGTTACACAAAGAAGCCCTGTCTCAAACAAACAAACAAAACAACAACAACAACAACAAAAAAAAAAAAACAGAAAACAAGGCTGGGCGTGGTGATGCGTGCCTTTAAATCCCAGTACTAAGAGACAGAAACACATGAATCTCTGAGGTTCAAAGCCAGCTTGGTCTACATAGTCAGTTACAGGCTGATCAGGGCTACATAATGGGACCCTGTTTTTGTTTTTGTTTTTTTAAAGATTTCTCTATTTATTATATATAAGTACACTGTAGTTATCTTCAGACATACCAGAAGAGGGCATCAGATCTCATTACAGATGGTTGTGAGCCACCATGTGGTTGCTGGGATTTGAACTCAGGACCTCTGTAAGAGCAATCAGTGCTCTTAACCACTGAGCCACCTCTCAAGCCCAAGGGGCACCCTGTTTCAAACAGACAAAATAACAAAAGCTATACTCTGAGGGACTGGGGTATAGCTTAGTGGTAGATTGCCAGTAGTATATTTGAGGTACTGCATAAACTAGGTGTGGTGGCTCACACCTATAATATTAGCAGAAAGATGTTAAATTCAAGACCATCCTCCTTCACAGACCAGTTTGAGACCAGTCTGAATCACATAAAATCCTATTTTAAAAATCAGAAACAACATGCCCTGGCTGTTGGCACACGCCTTTAATCTTAGAACACAGGAAGCAGAGGCAGACAAATCTCTGGGAATTCAAAACCAGCCTGGTCTTCAAAGTTCTAGGTCAGTCATGGCTACACAGAGATGCTCTCGAAAACAAAACCAACAAAAAGCAGAAACAACAAAGCTGAGTCTGGCCTGGGACTGTCTTGTACACCTGAGGCCTCAGGATTGCTCCCTGGTATAAAGAAGGCAGAAGGGCTTTGGAGTGGACTCTTTTTTTTTTTTTTTTTTTTTTTTTTTTTGGTTTTTCGAGACAGGGTTTCTCTGTGTAGCCCTGACTGTCCTGGAACTCACTCTGTACACCAGGCTGGCCTCGAACTCAGAAATCCGCCTGCCTCTGCCTCCCAAGTGCTGGGATTACAGGTGTGCGCCACCACGCCTGGCTTTGGAGTGGACTCTTAAGACTAGATCAGGAGAAAAGCTGAGATACTATGGCAGTGCAGAACTTGGCCTGGGGCTAGAGAGATGGCTTAGTGGTTAAGAACATTGTTCTTGCAGAGGAACCAGATTAGATTACCAGCAACCACGAGGTAGCCAATAACCAACTTTTTTTTTTTTTCCTCGAGACAGGGTTTCTCTGTGTAGTCCTGGCTGTCCTGGAACTCACTTTGTAGTCCAGGCTGGCCTCAAACTCAGAAATCTACCTGCCTCTGCCTCCCAAGTGCTGGGATCAAAGGCGTGCACCACCACCACCTGGCTGCCAACAACAACCTTAAATACAGTTCTGACCTCTCAGGGCACCAGGCAAGCACATGGACATACTTGCTCATCACCTCGCAGGAAGAAGCAAAAGCATCAGCCTGTATGAGTCACTGCATTGGCACTTGGTTGCAAGAAGAGCACCATGAAACACGAGGGGTATATGGTCAAGGGAAGTGGTCAAGTGAGCAAAGAAAGCAGCCTCACAAATGAGACCTTTGAAAAAAGAACAGGTCCAATAATTGTAGGGACACATTAGGTGTAAACCAGAATGGGTATGTGATGGACACTAGGTCTTCATAGGATATACACGTACAATGCAGACTGTTAAAGGCACAGTGGTGGAAAGGGGCAGCACTGTTGAGGTGGAAGGGCATCTAGTCAGAGGAGGTGTCATAGTGTGGAATGCTTGAGCTGAATTTCAAACTAGTGGCTATGGGGGGAGACAATAAGAGAAAGTCCTGGCCGGGCGTGGTGACCCACGCCTGTAATCCCAGCAGTTGGGAGGCAGAAGCAGGCGGATTTCTGAGTTCGAGGCCAGCCTGGTGTACAGAGTGAGTTCCAGGACAGCCAGGGCTACACAGAGAAACCCTGTCTCGAAGAAAAACCAAAAAAAAAAAAAAAAAAAAAAAAAAAAAAAAAAGTCCTGTCCCTGGTATGCTCTGGGCTCAGCTGGTCAGCGACAGCCTAGAGCAGACCTGCAGAGGGGAGAGAAGAGGAGCCTATCCAGAATCATTCAACACACTCAGCAAGTGGAAATCTCTCATAATGGAGGAGCATCTAATCAACGAGGGAACTTTGTGTTTGGTTGTTTGATCTGTTTTTGAGACAGGGTCTTTCTATGTAGCATTGGCTCTCCTAGAGCTCACTATGTAGACCAGGATGGCCTCAAATCACAGAATCTCCTTCCTCTGTCACCTCGTGGAATTAAACGTGTGAATCATCACCACCTTCCAGTCCTCCAGATGACTATTTTTAAATCTTAATATTTATTTGTTGTGGGAAGAAGCACTTTTGGAAACAGAGGACAACTGTGGGAGTCAGTTTCTTCCTGCCATGTGTGGGGCCCAAAGATCAAATTTACATGTCAAGCTTGACAAGTGTCGTTACCAGCTAAGTCACCTCCCTAGCCCACAGCAAATACCTTTTGAGAGTTCCTGGCAACTACAGCTGTGAGTACTTAGAACACTGGACCAGGATATAACACTGTCCTGAAGCCGGGCGGTGGTGGTGCACGCATTTAATCCCAGCACTTGGGAGGCAGAAGCAGGTGGATTTCTGAGTGTGAGGCCAGCCTGGTCTACAGAGTGAGTTCCAGGACAGCCAGGGCTACATAGAGAAACCCTGTCTTGAAAAACAAAACAAAACAAAACAAAAAAACAACAACAACAAAAAAAACTCTGTCCTGAGACAATACAATGTAATATGATCTTAGTGACATACAGCAAATCGGTCACTCTTCTGCACCATCCAATAAGAATGGCACTTTGCTCTAAACATTCCTTAAGGTTTCAGTTTTGTCAAAATAGGAATAGGAATCTCTTCTCACAGGTATTTGTTAGGAGAACTAAAGGGTTTAGTCCCTGTATTCAGATGGTTCTTGAATGAATTGAGTGTTAAACTTTCATAAGTTGGTAAAATAAAAGTTAACTTGGGGAAACTACAACAAATGGCTGGGTCTGAGAAAAGTGACAATTTATCTGATGCAGAAACATTTGGAGTTGGAACCAGAAGACAAAAAGAAATATTCTGGGTAGAGAAAAGACATATACTCAAAAAGCAACAGGCCATGCAGTGGGAGTCATATGGTGAAAGTGAATAGTCCTATGAGCTGCAGTGTGGCCTGACCAGTTCACATGTGACCTGAAGCTGGCCAAGAGTACGGCCAAGATGGAACAACCTATGTTCTTAGATGCAAGGAAATGGCAGACAAGTTTAAGTCTCAGAACTCCCATACCAAAGCAGAATGCTAGCAAGAAAGATCTTCTATTCTTTTCCAGAGGAAAGCAAGAAAGTAGGCCTGTACAGAAGAATAAGAGAAGGGGAGAAAAAGGAGCCTGGCATACACCAATGCCAGGAAGATCCTTGAGTTCAGGCGTTTGGTGTCAGCCTAGGCAACATGGTACAATCCCTTCTTTTGGGAAGAGAGATTAGAGGTAAAGGAAGAGGACTCAACAAGATTTGTCCACACATTCCTGTATAGAATGTGAAGAGGGAGAGGACAAGGGTGACTGTTTCTACCCAAAGGACAGGGTCACGTCTGCATATCTGAGGGAATCTGAAACACCTGCTGGTTTTACAAGAATTGGAAGAGAGTAATATGTGATAGAGTAGGAGGTTGGAGACATTAGCAGCTCAAGTCACAAGAGAAATATGCCCTGCATGGATAAAGGAGAGAGACCAGAATCCTTGGGGCAGGGGTAGTGCCCTGTAACTGCTTGAGGAGTTAATTGATATACCAAATGACCACCAATTTAAGAGAAGCCTGTGAAACAGCTAGGAAGGAATGACCAGAGAGGAAGGAGAGACAAAAGTACCTAGAGGACAGTATGAGGAAGAGAAGAGTCAGGATAGATAAGACAAGACCAAGTCTGGGTGTAACTATTGTGACATCACTTGTGAAATCCCCCAGGAAACTGGAGGAACAGGGTGTGGTGAGTAGGGTCTGGTGTCAAATGCCTTTAATCCTAGCACTCTGGAGGCAGAGGCAGGTGGATCTCTGAGTTCAAGGTCAGCCTGAACTCATAACTAGTTCCAGGACAGCCAGAGTTACTTACTTAGGCCCTGTCTCAATAGAAGAGAGGGAAAGGAAAAAGGTTGGTGTGGGGGATGGGAGTGCAGCAGCTACATGAGGAAGTCTGAATAGAATGAATGGGAAGAGGGAGTACTCAGCTCCCCTTTGAGAAGGTTGGTTGTGAGGAGCAGAGGGAAGAAAAGTATGTGGTTTGAGACAAGGGCAGAACCTCAGGTCAGGGATAGGGCAGGAGCTATTCACTGCTGAAGCATACAGAAGAGTTGGTGGCCAAGAGCAGCATCAGCTAAGAATGGATAAATTGTCCTGGCTTGGGAGGAGTTCGCCATGGCCAGCATAGAGAGCTCATTTTGCAAATAATGACATAGGAGATTGAGGGAGTTTATATTTGAAAACCTCTGTCTATAGTGATGTCACAATAGTTACACCCAGACTTGGTCTTGTTTTATCTATCCTGACTCTTCTCTTCCTCATACTGTCCTCTAGGTATGTCTGTCTATAGTAGACTGACTCTTTCCCCCTGTTCTGCCTTGAAGAGACATAACTTTCTGTTCTTTATAAATAGACATGAAAAGACTGGGATAGAGAATACAGGGGCTGGAGAGATGACTCAGCGGTTAAGAGCACTGACTGCTCTTCCAGAGGTCCTGAGTTCAAATCTCAGCAACCACATGGTGGCTCACACAACCATTTGTAATGGGATCCGATGCCCTCTTCTGGTGTGTCTGACGACAGCTACAGTGTACTTACATTAATAAATAAATAAATCTTTAAAAAATGCTAAAATTGAGAGAGAGAGAGAGAGAGAGAGAGAGAGAGACTTTTTTGTTTTGTTTTTCAAGACAGGATTTCTCTGTATAGTCCTGACCATCCTAGAACTTACTCTGTAGACAAGATCCACCCTACCAAGTGCTGGGATTAAAGGAATGGGCCACTAGACCCAGTTGAGAATGCCATTCTATATTTTTAAAAATTCTTTGTATATGCCTGGGTGTGGGTGTACCGTGTACCTGTAGGTAACCTGAGAAGGTCAGAAGAAAGCTTCAGGTCTCCTGGAACTGTAGTTCATCCACCTGTGAGTACTGGAAATCAAATCCAGAATTCTGCAAGAGCAGAACACTAACTGCTGAACCATTTCTCCAGCCCTGAAATTCTATTCTCTACAGCCCTGTTATCAACACTCTTGTAACTTCCTTCTTTCTCTCAATTGTATGTGGACCCCATTGAAGTGAAAGGCATGGGTAGGTTTGAAACTCAGCTTAAGGGGTCACGGCAAGCTGCCTTACTGTTTCTTATGCTTATGTCAGAGGTGCAGGAAGACTTGGTCCATGCACAGCCCAAGAAAGACCTCAAACAGGAAGATCTGTATTCAAAGTAGAATGCCCTAGCTCACATAACTGGTAAATAAGAATCTTACCTTCTCTGGATCAACCTGTACCTTTTTGCCCATAGAATTTCTACGTAATCTGGTTTTCATCCCTATATTCTTAGTCCAGTAAAATCCTATGGATTCTCACAACTATCTTGTCTCTGTGGGTTTGACTCCCTCCCACACCTACCATTATTTCACTACCTGGTTAGGCACCTACCTCACTGATGGAGATTCCCTTAGTCTTGTGTAAAGCATGGGCTCGCCTGCACTCATCCTCATCACCTCCAAATGGTTTGAGCCACTCTCTGTCCATTCATTCCTTTACCTCCAACCCAGTCCCCAGGCCTCCCAATTGCTTGGTGTGTGTTCCCCCAGCCAGACGCCTTTAATCCCAGCACTTGGGAGGCAGAGGCAGAGGCAGAGGCAGGTGGATTTCGGAGTTCGAGGCCAGCCTGGTCTACAGAGTGAGTTCCAGGATAGCCAGGGCTATACAGAGAAACCCTGTCTCAAAAACAAAACAAAACAAAACAAAACAAAACAAAACAAAACAAAACGAAACGAAGTCAAGAAGTGGGAAAAGTGACTATCTTGGCCCAGTGCCAGCCTCTGCTGGGCTGGAGGAGGAGTTAATGAGCAGGTTTGAAAGATAGAGTGTTGATGGAGAGATAAGACCCTGCAAGTGAGGCAGAGACTCACAGAAGTTCGGAAAGTGGTAAATTAGTATTAGCTTTGCCCTGTGATCAAAAGAAAAGGATAGGGCCAAAGAAACGGCTCACCTGTTAAAAGCACTGGCTATTCTTCCAAAATATTCGGATTCCTTTCCCAGCATCCCTGTGGTAGCTCACAACTTTAATTTCAGTCTCGGGGAATCCAACACCCTTTTCTGATCTCCAGGGGCATCAATCACACACATTGTGCACAGACAGACTGACATGCAAGCAAAACAAGCACAGGAATTTCAGAGGTGCCCTCTCTCTCTCTCTTGGAAATACATCCAAAATGATGCCAGGAGAATTTAGAGTCAACTCCCTCTGGATGTTAGGAAGCTAGCTTCTCCTGGCCTTACCTGGTGCAGCCTGCGTGACTTTGTTTTGACTCAGCAGCCCCTTCTTTCTGGCCACCACTCCCAAGTAGGTGAACTGAAAGGACATACAGAACAATGATCCTACCCACCTAATAACCAGCTTGATCCTCCTAAGCCGTTAACTGGAACTACAGAGGTCCTTGGCTAGAAAGGTCCCTGTTTATCCCAACTCTGGTGTTCCCACCACAACCACCACCAGCCATTACCACCACTGTTGCTGTAGTTTTTCCACAGTTCAGAGACTGAGGAAATGCTGAGAGCTTACCAAGGGCCTAAGATCATGTAGTTTTCTTAAGGAAGAACCAAAATTTGAGCCCAAGCAGTGTGGTTCCCAGGACTGTACTCCCCAGAAAGTTATTTAAAACATGCACTTATCTTGCATGCAGAAAGTCTGGGATTTAATCCTCAGAACTGTATAATAAACACTGGGCATCATAGCCAGGCTTAGTAGCACATACCTTTAATCCCAGCATGAGGGAAGCAGAGGTCAGCTTGGTCTACAGAAATGAGTTACAGGACAAACAGCCAGAGTTACACAGAAAAGTCCTGTCTTGAAAAATAAAAAATAAAATAAAAAATATAAGAAAAAAGATTTCCTTTTTTTGTTTTTGTTTTTTGTTGTTGTTTGTTTGTTTGATTGATTGATTTGTTTTTTTGAGACAGGGTTTCTCTGTGTAGCTCTGGCTGTCCTGGAACTCACTCTGTAGACCAGGCTGGCCTTGAACTCAGAAATCTGCCTGCCTCTGCCTCCCAAGTGCTGGGATTACAGGTGTGCGCCACCACTGCCCGGTTGATTTCCTTTTTTTTTTTTTTTAAATTGGATATTTTATTTGTTTACATTTCAAATATTATCCCCTTTACTGGTTTCTGCAAACCTCCTATCCCATCCCCCCTTACCCTGCCCACCCACCCACTTCCTCCTCACCGCCCTAGCATTTCTCTACACTGGAGCATCAAGCATTCACAGGATCAAGGGCCTCCCCTCCCACTGATGCCAGATAAAGTCCCTTCAGCTCCTTCAATCCTTCCTCTGACTCCTCCATTGGGGTCCCTGTGCTCAGTCCAATGGTTGGCTACAAGCATCTGCTTATGTATTGGTCAGGCTCTGGCAGACCCTCTCAGGTGACAGCTGTATCAGGCTCCTGTCAGCAAGCACTTCTTGGCATCAGCAATAGTGTCTAGGTTTGGTGTCTGCATGTGGGATAAATCCCCAGGTAGGGCAGTCTCTGTTCCACTCCTTGTCCCTGTTATTTCCTTTAGACAGAAGCAATTCTGGGTTAAAATTGTGGAGATGGGTGGGTGGCCCATCCCTCAACTAGGGGGCCAAGCCTAACCTCTGGATATGGTCTCAACAGGTTCTCCCTCCCCTTTGTGGGCTATTTCAGCCAATGTCATCTCCATCAGGTGCTGGGAGGCTCTTGCTTTCCTGACATCTGGGACTTTCTGGTTGCTACCCCCAGTTCCCCATCCCCCATTTCTACACACCTCTGTTCAATTTCCTGACCTTCTGTATATCTCCTCCATCTCCTCCCTTACCTGATTCTGCCCCTCTTTCCCCCCTCCCCCTCCTCTCTTCCTCCCAAGTCCCTCCCACCCTCTACTTCCATTGATTATATTGTTCCCCCTTCTAAGTAGGTCTGAAGCATTCACTCTTTGGTCTTCCTTCCTCTTGAGCTTCATGTGGTCTGTGAGTTGTATTGTATCTTTGCCTAATGTCCAATTATCAGTGAGTACATACCATGTGTGTTCTTTTGTGACTAAGTTACCTCACTCAGGATATTTTCTAGACCCATCCATTTGCCTGCAAATTTCATGAAGTCATTATTTTTAATAGCTGAGTAGTATTCCACTGTGTAAATGTACCACATTTTCTGTATCCATTCCTCTGTTGAGGGACATCTGGATTGTTTCCAGCTTCTGGCTATTATAAATAAGGCTGCTATGGATATAGTGGAGCACTGTGTCCTTATTTCATGTGGGAGCATCTTCTGGGTATATGCCCAGGAGTGGTATAGCTGGGTCCTCAGGTAGTAGTATGTCCAGGCTTTTCTGAGGAACCACCAGGCTGATTTCCAGAGTGGTTGTACCAACTTGCCTCACCAGCATCTGCTGTCACCTAAGTTTTGGATCTTAGTCATCTTGACTGGTGTGAGGTGGAATCTCAGGGTCATTTTGATTTGCAATTCCCTGATGACTAAGGAGATTGAACATTTCTTTTGGTGTTTCTTGGCCATTCAAGTTTCCTCAGTTAAGAATTCTCTGTTTAGCTTTGTTCCCCATTTTTGATAGGGTTATTTGGTTCTCTAGAGTCTAACTTCTTGAGTTCTTTGTATATATTGGATATTAGCCCTCTATCAGATGTACGATTGCTTTTAAAAAGTCTTTAATTTCTTTTTTTTATTTCTTCCTTGACCAAGTTATCATTGAGTGGAGTGCTGTTCACCTTCCAAGTGTATGCGAACTTTCTGTTGTTTTTGTTGTTATTGAAAACCAGCCTTAGCCTGTGGTGACCTGACAGGATGCATGGATTATTTCAGTCTTTTTGGATCTGTTGAGGTCATTTTGTAACCAATTACATGGTCAATTTTGGAGAACGTACCACAAGGTGCTGAGAAGAAGGTATATTCTTTTGTTTTTAGGATGAAATGTTCTGTAGATATCTGTTAAATCCATTTGGTTCATAACTTCTTTTAGTTTCACTGTGTCTCTGTTCAATTTCTGTTTCCATGATCTGTCCATTGATGAGAGTGGGGTGTTGAAGTGGGATCCCATTATTATTATGTGAGGTACAATGTGTGTTTTGAATTTTAGTAAAGTTTCTTTTATGAATGTGGGTGCCCTTGCATTTGGAGCATAGATGTTCGGAATTGAATTCATCTTTGTAGATTTTTCCTTTGATGAGTATAAAGCGTCCTTCCTTATCTTTTTGGATAACTTTTGATTTTATTCTATATTAAAATGGTTACTCCAGCTTGTTTCTTGGGACTGTTTGCTTGGAAAATTGTTTTCCAGCCTTTTACTCTGAGGTAGTGTCTGTCTTTATCACTGAGGTACATTTCCTGTATGCAGCAAAATGCTGGGCCCTATTTATGTATCCAGTCTATTAGTCTATGTCTTTTTTTGGGGGGGGGGTTTCGAGACAGGGTTTCTCTGTGTAGCCCTGGCTGTCCTGGAACTCACTCTGTAGACCAGGCTGGCCTCAAACTCAGAAATCTGCCTGCCTCTGCCTCCCAAGTGCTGGGATTACAGGCGTGCGCCACCACCGCCCGGCAGTCTATGTCTTTTTATTGGGGAATTGAGTTCATTTTGTTAAGAGATATTAAGGAAGAGTGGTTGTTGCTTCCTGTTATTTTTGTTGTTGGAGGTGGAATTGTGTTTGTGTGGCTATCTTATTTTGGGTTTGTTGAAAGAAGATTACTTTCTTGCTTTTTCTAGGGTAGTTTTCCTCCTTATATTGGAGTTTTCCATCTATTATCCTTTGTAGGGCTGGGTTTGTAAAGAGATATTATGTAAATTTGTTTTTGACATGGACTTATCTTGGTTTCTCCATCTATTAGAGTTTTATTAGGTATATTAGCCTGGGCTGGTATTTGTGTTCGCTTAGGGTCTGTACAACATCTTCCTAGGATCTTCTAGCTTCCATAGTCTCTGTTGAGAAATCTGGTGTAATTCTGATATGTTACTTGGCCTTTTGCCCTTACTGCTTTTAATATTCTTTCTTTGTTTTGTGCATTTGGTGTTTTGACTATAATGTGATGGGAGAAATTTATTTTCTGGTCCAATCTATTTGGAATTCTATAGGCTTCATGTGTGTTTATGGGCATCTCTTTCTTTAGGATAGGGAAGTTTTCTTCTATAATTTTGTTGAAGATATTTACTGGCCCTTTAAGTTGGGAATTTTAACTCTCTTCTATACTTATTATCCTTAGGTTTGGTCTTCTTATTGTGTCCTGGATTTCCTGGATGTTTTGGGTTAGGAGTTTTTTAAATTTTGCATTTTTTTGACTGTTGTATAAATGTTTTCTAAGGTATCTTCTGTACCTGAGATTCTGTCTTCTATGTCTTGTATTCTGTTGTTGATGCTTGCATCTATGACTCCTGATCGCTTTCCTAGGTTTTCTATCTCCAGGGTTGTCTCCCTTTTTGATTTCTTTATTGTTTCTATTTCCATTTTTAGGTCCTGGATGGTTTTGTTCAATTCTGTCACCTGTTTAGTTGTGTTTTCCTATAATTCTTTAAGGGATTTTTGTGTTTCCTCTTTAAGGGCTTCTACCTGTTGACTCATGTTCTCCTGTATTTCTTTAAGGGAGTTATTTATGTCCTTCTTGAAGTCCTCTAACATCATCATGAGATGTGATTTTTAAATCAGAATCTTGCTTTTCTGGTGTGTTGGGGTATCTAGGGCTTGCTGTGGTGGGAAAACTGGGTTCTGATGATGCCAAGTAGCCTTGGTTTCTATTGCTGATGTTCTTGCATTTGCCTTTCGCCATCTGGTTATCTCTGGTGTTAGCTGCTCTTGCTGTCTCTTTCTGTGGCTTGTCC
The DNA here is from genome assembly GCA_964023405.1 of Apodemus agrarius. Lineage (NCBI taxonomy): Eukaryota > Metazoa > Chordata > Mammalia > Rodentia > Muridae > Apodemus > Apodemus agrarius. The sequence goes on from OZ030005.1 coordinate 141,722,779, forward strand.
CTCTTGTAAGCCTGTGTGTCAGCACTCCTGGAAGATTAGCTCTCTCTGGGCAGAATTTGGATATGGAAAGCTTGGCACAGGGTCTGCTCTGGAGTGCAGATGGAATTCAGAAGGATTCTGTCCCAGTCTGCTCCTTGGTTCCTGTGTCCCGAGGGCTTCAGGCAGGTCCCTCTTGGGCCAGGTATTTGAGCAGAAGTGGTGGTGTTACCTGTGCTCTCAGGTGTGTCAGCACTCCTAGAAGACCAGCTCTTTCCAGGCGGGATTTGGGTATGGAGAGCTGTGGCAACAGGGTCAGCTCCAGGTGCAGATGGGAACTGGAAAAGATTTCTATGTCTGAATAACACTGAAATGTGGCCATCAGACTGGTGAAATGACTCAATAGGCAAAGGTGCCAGCTACCAAGCCTGATAACCTGAGTTCAATCCTGGGCCTCATATACTGGAAGAAAACTGACTAGTTTTCTCTACAAATGCATCTGCATGTCTCTCTCTCACCAAAATAACTAAAAAACAGCTGTGGCTGGTGGCATATTCCTGTAATCCAGCACTCAGGAAACAGAGGCAGGAAGATAAACTAGGGGCCTTAATCAACTACATAGAAATGTATGCCCAACCTGGGTTTCATGAGACCCCCATTTCAAAAACAAATATAAAAACAAACAGCTCAGGGTGGTGCTTGTGTTATATGACTTTTCCTGAGATGTAAGCATCCATTCAGATAATCATGAAACAAACCTGAGAAACTGTTCTATCTAAGTGTAGCTCAAGCGAGCCAGAAGCCTGAGGGACTCAGGCAGCTGCACCACTGAGAGACTCACTCTCCCCAGGATGGGTAGCAATGCGGCCCTGGAGCTATTTGCACAATTCAATTTAAAAGCTGGGCATGGTGGCACAGGCCTTTAATTCCAGCACTTTGGAGGCAAAGGCAGGTGGCTCTCTAAGACTGAGGCAAGACTGGTCTACAGATCAAATTCCAGGACAGCCAGGGCTACACAGAAATGCTGTCTCAGAAAAACAAACAAAATTTAGGACATTAAAAAGGCTCAGTGAGCTGAGCGGTGTGGCACACACCTTTAATCCCAGCACTTGGGAGGCAGAGGCAGGCAGATTTCTGAGTTCGAGGCCAGCCTGGTCTACAGAGTGAGTTCCAGGACAGCCAGGACTACACAGAGAAACCCTGTCTCGAAAAACAAAAACAAAAACAAAAAAAAAAAAAACAAAAACAAAAACAAAAACAAAAAAAAAGATACCAGAACCCACATAGTGGAAAGAACTAATAACCTCAAGTTGTCCTTTGATCTTCATACAGGGACTGTGTGCTGTGTGTGTGTGCATGTGCACATGTGTGCGCTATATCATAGTGCATATTTGGAAATCAGAGAACAACTTGGTTCTCTTGTTTCACTGTGTGGCTTTCTGGGGATGGGGGTAATTTTTTCTGGCTGAGCTATCTGATATGTTTTCTAGCAAGCTTTTAATACCTGTCATAATTATTTCAGATAATGACAGGTTTTGATAAGAGGAGCAGTTCTCTTAGAAAGCCTTGGGGAGAGCTGTGCCAGCAGCCCAGAAACCCTGGGCTCTAGCTAGACTGTCGGGCTACTCAGGACAGTGCCCCAGGGCTCCAAACTAAGCTCTTTGGAATAAAGTGCTTTTGTTTGAAATCCTAGGTGTTTACTAAATTAAACAGCCTCCGGTTAATCCAGGAGAAAGGAACCAGGATAGAGAATTGAATGAGTCCTTAGGGTTATTTACATCTCTATTATTTGTTTACATCTCAGTGAATCCTCCCTACCCTAGCTCCCTATAGGTAGCAACCTCTGCCAGGATTACACTCCCTTGCAAGGGTGTCGCCTGCCTACTTAGTCTTATTGACTGGAAAACTAGGAAGGACAGTCATACAGTCACTAGGCATTTAGTATTTGTTTTCTATTTGTTTCTGGGATCCTTGGTTGTTTGGGTTTCTTGTTTTGTTTTGTTGGTCATTGTGTTTTGTTTTAGAACAGAGTAGGTTCATAGAGATCAACGACTGTCTGCCTCTCCCATTCAGGAGCCAAAGGCCTGTGCTACCAATCCTGAAGTGGTTATTTTTAAAACTTTAACCATTTTAGTCAGGAGAAATCTGTGTAGTCGTCAGAGGAACTCCCTAGGGTTGTTGGTTCTCTAGGTCTTTTTTTGCCTCGGTGTTAATGTTACTGTCTTGGACTGGGCCTGACAGCTGAGCTGCCAAACCCATAGGGAGGACTTCCACAAGAAGATCAGGTGCCTAATGTGCTTGCCTAGCGTGTTTGAGGACCTAGGCTTCATTCCTAGCACTGTTAAAAAAAAAAAAAAAGTTAAATGAACGATAATTTTAGGATAGTTGTATTTGTTTGTTGATTGTGTTTGGGGGCACACATTGGAGGAAGTTTGGAGGTCAGAGCCCAATTTGTGGACATTGGTTCACTTCTACTATGTGGGTCCTGGAACATTAGGCTTGACAGTGAGCATTAGCTGAGTCAGCTTCCCAAACAGGTGGGCTGTTTTGGGTTTGTCTTGGCTGGCCTGGAACGAATTGTGTAGACCAGTCTACTCGGAGACCTACCAATCTTTTCCCAGAACTTCTCTCAAATTCTGGTATGGGTTGGGAGATGGCCAAATCGTGGCCCTCAGCCACTGCTTCCCTTATGTGCACTGACAAATGAGACTGGTCTGGGTTGCCTGGGCTGTCTGCAGTGTTACATGCAGGGCTGAGATTCAAATGCAAAGGGACTGTAGGCTTGGGACAGCACAATGTTCAATCTAGGTTTGTTTTATACTGACCAAATTGGCAACTAACAGGACCACTCCAGACCTTGGGGTTTTTTGTTTGTTTGTTTGTTTGTTTGTTTGTTTCAGTAACGTAGCAGTGCAGTAAGCCTCACCCCTCTGATGACAACCAGAAGGAAAGTATGCTGCGAAATGCTAGGGCAAATCACAGGCTGGCCGGCCTCCTGTAACCAAGTAAGGTAGCTCTTCTTGGGCCCTGCTGCCCTCTACTGGTGGAGATGCAGTTACAGTGAAACTCAGGGTTCAAACACCCAGCCTTGGACAGCCCACATTGCCTTTAAATACTGGTCTTCATCACCCTGGACCTTGGTTTCCTCATCTGTAAAGTGAAGAATTGTGGGTACCAATGGAGACAGAAAGGCAAAATGTCACTGAGGCTGTCCAGAGAGATACAACTATAGTACTTTTCTTGAGACAAACAGGGACAGGAGTTCCAGAGCCGTCCTGTTGCAGATGTAAGGCCTTTCATTCTGTAGAAGCACCTTTAATCCATCCTCTTGATGGGTCAGAGGCCAGCTGTGCTGTCGACTGCCGAGCCAGTGTCATGTCATGTGCCAGTCTGATGGTTGTGATCTTGTTCATAAAACTCTCATGCAGGATTAAAGATGGGACTTGGAGGACAAGGGACACATGCTGCCCCTCAGCACTGCAGTCCCCGTCATAGTCACTGCTTTGCAGCCACCAGTGCTCACAGCAGGAAGGAAGGTTAACATCCTCAAGTCCTCTCCTCCCAGAGGCTCCTGCAGGGTCTGAGTGTCCTGCCCTCTCTCTTAGGTTGAGATGAAGGGACAAGCCTTGAACACATTCATTTGCTTGCTCTGGTTTCTGGCTTTCAGAGCCAGCAGCAACCATGCATAATTAATTACTTTTATTTTATATCTCATAACTAGTTAGTAGTGTATACAAGTGAATAAATGAACAAACACTATTAGCATTAACATTTTTTAATGTATATGGGTATTTTGTCTGCATTCATGTATGTGCATCACATGTATACAAGGTGCCTACAGAGGTTAGAAGAAAGCGTTTGGTACTCTGGAACTGGAGTTACAGATAGTGGTGAACTTCCTTATGGATGCTGGGAATTGAACCAAGATTCTCCGGAAGAGCAACCAGTGTTCTTAACTGCTGAGCCATCTCTCCAGCCTCACATTAACTTTTTTAGAGATAGGCGTCTCTGTAAGCCAGGCTGATAATGAACTCCAGATTCTCCTGCCTCAGCCTACCAAGTGCTGGCATTACAGGTATATGCAACCATGTTGTGTTAACTCCTAGTTCAACCAGCCCTTAAGATAAAAGGTACTATTCTTATCTGCTTTTGGGAACAAGGGAACTGACAAAAGTATAGATAAGGAAGCCGAAGAAAGTCAGGAAGATCTTTGCAGTTCAGGACCACTCTGAGACTTGTCTCAGAACAAACAAACGAAAAAGGATCGCCAGAGAGATGACTCAGTGCTTCAGAAGAATATTTGCTATGCAATCAGGGATTGGATCTCAAAAATCTACATAACAAGACAGATGTCTGTCTCTCTGTCTCTCTGTCTCTCTGCCTGTCTGTCTCTCTCTCTCTCTCTCTCTCTCACACACACACACACACACACACACACACACACACACACACACCACACACACCCCTGTGACCCCAGCTCCAAGAGGGGCAGAGACGAGGTTATCTGGAGCTTGCTAGCTTCCCACTTACCTGAAAAAATGCAAGCCCCGAGTTTAGGGATAGATATTTCCAAAATGGAAGAGATGGAAAGTCATAGAGATGGACGCCTGATGTCCCCTTCTGGCCTCAGGCATGTACATCCAACATGACAAATATGCACATATAAATAAATACATCTATAAAAACACTGAAAAGTCCTGACAACAAAAACAAACACAAGCAAGGCTACACACTTGGTCTATTTTACAGCTAGGCCTTTTTAAGTTTTTGTATTTATTTGTGTGCATCCCACATGTTCATGTAGCAATCAGAGGACAACTTGTGTTTGTTCCTCTATGTGCGTTCTGGAGATCTGGGACTTGGGTTGTTAGCCTTGGTGGCAAGTGTCTTTACCATCTTTCTGGCTTCTACTTTTATTTTGAGACAAGGTCTCACTCCATAGCTCCAATTAGCCTCCAGTTTGCTACACAGGTGAGTAGACAAGGTTGGCTTTGAACTTGTAGCAATCTTCCTGCTTCTGCCTCTCGTGTACAGTTTACAGTCCTGTTACCATGCTTTGCTCCAAAGCCAGAATTTGAAGCTAGGAAAGTTTCTTTCTTTCACGTAGCTAACCTATTCCTCAGAAGCATCTAACTAGAAAATCAACATGCACATTCGTTCCCCACCATGCCATTGTGGAGGTGTGTGGTAGACTGCTCCCACTTTAGATCTCATTGCTCTCTGAGCTGGGCGCAGGGTGCTGTGGCTCTTTAGTTCTCAGCTTCAGAATGCCTTATGAGCTTGCTCTGAGTTTCTGGCCGAGTGCTCATCCTAGGATGTAAATGGAGGCCAGAGAGAAAGGAGAGGCCTTCGGTGGCAGGATCTGCAGCTTTTACTTCCAGCCTGGGCAAAGAGCTTTATGACTCAGAGTAGGCTCCACCCTCACCACCCCGAGGATGCCAGGGAGTGGCCTGTCTTCCAATAGACAACTGGAAAGCTGGGCTGAGGAGCTATGGTTCACGGTTCTTGGCAGTCAGAGCTGGCTTCTGGGCAATGTCTTTCTAGATTGAGTCACACTGTCAGGCCCCATCTACCCTGCCAGCTGCTTGTAAGGAACTGTCTGAAGTCGGAGGATTTTGGTGGGGAGGTAGTGCTTCCACACATCTGTATCCCATTCTTCCTGAACCCTGCCTTCACATATAGCATGCCTGTGTGTGTGACTAACTGTCTGTGCTGGGAGAGCTGAAATGTAGACCTGAAGGGGAACTGTCCCCACCATGTGGCACGCTGGGATGTTTTTGGTATCTCTCACCCCAGGGAGAAGCCACATTCTTCCCTCCCTCACACTCACTATCCCCACCCTTCTCACTGTCATACATGGCTTCCTGGCCCAGAAGCCATCAAGTCTTGACTTGTAGTGACTTGTTCCTTGTGTCTGGATGGCTGCAGTTGCCCAACTGGTCTCCTGCCCTCCAGACACTCTGCCTTGACCTACTGCCAGAGCTGTCACTTGAGGGAACTCATCATGGGAAGAGACCCAGAATCCTTAGCAAAGGAGTGTACAGAGACCAGACCACGTTTTGGCCTGTGAGTGTGTGCAGTGAGAAGGTTGTAAGTAGCTAGGCACTGGCTTCTTGGAGAAGATGGTGTCTGAGCTGGACCATAAAGAATTTGGTGGCAGAGGGAACTTAGGGACTTAGTACCTCATGACTGGGGGCAGCCTGGTCAAAGGCTTAGAGGGCAGTGCCCTGTGAGTGTTGCCCTGTGTGTGTAACTGGAGTAGGCATGGTAAGGTGTTTTGGGATAAAGCCAGAGGGAAGTGGACTGGAGCCAAAATCAGGACAGTTCAAAGCACAGAGAACACTTTGAGTCTTCTCTAAGTGAGAAGGCTGTGCAGAGCTTGGTGCCATGTGGTGTCCTGCCTGGATTTTGTGCCTCAGAAGGTAGAGCTTTGCCTTTTTGATGAAAATGAGGCAGGCGAGAACCTGGAGGTTGGGGACTTGGCATGCTCCAGGCCACACGACACAAGGGCTAGTAGAATGTTGCTCCACAGCATTCCCTCATAGTTATTATTCATCATACAGTAGGCATTTCTGTGTGATGGGACACAGCTAGGTACGGTGGCACAACCAGCACCTTGAAAGATGGCTCAGCAGTAGGAAAGACACCGATGGCCTCTGTAGGCATCAAGGAGACACATGGTACACAGTTATATATGTATGCAAGACCCCCCCCACAAAAATAATATATTTTTTTAATCCTAAAACCAAACCAACCAGGACTGAAGAGATGGCTCAGCCATGTTAAGAGATGGCTAAGCCATTTGGTTCCCAGCACCCACTTGGTGGCTCACAACTGTAACTCCAGTTCCAGAGGATCTGACACCATTACACAGACATAGGCAAAACTGCAGTGCACATAAACCCTCCAGTGTTGGGGGTCGTAGCTATTAGTGGAATGCTTGTCCAACATACTAAACCCAGGGTGTAATGTCCACAAAGCGTAAACCAGGTGTGATAGTATATATTTGTAGTCCCAGCATTCTAGGTATAGAGACAGAAGGATCACTAAGAGACGAGATGGCTCAGTGATTGAGAGGCTTGACTGCCCTTCCAGCAGACGCAGGTTCAATTCTCAGCACCCCCATGGCAGCTCACAAACTGAACTCCAGTTCTAGGGTTCCAACCCCCCCTTCTGGCCTCTTCAGGAAGAGCAACACCCCCTCACACAAAATACTAAAAATATATTTTAAAAAAGTAATATATCGGACCTGGAGAGATGGCTTAGCAGTTAAGAGCACTGACTGCTTTTCCAGAGGTCCTGAATTCAAGTCCCAGCAACCACATGGTGGCTCACAAGCACCTGCAATGGGATCTAATGCCCTCTTCTGGTGTGCCTGAAGACAGCTACAGTATGCTCATGTAAATAAACTGAGAGAAAGAGAGAGAGAGAGAAGAAGAAGAAGAAGAAGAAGAAGAAGAAGAAGAAGAAGAAGAAGAAGAGGAGGAGAAGAGAAAAAAAGAAAAAAAAGAAAAAGAAAGTAATATATCACAGTGTACTTTGAAACCCAAGGAATCCAAATAACCCAGTTTGATGTTCTCTGGCTCCAATACCTGAAGAGGTCATTTTTCTTCTTTCTTTTCTGAGGTAGGTAGATATAACAAGCTGCCTCATTGATCCAGAGCCTGGGGTTCAGTAGAAACCTGGTAAATTCCAGCCCACTCACACTCCTTCTCCTGAAGGCTCCTTGGGCATAGTTGGGATGGCTTAGTGTTTCGGGTTTCTTTGGTTTTGATTGTTTAGTGTTGGTTTTTTGTTTGTTTGTTTTTGTTTTTTTGGTTTTGTGTTTATTTATGTTTTGTTTTCTGCTTTTTCTTTTTTCTTTTTAAAAGATTTATTTATTTTATTTTATGTATATGAGTACACTGTAGCTGTACAGATAGATGGTTGTAAGCCTTCATGTAGTTGCTGGGAATTGGATTTAGGACCTCTGCTTGCTCTAGTAGGACCTGCTCACTCAGTCCCTGTTCACTCCGATCGAAAGGTTTATTTATTGTTATAATAAGTACACTGTAGCTGTCTTCAGACACACCAGAAGAGGGTGTCTGATCTCATGAATGGTTGTGAGCCACCATGTGGTTGCTGGGATTTGAACTCAGGACTTTCAGAAGAGCAACCAGTGCTCTTAACCGCGGAGCCATCTCTCCAGCCCCTTCTGCTTTTGTCAAGACAGGGTTTCTCTGTAGCCTTGGCTATCCAGGAGCTTGCTCTGTAGACTAGGCTGACCTCAGACACACAGAGATCTTCCTGCCTCTACCTTCAGAGTGCTGGGATTAAAGTTGTGCACCATCTGGTTAATGTTTTTTTGTTTTTCAAATTACATTCGTGTGTGTCTACGTGTGTTTGTGGGGGCAAGCAGAAGGCATAGCATGCATGGGGTGGAAGGAGTCGGTTCTATCTATGTGGGTCCAGGGATTGGATTCCAGTAGGCAGGCTTGGCGGCAAGCCTCTCCCCACTGGGCCATCTGATGGTCCTGGTTTTTGTTTGTTTTGTTTGGATCTCACTCCAGAGCTCAGATTACGTCTCTGGCCCATCCACATTTTTTGTTTGAAGATTCTCATGCTTGAAGTCTTTTTCTGAATCAATCATGAAACAGTAGCCAGAGGGACAAAGGTCTGTTCTCTGCCCAGGTGCTCTAGACTGAAATCTGAATTTCTTCAGTTGTAATTTGAATACAGTCAAAGCTTTTGGTAAGCTCCCTCGGCTAAATCCAAGTATGTATTTCTCAGTGTTGCCGAGCCATGAGCCAGAATAAACCCGGAACATCACATTATGTTGTGAACCCAAACCAGCCCGTTCCTTTGATTGATGCATATGATACTCAGTGAGAACAGGCACCCACCATCCAGCCCAGCAGCTCCATTCAAAAGCCCTCCAGGTGAGGGATTGCAGCTCAGATAGCAGGGCTGAGCTGCAGCAGGGGGGCAGTACTGGGCTCATGTGGAAAAGTCCACTGGGATGGCTGGCTCCACTTGGGTTCTTAGTCCACTTTCAGAGCTGAGCATATAGCTCAGTGGTGGAGTAATGCCTTTTATGCACAGAGTTCAGGTCCAAGCATCACACACACAATCCCCCAGAATACACTGTCAGGCTGTGCACACAGCTCCTCTTTCTTCTTGCTTCAGCCTCCCAAGTGCATGTGACCATGAGCATGACATCATGCCTGCATAATTTAGTAATAATACAACAATATCATACAAGTTGGGGAGATGGCTTCTCAATAAAGGCACTTGCCTTACAAGTGTGACGGTCTGAGTTTGGTCTCCAGAATGCACATCAAGGAAGGAGAAAGCTGATTCCACAAAATTGACCTCCAACTTCCACAGCTTTGTCATGCCAATATGTGCCTACACACACACACACACACACACACACACACACACACAATGTTAACAATTATCTCGATAAAAAAGCATATACAGAATCAAAACAAAACAAAACAAAAATGTAGGGTAGAAAGTTGGCTCATAATTAAGAGCACTGGCTGCTCTTGCAGAGGACCTGGGTTCATTCCCAGCACTCACACAGCAGCTCACAACCAGTAACTTCAGCCTCAGGGCATCTGACAGTCTTCTGGCTTCTGTGGGCATCAGGCATGCATGTGGTACACAAGCATGCATTCAGGAAAACACTCATACACATAAAAATAATAAAAATTAAAAGCCAGGTGAGCTATAGAGTGAATTATAGAGAGAACAGCCAGGGCTACACAAAGAAACCCTGTTTCAAACAAAAACAAAAAATTTAAGTTAAAAAATAAAAACAATTCATTTCTATTAAGAAGAAAGAATAGATGTGATTATGTTTAAAATGTTAGACTTTGGAGGCCAGTGAGATGACTCAGTAGGTGAAGACACTTGCCACCACACCTGACAACCTGAGTTTGATCTCTGGGACCCACATAGTGAAAGGAGAGAACTGAGTCTTGAGGATTTTCCGCTCACTTTCACATGTATGTCATGGCATGTCCCACAGCCCTCACAATTAATACATGAGAAGAGTTTTAGATTGTTAGTCTGAATAAAGCAGGTAGCACTCAGTATGTGTGGGCCTCTTGTCTTCCTGAAGAATTCTGCCTCAAGTTTAGCAATCCAAAACCCCGAGTTTCCAGCCCACCGCCCTGCAAATTCAAATGCTGGATGTCAACACCAATTCATTCACACTACAAGTATCAGCCTTGCCATCAGAGCCCACAGTCACACTGGCATAAGCTGGTTCCTTAATTAAACTCTCTCTCTCTCTCTCTCTCTCTCTCTCTCTCTCTCTCTCTCTCTGTGTGTGTGTGTGTGTGTGTGTGTGTGTGTATACATACTCCACATTGCACTTTTGCACTTGTAGAGGCCAGAGGACAACTTTCAGGAATCAGTTCTTTTCACCTTGTTGAGGTAGTCTCTCTTGTTTCTGCAACTTCCATATATAGATCAAGGCTAGTAAGCCTTCAAGCTTCCAAGAGATTAGGAGACTTTCTGTCTCTGCCACCTGTCTTGACATGAGTGCTGAGATGTAGTTTATATTTTATTCATTGAGATAGGTAAGATTTCTCTGTGTAGCCCTGACCGTCCTAGAACTTACTTTGTAAACCAGGCTGATCATGAACTCAGAGTTCTACCTGCCTTGGCCTCCTGAGTGCTGGGATTAAAGGCATGGGCTACCAACACTGGCTTGATTTTATATTTTGTGGTATGTATGTTTTGTCTGACTTTTTTGTGCCTGGTGCCTATGGAGGCCAGAAGAGGGCATTGAGTTCCACAGAACAGAAATTAGAGGTGATTGTGTGCTACCATGTGGGTGCTGGGAACCAAACTTAGGTCATTTAGAAGACAAACCAGCACTCTCAATCACTAGCCTCTAGCCTAAAAAAATGTTAGGTTACACTTTAGTTTTACTGTGTATGTGTTTGGGAGGGCTTGTACCAAGGTATGTACATGGAAGTCAGGTCAAATGCAGGAGTCAGTTTTCTCCTGCTATATGGGACCCAAGGATCTCAGGTCGTTGTGACAAGTACCTTATTTGCTAAGCCTCCTCACCAACCCCACATCTTGCTTTTTATGTGGGTTCTGGGAATTGAATTTAGGTTGTTTGGTTTATGTGGTGGCACCTGAAAAGCACCTCTGTCTGTCTGTCTGTCTGTCTGTCTGTCTCTCTCCCCCTCCCTGTGTGTGTGTGTGTGTGTGTGTGTGTGCATGTGCACATGTCATTTCACTGGTTCTGTTTCTGAAGAAGTCTATTAACGTAGTAGACAAATAAGAGTGCACAGTTTTCATGCCAGGCACATGCTAAGCTCTTTCAATGTGTTAGTCCTCATGACTTTTATTCATGCTTGATGTAGGTTCTGATTGGCCATTTTACAGATGAGGAGGCTGAAGCCTAGAACTTCTCAGGATCTTAGAAGTGATAAAGTCAGGTTTGGGTTCTAGCAGTTCCACCCTAGGGTCTAGGTGGGTGGCCTCTTTCTTACCCAGAAGCATGTAAAGATGCTTTGAAGCAAGAGTCAGGACACTAATAACCAGTCATGCCATTTTAGTTGTTACACTTATCAATGGGACGAATAGGATGATCAGGGATGGGGCAGGGTGTTAGCCCGGGCAGGATGGTCCAGTAGGTATAACTCAAGAGAATAGCCACAGGGTGGCACCAAATCAGACCGCACAGACCCCACTCAGGATGCAGGTCCAGGATTGGGCACAGGGAGTCTATCAGTCGTTCCAGAGCTAAGGGTCTCTGAACGCTCTTCAATCCAGGATTCCTCGGCCCAGGGGCCAGGCCTCAGTGGAGCCTATCTGTGGATGTGTGGTTCTACCAGCTCAGCCTGGGAATTAGGTCCGTCCCAGTCAACAGAGTAGAAGGTCTGCTCCTGGGTCTTTCTCCAGCTGAGTATACTGGAAGGCGAGGTGGGTTCCAAACCAGTCAGGTGACCACGCAAAAATTGTGGGTAATCCGCCGCCAGAAGTTATGACTGCGACTGCTGAGAGCCACTTCAGCTGCTTCCTGGAAGACGGCTTCCACGTTGTCATGGAGCCGAGCTGAACACTCAAGATAGGCCACTGCTCCCACAGACCTTGCCATATCGTGGCCCTGCCAAGGAACAGTAGGAGCTACGATGAGTTTGGGGTGTGGGGTGAAACTCATATGGTCTTGCTGCAGCCCATTGGCTATGACAGGAGTCTTGAGAACAGAGTAGGAAGTGGAGCTTTTCTAGGGCACCTTCAGTGGGCGACTAATCTGTGTGTTGCAGAGAAGGGTCTAAAATCAAGTAGCATGCACCTCAGGGCTCTCATTTGTGCTATGCATATTACCTATCTGCCTGCCAGAATCTCCTTGAGTATTCTGGGTTCTGCTTCCAAGTGCTGACCCTTCCTGACTGCTGGCATCCTCCAAGACCCCAGTGTGCTATACACCTGGCACAGTAGAGAAGTACCCTGAGGTTCCCTCTCCAAATGCCTCTCACCCAGGGATAGCTTCCTACCTACCCTGTGGTAGGTCACGGGCTCCAGTTTTTTCTTCCGCAGCTTGTTCACCAGCACCTTGTCCTTACGCAGGTCTATCTTGCAGCCCACAACAATAATGGGCACTTTCTTGCAGAAATGTGTCACCTCTGGGAACCACTGCAGGGAGAAGGGTTGTGTGTGAGTCACTGGGAGTTCTGACCTTCAGTGGAAAACTCTATGCCTTGTCAGTGTACTCAGTACAGGTTCTCATTTAAATTTCCCATGCTCTGATTTGGGATGTAGCTCAGTTGGGGAGAGTGCTTGTTTAGCATGCCCAAAGCCCTGGATTAGATCCATGGCACCTCGTAAACCAGACCTGTAATTGCAGGACTTGGGAAGTGGAGGCAGGAAGATCAGAAATTCAAGACCGGGGGCTGGAGAGATGGCTCAGCGGGTAAGAGCACTGACTGTTCTTCTGAAGGTCCTGCGTTCAAATCCCAGCAACCACATGGTGGCTCACAACCATCCATAATGAGATCTGATGCCCTCTTCTGGTGTGTCTGAGCACAGCTACAGTGTACTTACATATAATAAATAAATCTTTTTAAAAAAATTCAAGACCATCCTCAACTACAGAGGGTTCAAGGCCTAAGACAATGTCTCAAGGAAACAGGAATGCATAAATAATTGAATTTTCTTTCTCTCCTCTCTTCCTTTTTCTTTTCTTCCAAGACAGGTTTTCTCTGTGTAGCCCTGGCTGTCCTGGAACTGACTCTGTAGACCAGGCAGACCTCCCAGAGATCTGACTGCCTCTGCCTCCTGAGTGCTGGGATTAAAGTTGTACATCACTACCACCCAGCATCTCTCTTCCTTTCTCCTTAATTTCTTCTTCTTCTTCTTCTTCTTCTTCTTCTTCTTCTTCTTCTTCTTCTTCTTCTTCTTCTTCTTCTTCTTCTTCTTCTTCTTCTTCCTCCCCCTCCTCTTCCTCCTCCTCCTCCTCCTCCTCCTCCTCCTCCTCCTCCTCCTCCTCCTTCTTACAGGGCCTTTCTACATATCCCTGTCTGACCTGGACTCAGATCCACTTGCTTCTGCCTCTCAGCACTGGGATTACTGTGTGCCACCATGCCTGGCTATAATTGTCTTTTAAAAAGCAAGACCGATGTGTGTGAGCCTTTTGCCCGCATGCATACCTGTGTAGAACCTGTGCCTGGTTCCCTTGGAGGTAGAAGTGGGCTTCTGACGCCCTGGGACTGGACTCACAGGCATCTGTGAGCTGCTGTGTGGGTGTTGGGTGTCAAACCCAGTAGAAGAGTAGCCAGGCTCTTAACCTCGGAGCCATCTCTCCAGCCCCACGTGTATTTTCATTCCCTATTGGCAGATTCTATAGTTGAGCTCATTACAGATGCAGTCAGTAAGACATGGAGGGCTTTATAACTTATCGTTGGTCACACAGTTGGAAACAGAGGGATTTGAGCCCAGTAGCTGGCGCTCAGAGTCCAGCTTCTCCCTCTATCACCAGCCAGGTAAACTTCTTTGGATAACTTTCAAAATGGGCCAAATATGCATTTATATAAAAGTAATTAAGCCAGATGGGGTGGCACAGAGCTTTAATACCATAACTTGGGAGCAGAAGTAGGTGGATCTCTAAGTTTAAGGTTAGCCTGGTTTGGGGCTGGAGAGATGGCTCAGCAGTTAGGAGCACTGACTGCTCTTCTGAAGGTCCTGATTCAAATCTCAGCAACCATCCATTATGGTGGCTTACAACCATCCATAATGAGATCTGATGCCTTCTTCTGGTGTGTCTGAAGACAGCTACAGTGTACTTAATATAATTAATAAATAAATCTTAAAAAAATAAAATGCACGTTAAAAAAAAAAAAAAGGTTAGCCTAGTCTACACAGTGAATTCCAGGATAGCCAGGGTTAGGCAGAAAGATCCTGTCTCAAAAAAAAAAAAAAAAAAAAAAAAAAAAAAAAAAAAAGAAAGAAAGAAAAGAAAAGAAAAGAAAAGAAAAAAGGTAAGTTTTCTGGCATATTACACCTTTAATCTCATTAACACAGGTACTCAGGAGTCAGAGACAAGCAGATCTCTGAGTTCAAAGCAAGCTAGGACTACATAGACCTCTCAACAGGAGGGAGGACCCCCAGAAGAACAGTAGGGATGTTATTTTATCCTTGATCTCACATCTGGGGTACCAGAGATATAGGGGAGGTTTCTCGTCTTCAGGGGTACATAGCTGTTTGGTGGCGCACTCAGGAAAAGCTGTTAAAATTCTCTGGATTCTGGACCTAACTGGAGCCCAGCTAGTCCTCCACTGAGCCCACCCGTGAGACCTCAGCGGGGCCAAGCCTGCACTGGATTCAGAGCAGCCTGCACTGGATTCGGGGCCTGCTCTTCTGGCTCTCCCAGTTCTCTCCATTCTGCCCCTCCTCTCCCATCGGCTCTCCTCTTCACCAGCTGGTCTGGCTCCCTGGGTGGCCTCCCCAGGTCCCTTGGTTGTACCCTGTCCAGCTGGCAGCTCTTCAGTGGTTTCCCAGGCCAGCCCCATACTCCATGCAGGGGACCTGCAGATTCCAGCTACCACAGGCCTGTTCAACTCCACCCTATCCCAGGCTGCTCCTCACCCTCATGCCCTGTCCAGCTCTCTCTTATCCACCTGTGATCGATCAGCAAATCCTGGGGTTCTGCCTTATAGAAGTCAGAACCTACCCACGGTTTCCACTGCATCATAGGACCCGCTCTCCCGCCCCTGCCCCTGTTGCCCATAAGGGCCTGGTGCAGAGGTGTGCCAAGGACTGCATGTAACCAACTGCCCAGGCTCCAACTCCAGCTGTCACCATCAGATCAACAGAAAATGATCCAAGAGGGACGGCGTCTTGACTCTCTGTGGTTGTCAGGATGACAAGTCAAGTGTGCTAGGACAGTGCACACTCCATGACTCGTTCTTTTTACTTTTTCTTTTCTTTTTTTGTTTTTGTTTGTTTGTTTTTCGAGACAGGGTTTCTCTGTATAGCCCTGGCTGTCCTGGAACTCACTCTGTAGACCAGGCTAGCCTCGAACTCAGAAATCCACCTGCCTCTGCCTCCCAAGTGCTGGGATTAAAGGCCACCACCACCCGGCTCTTACTTTTTCAAAACAGGGTTTCATTGTGTACCCCTGGCTAGTTGAGGGAACTTATTATGTTGACAGGGGTGGCTTCAAACTCACAGAGATCCTCTTGCCTGTCCTTCTTGAGTGCTGGGATAGTTACCATGCCAGGCATGGCAAGTTTTTTTTTTTCCTTTTTTTGAATGCTATTGTCTCCCTCCCCCCCCTTTATTGAAAACATGACAAGTTCTTAATGCTGTTGTTGTTGCCATATCCTTACTGTTGTCTTTCCTAATACTGTCACTGTCCCAGGGAACCTGGCCACGGATTGCTTGTGTGGAGGCCTTGGCAAGTGGTGGGTGAGGGGCTGTGCCATGGCGGGGCAGGAGTTCTCAAAGGATTGCCTCTTTGATCCTTGGGAAGCCCTCTTGATTCTTGGGCATCATGAGAGGCCACTGACTCCCAGCAATGAGTGGACGGGCAAGAGCGGCTAGGGTTGGACTTTAGAGCCCATGTGACTTCCAGCAGGCCCAGGCTAGGGAGGCAGCCTCTGAGTCACCCAGCACTCTCAGCAGAGTCAGAAGGGAAAAGCCAGTGTTCCAGCCTGTAGTGAGGACAGGCAGGAGCCACTGGAGTGAGTCAGAAGAGACCCAGCGGCCACACTGCTATGTGACCCAAGTTGCTGTCTTGTTCTGGGTCTCATGTTACCTACGTATCTATCAAACCCAGACACGTCTAAGGCCTGCCAAACTTTTTTTTTTTTCTTATTTTTTGTTTTTAGACAGGGTTTCATTATGAATCTCTGAATTCACTATGCATAGCTCACTGGATAGACCAGGTTAGCCTCAAACTCTTACCAATTGCCTGACTCTGCCTCCTGGGTACTGGGATTAAAGGCATATGCCACCATGTCTAGCACTTTCTTTTCTTTTCTTTTCTTTTCTTTTCTTTTCTTTTCTTTTCTTTTCTTTTCTTTTCTTTTCTTTTCTTTTCTTTTCTCTCTCTCTCTCTCTCTCTCTCTCTCTCTTTCTTTCTTTTTTTTTTTTTTGTGTGTGGATGTTTTGTCTGTGCGCCACGTGCACACTATGCTTGTGGAGGCCAGAAGAGGACCTCAGATCCCCTGGAATGGGTTATAGGCAGGCATAAACCACTATGTAGGTGCTGGGATCCACTGGAAGAGCAGCCGGTGCCTTAACCTCTGAGTCATCTCTAAGCCATACACTTAGAAAAATATTCGTTTAAAACTTTTTTGTTTGTTTGTTTGTTTTGTTTTTTCGAGACAGGGTTTCTCTGTATAGCCCTGGCTGTCCTGGAACCCACTCTGTAGACCAGGCTGGCCTCGAACTCAGAAATCCTCCTGCCTCTGCCTCCCAAGTGCTGGGATTACAGGCGTGTGCCACCACGCCCGGCTTAAAACTTTTAGCTTATTATATATGTATGAGTATGTGGTATGTATACCACATACATGTCTGATGCCCATAGAGTTCAGAAGATGTCCAATCTCTTGGAGCCAGAGTTATGGATGCTTGTGAACCACCACATGGGTGCTGGGAACTGAGCCCTGGTCCTCTGCAAGAGCAACAAGTACTCTTACCTACTAAGCCATCTCTTCAAACCCTTTACTACTTTTAAAAATGATGCATGTGCATATGTATTTGCCTGTAGAGTCCAGAAGAGCGTGTCAGAATCCCTGACACTGAAGTTACAGGTGGTTGTTAGCTCTCCATGCAGGCGCTCACTCCCTTCTCTCCCCCCCTCCCTCGCTCTCCCTCTCCCTCCCCCCCCCCACTCTGATTTCATTGTGCATCCATGAATGGCCTGGAACTCACTATATAAACCAGGTTAGCTTCAAACTCATAGAAATACCCATGCCTCTGCCTCTCTGGTCCTGGGACTAAAGGCCCATGCCCAGCTCAGTATGCCCTCTTAACCCCTGAGCCATCAGCCCAGCTCCAGGCCTGCCAAGCTTTGACAGCTGACAGAGTAAAGAGTGATGAGCAGTGGTCTGGAGAGTGACGTTATGCCCTCCGTCACCCCAGCACCTACCCGGTTGGAGACGTTGTCAAAGCTGTTTGGATTAGTCACATCGAAGCAGAGAAGCAAGACATTGGCATCAGGATAGAACAAGGGCCGAAGGCGGTCATAGTCATCTTGCCCTAGGCAAAGGAGAGGAGTCACTTCCTATGGTCCCCCTGCCTGCTTTTAGCATCTCTCCAACACCAGGGAGGTCACCTAGCAGACCCGGGCTTTTAGAGGGTAGGGTCAAGTTTTGTATCTCAGATGGATGTCCTCTTGGGTGGCTCTTATTTGGCTTGCTTGTGGTTTGTGGCAGCCTTGGCCTGGAGAAGCCATGGCTGGAAGATCCTATTCAAGGGGTGAGTGTGCCGCAGAGGCCAGGCTTAGGAACCTGCTTTGCTCTTGCTTGTGCAGTGAGGGCAAGGGCAGATAGGACACCAACAAAGAGGTCTGAGCAGGTCGAATATACAGGGGCTTCTGAGTCCCACTGCATTTAGTTTTGAGCTAATGGGTCAGGCCCATGAATGGGTCAGGCCAGGAGCCTGTGTGTGTGTGTGTGTGTGTGTGTGTGTGTGTGTGTGTGCGCGTGTGCGCGCGCGCACAGACCAAGGTCAGGAGGTATTAGAGAAGCTATATTTAGGGTACAAAGCTTAGGAGGCTGTCCTAGGCCAGGAATGTGGGCACATGCAGGTGAGGGGCTGAGTTCCCCTCCTGCTGCCAGTGCTGTTCTCTGGAGACTGGCTGGCTTCCTGGTTCAGAAGCCACTGGGGTTCCCCTGCCTTTCTGCTCTTTCCTGCCTCCCCAAAAGTCCCACACTTACCAGCTGTGTCCCAGATTTGTAGGTGCACAGGTTTACCCTTCATTTGCAGAGTGGCGTTATAGCGCTCAAACACTGTGGGACTGTAACTCTGAAGAAGAAAGAGGACAGAGTTAAGGAAGCTTTTGAGGGTTCTGGAGCAAGCCAGATCCCCAATAATGCCTACACAACAACCCCTCACTGTGGCTGTTTCTGAGAAGACCTCCCCCACCCCCCAGTTCACAGTGACCAGGCTTGGGGAAAGACTTAGAGCTTGATGACAGGAAGGTCCCCATGCTCCTCGGTCACGTTTCCCTTGATTATAAACGGGAAGACTGAAGTCCCTCTGGTATAGTAGAACATTACATTAAGGAGTCAGGCTCTTGGCACACAGCCTGGTACAAAACAAGCACGCCGTGCATGCTGGCTACTGGCATTAGCTTTGTCCCGTGTCCACCTGTGAGCTTTCACCTGAGATCTCCTCTCTTCCTGGGAAGACATTAACCCACACCCACTTCTTCCCTTGTTCATTCATATATTCATGTAGCAAACATTAACCCTCTCTCCAGGCCTAGCTCTGGGCACTGAGGAGCCTGTACTAAAGAAGGCTCAGTCTGCCTTGGGGGCTCAGGCTCCCAGATTCTGGGGTCTCCTTTACCTCCCTCCTTCATCTTAGATTCTCAGAAACCCCAGGCTGGTTTTCCTGATTCTTCCATCGCTAGCCTCTGCGTGCTAGGACTAAAGGTGTGGAATATGCCACTGCTCCTGACTTTCTTCCCTTTGAGTTGGGGTTTTGCCAGCCTAGACTACACCTGAATTCACGGCCGTCCTCCTTCCTCCGCCTCTTTAATCTCAGCTTGAGATGGCAAGCAAGTGTGACCAGGCCTGTTGTTCTTGCTGCCTGCAGGTCTGTATGTAGAATTCCCAGTTATTTCCCCAGCACCATGTCTGCCTATGTACAGCCACGCTCCCTGCCATGATGATAATGGACTAGCCTCTGAACCTGCAGGCCAGCGCCCAATTAAAATGCTTTCCTTTATATGAGTTGTCTTGGTCAGTGCAGTGATGGTGGCACACACCTTTCTGACTTCAAGGCCAGCCTGGTCCACAGAGCTTGTTTCAGGATAACGAGCTTCCCAAAAAAACCCTGTCCCAAAACAACAACAGCAAAAAAAGAGTTGCCTTGGTTGTGGTGTCTCTTCACAGCAATAGAACAGTTCTTTTCTAAAAATGATCTGTTTCTTTTGGGAGAGTCTCTCTCTATAGCCCTGGCTATCCTGGAACTCACTATGTAAATCCACCTGCCTTTGCCTCTTAAGGACTGAGATTAAGACACCCAGCTCCTTTTTTTTTTTTTAAATTATTTTGGGCTGGAGAGATGGCTCAGTGGTTAAGAGCACCGACTGCTCTTCTGAAGGTCCTGAGTTCAAATCCCAGCAACCACATGGTGAGTCACACCCATCCTTAATGAGAGCTGATGTCCTCTTCTGGAGTATCTGAAGACAGCTACAGTGTACTTACAAATAATAAATAAATAAATCTTTTAAAAAATTATTTTATGTTTGCCTGCATGAATGTGTGTGCACTACGTGTGTGCCATGTGCCCAGGAGGTCAGAAAAAGGCAGACAATCCCCTGGGACTGGAGTTACTGACAGCTGGATCCACCATGTGGGTTGTAGTCTTCTGCACTGAGCCATCTCTCCAGACCCTCATCCCCGCCCTTTTGTTTTTGTTTTTGAGTTTTTGAGACATGTTCTCACTGTGTAACCTTGACTGGCCTGGAACTTGCATATAGACCTGATTGGCCTGAACATAGAGACATCCACTTGCCTCTGCCCTGAGAGCTGGGGTTACCGCCTTGCCTGGCTTTTTAATTTTTTTTATTTTATTATTTTTATTTTATTTATTTATTTTTGGCAGTGGGGAGGCTTCTCTTTCGCTTCTTTTTGAGATGGGTTTGCTATGTAGCCCAGTCTCAACTAGAGCTTGCAATCCTCTTTGGCTTTCACGTTCTGAATACCGGAACTAGAGACATAGATCACCATGTATGGCTCCTCTCAAGCCTCATGAATCTGAAGGGTCCTTTCACACACACCCTCTCTCAGCCTGCCTTTCCTGATACACACACACACACACACACACACCACACACACACACACACACCCTGTGCTGGCTAGTCTTATGTCAACTTGACCATAAACTAGAGTTATCTGAAAGGAGGGGAACTTAATGCTTCCGTAAGATCCAGCTGTAGGGCACTTTCTCAGTGATTGATGGGGAAGGGCCCAGCCCACTGTGGGTGATGCCATCCCTGGGTTGGTGGTCCTGGGTTCTATAAGAAGGCAGGCTGAGCAAGCCAGGGGAAGGCACCCAGTAAGCAGCACCCTCCATGACTTCTGTATCAGCTCCTGCCTTCCTCGCTGACTTCCTTTGATGGTGAACAGCATTTGGAAGTATAAGCTGCATAAACCCTTTCCTCCCCAACTTGCTTTTTGGTCATGGTGTTTCATAGCAGCAATAGAAACCCTAACTAAGACAGTTCCCTATCCTACCCTAGACTTGTCCACTGGAGACTGGCTGACCTCTCAGGCTCAGAAAGAATTGGGGTTCTCCTCTTTTCTGCCCCTCCCAAAGCCCCATATCTACCTGCCTGTGTCCCAGATTTCGAGGTACACCCTCTCTATAATAGTTGAAGAGTGAATGTGACATGTTTGATAGCTAGATCAAAAGCTAGGAACCTTTGCAGAATAGGGCCTGAGCCACAGGTAATGAAGTTTGCCAAACTACTGTATCTGCAGCGGTTTGCTGTGAGCAGCCCTTGACCTCCTGACCTTGTTATTGGTTTGTTATTTGAACTAGGGTCTCAGGTAGCCAAGGAACATCTTGAACTTATGACCCTCCTGGTTCCATCTCCTGAATCCTGCAAGCACGGACAGGTACCACCACACCTAGTGTGTGATGGTAGAGACTGGACCCAGAACTTTATGTATGCCAGTTGAGCATTCTACCCCCTGAGCTCTATCCTTAGCCCCCATTGGTTTATTTTTCATTACATTTATTGGGGGGGGGAGACACACACTTGGCAGGGTACCCATGTAGAAGTCAGAGAAAAACCCTCAGGGGTCTGTGATCTCCTACTATGTGGGTCCTGTGGATGGAACTCAGGCTGTCAGGTTGGCGGGGAGTGTCTTTACCTGCTGGGCCATCCCCTCCCTCTCACCCCTTTCTTTGTTATATAAGTTCTAACTACAGCTCAGGATGGGCTGCAAGTTTTCCTTTTGAGAGTCGGCGACAGGCGCGAGCCATCACTCCAGGCTCAGCTTCCTCACTTGGCCAGGGCTGGCTTGTCAGATCACAGTGTGGGGACCCTAGTCTTCCTTTCCCGTGTCAGGCAGGGCTCCTCCTTGCCTGTGACTCAGGAGGACTTCATGCCTGCCTGTTTGATGGCCAGACTGTCTGTCAGTCCTGAGTCGGGCCCTGGCCAGCTGGGAGGGGCAATCAAGCGATGGGTGAGTATGTTCTCTAGGACACCGAGGCATGCAGGGGGAGGGAAGAGTAGGCACCTGGAGAAATACGGAGAAGACGGCAGGGGGCATGGATATTCTATTCTCCTCTGGAAGGAACAGTCAAGAGCTCAGGCAGCCTTCCTGCCCCTGTGAGCACGCTCTGCCCTTAGGCATTTTTTCCTACTGGGTAGTTTGAGGAAAGCACTGGCTTTGAGATCAAATGAGCATGGCTTAGGACCCAGTTCTGACAACCAGGTCTTGGTTAACATCACTGGTTATGAGAAAGAGTGTCACCTCAGGATTCAAGTGAAGACCTGGTCCAGCACTTATGGTCACTATTCACCTGCTTGACCTTGTCCATACCAGCCCTGTCCATCCCTCTGGATATTTCCTTTCCCATGCCTCCTCTGTGATGGTTTGAATAGGTTTGGCCCTCACAGACTCATGTATTTGAATGCTTGGCTTATAGGAAGAGGCACTATTAGAAGGTGCTGCCCTGTTGGAAGAAGTGTGTCACTGTGGGGACGGGCTTTGAGGTCTCCTGTGCTCAAGCTATGCCCGGTGTAGCACACAGTCTCTGCTGTCATCTGCACATCACGCTGTAGAACTCTCAGCTCTTTCCCAAGCACCAAGCCTGTCCTTACACTGCCATGCTTCCTGCCATGACAATGATGGACTGAGCCTCTGAAGCTAAGCCAGCCCTAGTTAAATGCTGTCCTTTGGAAGAGCTGCCATGGCCATGGGGTCTCTCCACAGCAATAAAACCCTAATTAAGACACCAACTGTAGTCTCTGGCCTAGAGCACGGACTGTCACAGGGGGGATACTCAGCTCTGGATTAGAGCCAGTGTGGCTACCCAAATACCAGTTGAGGGCCAACGACAAAGCTCTTGGGAGACACAGGCCAGTGTCTCAAAATGCCCGTGATGTGGCCCCAGCCCACAGCTCTCTAAACTCTTGATGCCACAACCTCAGTGACATCCAGAGGCTCTGAGGGAGGGGTGAGGCAGAGACAGCTGGCGCTGTGTGTCTTCAGGAGCCACTCGGCCACCTGCCTCCTCTGAGCTCACCAGTTCCCACTCCCGACATCAGACCTGAGGTGAGCAGGAAGGGGCTGTGTTGGCTCGTCACTAAAGTGTCACTGCCCTGCCTCTTTCTTTGGAATGTGACTTTATATCTTCTGCGGTGTTCTTTGTTCCCACCCCCTAGGCAGAAGTGCCAAATCTTATCTGTTTGGTCAGCAAGAGACACGGACCTGGCTTTGGTTGACCCAGGACGGAGAGGACTCAGCCTTGGTCCTGTCCTCCTGGAGCTCACAGATAGGTGACCATTACAGAATGAGGACAGGGTTCCCCAGGTAGGACACCTGTGGGAACTGGAGCAGTCTGAGGACTGCAGACTTAATAGTTCTGCAGGTGGGTGCTCTCGTCCACCTCCTGTTCCTGTCTTGTAAGCCACTAAGAATGGCTGTGTTCTCAGTGCCACCTGAGACTTCTTGGGAAAGAGGTCTCTCCTTGCCCCATAAACTCTGCTTTGCCCCTTTGGCCATAAACTTGAAGTTGGAGGTTAGCCAATGAAGACCACAGAGGCTTCTCCGACCACTCTCTCTGCCCTTTGCTGCAGGCAGAAAGCCTGGAACACAGGAACCCGAGCCTCCAGGTTGAGGCAGAAGAGGCTGTGACTGGATCAACAGACAATAGAGGTGGCTTCAGATGTCATGGAGGTGCCTCAGGGAAGGGGCAAGGTGACCCGAGCACCAGATTAGAGCGACCCTCATGTTCTCCTCAAACAGCTCTGCCTGCAGTCACAGTGGGAGGTGGAGGCAAGGTGGTGGCTCACAACCATGTATAATATAATAACGCCCTCTTCTGGTGTATCTGAAGACAGCTACAATGTACTCATATAAATAAGATAAACAAATCTTTAAAGAAAAAAAAAGGCATCCTTGCCTACATATTGAATGTGAGGTCAATTAGGTCAAACTACTTAAGGCTGAGACCTTGTCTCAACAAGCCAGCTGGGCAGTGGCAGCACACACCTGTAATCCCAGGCAGAGACAGGCAAATCTGTTTTTAGAGCGAACTCCAGGACAGCTAGGGCTACACACACAGAGAAACCCCGTCTCTAATAGTGGTATTTCATTACTGTAGTCCCAGCACTATGGAAGCAGAGGCAGGAAGATGATTGCTTTAAGATGAATGTAGACTACATACAGAGACTTTGTCTCAAAAAGAAAAGTAACTTGCTAACTAAAATAGAAAGAGTCCACTCATGCCAGGGACTTCCTAGACTAAGGACAAGGTTGGTCTACCTCCCTGGTGACCACTCTGATCTTCTGTCACTTTAGTGTGTCCTGTAAAACATATAGTTCACGAGCCTCTCAAGTGGTGTCACACACCTTTAATCCCAGCACTTGGGAAGCAGAGGCCAGCCTGGTCTACAGAGTAAGTTCTAGGGCAGCTAGGACTACACAGAGAAACCCTGTCTTGAAAAAAATGACACACACACACACACACACACACACAAATCCAAACAAACAAACAAACAAACAAACCATACACAGTTTGTGGACTTAAAGGTGTTTCCATATGAAATTCGTACGTCTCCTATTGTCAATGTCACCACCTAGAATGTCTGACCCAGGACAGTGATGCTGAGCCCTTCCTGCCTGCCCCCCTCCACCTTTAGGTGCCTCCTCTGATCTCCTGGTTCCCACGATGGTTGGGTTCCCATGGGCAGTACCTAAAGACCTGGGAAACATCTCCTATACTTAAAACAAACAAACAAACAAACAAACAAAAAAACTGTGTAACTGGTCAAAGGAGGTGGCATCAGCTTTGCAAACCACAAAACCAAAGGCTCTGAGATGGGTATGGTGGTGCATATATGTAATCTCAGCAATCCTTGGACCCAGAGACAGGAGCACTGCGAGTTCAAGGCTTCCACAGTAATATCCTGTCTCAAAAACAAAACG
This sequence comes from Apodemus agrarius, assembly GCA_964023405.1. Lineage (NCBI taxonomy): Eukaryota > Metazoa > Chordata > Mammalia > Rodentia > Muridae > Apodemus > Apodemus agrarius. The sequence goes on from OZ030005.1 coordinate 141,747,603, forward strand.
GAAACCACTAAAATAAAAATATATATATAAAAAATACCCCCCCCCCCCAAAGAACCCGTAAAAACCGCTGGTGTTCAGAGTGGTGAGCAAAACTGTGTCCTGTTCGCCAGGTCAGCTTCTCTGGCCCCTTCCATCGGACTGTCTACCTTTGCGCAGTCCCAGAGGCTGAAGGATGTAGGGGCAGGAAAAGAAGACATGCTGCTGACCGCAAACCCACAGACACCCAGGACTCCCACTCCTCGGGGAGGCACAGAAAGAGGGCTCAGTCACTGTCCTGGTCATGGGGTCTACTGAGCTGTCTGGAGAGTGTCCTCAAGGACAAGCCTAGAGAGCCAGGAAGAACCAGGTACTGCAGTGAGCTGTCCATCAGCCCCACTGTCCCAGCATCCTTCCGCCTATCAGGTTGCTCTGAAAAACAGAGGCTTAGAGAAGCAAGACCTAAGGAGAACCGGACTCTCTCTAAGGTGGAGCATGGGGATTTGCACCACAGTGATTTGCACCACAGTGGCTAGGGTTGGAGAAGAGGCGGTGTCGCCCAACGAACATCACTTATTAACCTTCAGCACTCTTCTATAGCTCGGGTAGTGGCTGTCAGTCCTATCAAGCAGTTAAAGAAACAGGCACAGAGAGGGTAAGGGACTTGCCCAAAGGCACACAGCTGTAAGAGGCAAAGGCTTGATTTTACTGCTGCCGGTCGAGCTCCAAAGTCCTCACACTCTCTTCGCCAAGTAGTGACAACTGCTCCCTTAGGATTTGCTATTTCCCCAGGTGGCCTAATTCAGTCCCTGTGACACCCCTCCCCCTAAGTGCCACTTAGCTCCTACAGGCTAAAACTGGAAAACTCTGCCTTCGACCCCAGGCCCTGCTGAGATTCCCCCTAGGAGGCTAGAGCTGGGTTCTTTCGAGGCAGCTCTCAGCAGACCAGCACATGGGGGTGTCCCAGCGCGGGGCCAAGGGTGAGGGCACTCACCTCTGGGAAGGCCCCGTTGGCGAAGACCATCATCAGTGAGGTCTTCCCGCAGCCCCCGTCGCCCACCAGGACTACCTTGACCGTACGCCCGCTGTTCGGCGCCTCCTCTCCCGCAGCCTGGGACGCGTTCATCCCGGGCTGGCGGACGGCGGTGCGCGGAGCAGCAGGCGGTACACGGCGGGCTGGCTGCGGCGGGCGCGGGGCTGGCCCGGCGGGACAGGAATGTGGAAGGGGCGGGGCGGCGGGAGGAAGTGGGAGCGGGGCGGCCGGGGCAGGAGGCGGCTGGGGGGGTGGGTGGCGGGGGACACCCAACTCAGGTGAGGCGCCCCGGGCAAGGTGGGGGTGCGGCGACCGGACAAGGGTGGACGCTCCTGGGGTCCGGTCTCGTGGGGTCCTGTCTAGCCACTCAAGAAAGACTTTTGCAGCACTTACTGCGGGCGATCACTGAGGCCGCGGGGGTGGGCGGAGACCTACGCCTCCAGAGGGCACCCAGGGCTCTTCGCAGAGAAGTAGACAAGTACTTGGAGAGAGGCTGGGGACAGGGAAGAAGGAAGCACCTGGACTATCTGCCATGGGTGGGAGGTGATTTTTATGAATGAATGAATGAATGAATGAATATGAGTTTCTGCTATTTGTGGATCTCCTCCAGATGTTGTAGGTCAGACGAGAAAGGAGTGGCCCGGGCATGCCCTTGTGGGTCACTGAGGACCTCTTCAGCCAGCACCAGGAAGCTTCAATGAAGGTGAATTACAGGCATCTCACCCAGGCAGCCAGTGATCTAGGGGAAACTATGGAGCCTTCCATCGGTAGAGCTCAGAGCTGGCTCTGGCGCGCGGCTGATGTCATGAATGGTTCCTATTATAGTATATAGTATGACGACCTTTAAGTTTTGTTTTTTACGTGTGTGGATGTTTTATCTCCATGTATGTCTATGCAGCCTGGTGTCCTCTGCACTCGGAAGCCCTGGAAGTGGAATTACAGACTATGAGCTATCATGTGGGTGAGCCTGGGTCTTCCGGAAGAGCAGCCAATGTCCTTAACCTCTGAGCCATCTCTCCAGCTCTTTGGTGTAATGCTTAGTCAATACAGACGATCCTTAGTTTCTTAGAGTCTGAGGACCTTACACTGTTCCGATCAAAACCTGTTCTGTGAGAAGCCTAGAATGGGAACTGTCGGGACGGGAGAAAGGAAAAGGGAGCTCTTCATCTGGGGTAGATAAGGAGGACCTTCGGCCGGGAGAGGCAGAGTCTTGAGGAAAAAGAACACGGGGGTTTCAAAAAGAACGTCGAAAAGGCTAGAGCAAGGTGGCCACGCCCCCCCCCCACTTCTTAGCGACAGGACAGAGGGCGGGACTTGGCGCAGGAGCGAGTATCTGGATGGTGGAGCACTTTGGAATTCAGGAATATATCTTACTGTTCTGTAAGTGTCTGCATCCTTCTTTGCGATCAGATTTTTCTTTTTAACTTTTAGTGAGCGTAAGTGAGCTGGAAACGTAGCTGTGTTGCTAGAAGGCTTAACCAGCACGCGTGAAAGCCTCTGTTCCATTCCCAGTTCCACATAAACCAGTCTTGGAGGTACGTGCTTCTAATTCCAATACTGGTGAGGTGAAGGCAGAAAAATCTGAAGTTCAATGTCAAGTGTACAGCTTGGCTGTACAGTGAGTTCAAGCTATACTGGGTAGATAGTCTGTCTAAAAAAGAGGGGAGAAAGGTCTCACCTGTCTTCCCAGACCTCAGACTGCATGTTTACATGGAAGCTAAGTGGGACATGGTTAGAAGTCTTTGGGTTTCATCTCCACACTGGTCATAACTTCATCCCCCATTGTATTCAAAGTCAGGCAGGTGAAAATGACCTTCAGCCCTATTTGATCCCCGCTGTATCTCAAGGAAGCAGTTTCCAGTTTCCCACAGGGGCAGAGGTCAGCCGCACAGAAGGAGCCTCCCCAGGAGTCTCCCCAGCTCCACCTTTTGGATGCCCCTTCCCCGAAACTGCCACAGGGTTGGGCAGGACTAGGTATGAAGCTGGGTGTGTAGCTGAGCAGGATGCCCAATAAAAGGAGTGGTGAGGAGGGGCCCCACCCCCCTCTAGTCAGCTGTCAGCCTCGTCATCCCTGCTGCTGTCACCAGGCCAGCCTGGGAGGCAGGTGGAGCTAAACCAAGGGCGGAGGAAGCCGAGAGTCCGGCAGAGGCGGCCTTGGTTGCTATAGGAATAATCACTCTAATGACACACTTGACAACTGTCATACTTTACAGTTTCTTTGTATACCTCATAATAATAACAGCACATACTAATGGCTGATAGCTGCTATTCAGGGACTGTCCACCAGGAGGCAGGATTTGCTACCTCTGTTTTACAGAGAAGGAAACAGGTCTAGTGAGGAAGACTCCCCACCCCACCCCATCCCCACCCCCGAGACAGGGTTTCTCTGTCCAGCCCTGGCTGTCCTGGAACTCACTCTGTAGACCAGGCTGGCCTCAAACTCAGAAATCTGCCTGCCTCTGCCTCCCAAGTGCTGGCGTGCGCCACCACCGCCCGGAGACTTTTTTTTTTTTAAAGATTTATTTATTTTTATGTATGTGAATACACTGTAGCTGTCTTCAGACACACCAGAAGAGGGTATCGAATCCCATTACAGATGGTTGTGAGCCACCATGTGGTTGCTGGGAATTGAACTCAGGACCTCTGGAAGAGCAGACAGTGCTCTTAACCACTGAGCCATCTCTCCAGCCTGAGGGTGACTTCTTAAGAGGGACCCTAAGACTGTCCCCAGATCTCATGTCTTGTACATTATTGCTCTCAGCTCTCTCACTGTGAGGTAGGCTTCCACTTCTTATTTTGGAGACTTGGGGATTGAACCCCAGAGGGAGGCAGCTCCTTGGACTGGGCCAATAAGACCCAGAGCCAGGACTGGGTCTAACCATGTCCAGTCCAGCCTCATCAACATTCCATGTTCAGGCTCCTGTGAGGCATATCAGTCAGTCACTGACCCATGGCCATCTGCCCTGGTAGCCAGGAAATTCCCCAAATCTGACATTGCTGGACTCTGGACTATACTGTTTTCCTGAAGTTTATTTTTAGAGTGTGGTGGGGCAGCCACACAGTTGGCCTCACTGGGGTGCTGCTTGCTGTTTGTCTGTTTACTGTGGCTGCTGCTGACTTCCGGCCTGTGACTCAGCCCCCTCTAGGCCCCATCACTTCCAAGTTGAGAATCCTTTATGAACCCCGAGTAGCATGTGACTGCCCTGGAGGCCTCAGAATGGCAGGGGAGGTGGGGCCAGCACTGGTCTGGAATGTTGTTATTGGTGCTGCAGGTCTCCCGTAGAGCCACGACCACCTCGAGAGCAGTGGCCACAGCTGACCCATTTCTGTGCCCCAGACTATCTCAGACCGGTGCCAGCTGTGGTTCCGGATATTATGTCTAATTGACAGGCTGGCTGGACAAACACAGCAAGAGAAAGAAAAGGGTAAATGAAGAAAAGAGGGAGGAAAGGACAGAGGGGCAGGAAGGAAGGGAAAGGGGGGAGGGGTTTAAAGAACAAAACCGGCCAAATGTCTGAGTGTGATGGTGGTATATGCCTGTAAGCCAAGCACTCAGTAGGCAGTGATTCTCTGTGAGTTCAAGGCCAGCCAGGGTTACACAGTGAGACCTTGCCTCAAAAATGAATAATAAGTTCATAAAAAAGCAAACAGACGAGCTGAAGGCGGAAGCTCACATCACACGTAACAAGAGGTAGGGAGTGCTCTGCAGAGAAGTCATTACCTCCCACCCTCTACTCGCACCAAACAAACCTAACTTCTGCCCCATTTTCTGCCCCCTCTGTATTCCCCTGCATAGGCAGCACAGGCTGTTCTGACTCTTTACTGCCACCGTGTGGCCATGCTGCTCTCTGCAGGTCATTACTTGGGCTTTCCCCTGGGGTTCCTGGCCTGGGGTACTGGGTGTTTGTGTGGATATGGTCTTGCCTTTGGGAAGGCTTGGCAGGGCGCACCTGATCTTGAGTAAATTTCCTCAAGCCATTGTGTGTGCACTTCACGGCTCTTCAGTTCCAACCATCAGATTCCGGAAGCTCTTAGGCTCGGCCCAGACTATGCCACTCAAAGCTTTGCCCTCATATAAACCTAGCACCTATTGTGTGCCAGACACTTGGCACATGACATTTTTTAAAAAGATTTATTTATTTTTTATTTTAAGTATATGAGTACACCGTAGCTGTACAGATGGTTGTGAGCCACCACGTGGTTGCTGGGATTTGAACCCAGGACCTTTGGAAGAGCAGTCAGTGCTCTTAACCGCTGGGCCATCTCTCCAGCCTGGCACATGATATTTTATTCTGTCCTTGGAAGTACATATGATTCCTATGCACCTTTGAAAAATGAAGAAACAAGAGGCTCAAAGAGGAGAGATAGTTTGGCTAAGGTCCATCTGTCAGTTTGAGGAGCTAAGCCTCAAATCCCATCATTAGTTCCAGAGTTTGTTCATACGGAATCTTTAAAAATCTGCCAGGGTGGTGACAAATGTCTCTAATCACAGCATGTGGGAAGCAGAGGCAGGAGAAATAGGAGTTTGGTGTTATCATTATCTACAAAGTGAAATTTTGGTATTTATTTATTTATTTATTTATTTATTTATTTATTTTGAGACAGGCTTTCTCTGTGTAGCCCTGGCTGTCCTGGAACTCACTCTGTAGACCAGGCTGGCCTCTGAACTCAGAAATCCACCTGCCTCTGCCTCCCAAGTGCTGGGATTACAGGTATGCGCCACCACCTGGCTGAAATTTTGGGGTTTTTTTGTTTTTTGTTTTTGTCTTTTTAAGACAAAGGTCTCTCTGTAGCCCTGGCTATCCTGGAACTCAGGCTGGCCTCCAACTCAGAGATCTGCCCTCCTCTGCCTCCCAAATGCTGGGATTGAAGGTGTGTGTCACTGTGCTTGGTTTATATAGAGAATTTGAGGCCAGCTCCAGATCTGTGAGGCTCCGTATCTGAAGGGCGGGGAGCAGATGGAGGGCTGGGAGCTCAGTGGTACTTGTTGCTCCAGAGGACCTGTGTTCAGTTCCCAGCACCTGCTGGTAGCACCCAACCAGTAACTCCAGTTCCAGGGTCTTCTATGCTCTCTTCTGGACTCTGTGGACATGGGGCAGACACATTCAGCAAACTCTACACATAAAATGAAAAACCTTTAAAATGTAAAAGCATAAAGTCGGAGGCGTGAGGAGCTTTTGTGGGCTAGCTTGTCCAACACTCTTCATTTCCAGTTGTAGACACTGAGGCCCTGAGAGTGCAGTGACTTCTTGCACAGCAGGTAAGCAGGCCCCGGCCTCTGTCCTGCCAGACAGGACCTGGAAGTTGCTCTCTCCCACGCAGCTGCCGGCCGCATGGACCTCCTCTTCAGCTTCCCCTCCTTGCCTTGCTGTGTACGGTTGGTCTTTCCCGGTGAGTGGGCAGAACAGCGAGGAAGCACTGTCCCACCTCAGCACCCACCTGCTCTCTAGTTAGTGTGTCACTCTGGGTAACTGCAGGCACAGATGGGTCAGTGGGTGCTAAAGGGATGTGTCTTCCTCTCCCTACGGGCAGGCCTGCCTCTGGCAATATGGGGTGAGTTATTGACCTCCACACCTTTCCTTGTGGGTGGGTTCTTAGAAAGTGAGGCCTGGGACTCGGAAGGCAGGTCCATAGACCTGGGTCGGAGGAATAGGAAAGAGGAAAGGGTGGGGAAGGACGGGAGCTTAGGAAAGGGGTCAGAAGTGGTAGACAGGTGAAGGGACTCATGAAAGAAGATGGGGTTGGGGGTAATCCTCCAGTCACCCTCAGCCATCCTGCTTTCTATCCAGAAGCTCCTCTGAGTTTTTAGAAAAAGATTTGATTGGTACTTTATGTGTTATGTGTGTTAGTGTTTTGCCTGCATGTGTGTAAGTGAGTCACAAGCATGACCTAGAGGGCACCAGCTCCTCTGGAACTGGAATTCCAGACTTGGCAGCCACCGTGTGGGTGCTTGAAATGAAACCTGGGTCCTCAGCAAGGGCAGCCGGTGCTCTCAACCCCTGAGCCACCTCTCCAGCTCTGAGTATCCTTCACATTTTTGTTTGTTTGGTTTGGTTTTTCAAGACAGGGTTTCTCTGACAGCCTTGGCTGTCCTGGAACTCACCCTGTAGACCAGACTGGCCTTAATTTACAGAGATCTGCCGGCCTCTGCCTCCCAAGTGCTGGCTGGGATTAAAGGTGTGCGCCACCACTGTCTGGAGAACACACCATATTTTTTCTCTTTAATGAACCCCAAACCTAGATGTTGTGGAGTGATCTGCCCTGCTCACCCCTCTGCCCACAGCTTGTTCATTTCCCTTACAGGCCTTCAACTCCTCACCGAGCCCTTCCCATCCCCTCCCGCCAGCAGACAGAGACCTTCTGCCTCATCTGGGATGCTGGTGTCCCGAAGCCCATCCCCCTCAGCCTCTCAGGTCTCTGCCAGGCTATGGTTCTCAAGACATGGGACACTAACTAGTCTGTGGTCTGAGACCTGTGACCTATCGGGGAGGCTGGGAATTTAAATTTTTCTTTGTTCTTAAGCTGGGCAGTGGTAGTGCTCATCCTAGCACTCAGGAGGCAGAGGCAGGCACATCCAGGGCAGAGAAACTCTGTCTTTGGGCGGGGGGGGGGGAACTATTCTTGAGAATTCCATACAAGCATACAATGAATATGATCAGGTTTGCACCATTTGCCCCTTACTGAGACACTGAGAATTCTTATCTTGCTCATGAGCTCCTGGGGAAAGAAAAGGAAAGGAAGAAGTATGTTGGGATCCAGAAGGTTCTCAGCTAGTCTTCAGGAACTTTTGAGGAATTGGAGAAGGATGTGTCCTAGGTGTCAAGAGCATAGGCTCTCCAACCTTAGAGCCTGAACTTGATCATAAATATGTGACTTTCTTGTGTGAACTTAACCGTGTTTCTTCTCTGGGCTCTGGTTTCTACATATCTTTAAGGAGAAAGCCATAGTTGCTGCCTTTAAGTGTTTCTGGGCTGCAGCCTGAGCACCAATTCTCAACGACCATGTAAAGTCCTTTTTCCATCCCTGGTCTGTGTTCTGCACCCCCACCCGCAGATCCCCAGGGTTTCCTCCCAGTGTGCTAGCAAGGCTCTCTTGTGATGTGCTGGTACTAGGAATGCTTTTCCTGCCTTACATATTGAATACTCTTCAGTGTCACCACCAGGAAGCCTTCCTTGACTTCACCATCCCCTCCTCCTTCCCCAACCAGGGCTGGTATTGGGATCCCTCTTCAGAGCTTCCTTTGTAGATGGAAGATAGCTCCCCTTGCCAGCAATGAAGGAAGGACACAGGGCCCCTGTGGGGCCCGAGGTTGAGACCGGTTCCCAGTGAAGATAGTAAAATGACTCGAGGCTGAGCAGGGCTCCCTGTAAGCCTCCTTCCTGCCCCAGTTTTATTTTGTTTCAAGAATCATTCCAGGCAGCATCCCTGGCTGCCACCACAGCCACCTGGGCAACGTTTCATGCAGTATAGAAGGAAGGAGCAAGGGGATGGAGGGGGTGTGTGGTTTGCCCTGCAAAGCCATTGGATTAGAAAGAGTCTGGGGCTTCCAGACGACAAGGCCTGGCCCAGCCACCACTATCCCTGGGCCCCTTTCTCACCTCCTGATATTGGTCACAGGGTGAGAAACTTCAGTGGGTCCAGTTGTGGCTAGTGTCCTGTTGACCCATGTCCCTATTGCATCCACCCTTCTCCTCGTCATTGACCATAATGATTAGACCTGCTTCCATCTGGGCCTCCATGATTCATTAGGGCCAAGAACCAGAACCCTCTTCTTACCACTCCCATGCCCACTACCCTTTTAAATCTTCAGGTGCCAGAGGGAAGGAGCCATACGCCACCATTTCTCTGGGAGAACTGCCTTTGTCAAGTGACAGCCAACCCCTCACTTAGGATGTGGTCCCTCACTAACTGACCAGATGGGAGCCAAAGAGTGACTCTGGGAGTGGTTCACAACCCAGCCCTTTGCTTGTGAACACCATTTCCCCCAGAATTCCTACTGGCTGGAGACTAAGGCTAGATATCCCCATAGTCTTAGTTTTAGGGAACTTGACCTAAAATTCCTAGAGTTGGATTTAGAGCAGCCTGACACCTTCCTTTCAAGAGAAACCTGACCTGGAGGGACACCAGCCAACACTGGTGAATCTGTGCTGACTTGCTTTAGATCCACACAGGGATCTGGATCTGGGCCTCCGGGGACTTTTGGTTCCCTCAGGGGTGGATGGGCAGGGGAGTCTTCATATGGCCTACTGGCTTCTGTTGGGCCTGGTCTGCTGGCCTCTCCCTGTGTCCACTGCAGTGGGCAGAGTCTGTGTTTGGGATGGGCTAGTTTGTGTCTCTTCTACTGTTTGACTGCTCACTATGATCCCCACGGCCCCCATGGTGAATATGGGGTGCTGTTTTTTTTTTTTTTCTCCAACCCTCAAAGTGAAGCTCCTTCCTTGTCTAAGAGATCCTTGCTGTTACCCCAGACCTCAGGGCTCCTTCCCAAGTTCATCTGCCTGGGTTGTTACTTGGCACTGAGCCAATCAACCAGAGCGGGAGAGAATATCTTGAGTTCCTGGCATCCAAAGTACTATGTCTTGTTAATATTAGCCCTGTCACTACAGGAACTATCCCCTCAAGACTTACTAACAGCTCTCCTCTAGGGGAATGGCAGAAGGGGAGTTGGCAAGTTCTGAAGCCCATGTCCCTCTGCAGGCCAAGGGACATATTTCCTAAGGCTCTTCAATACAGTCGGTCAGTCTGGAGATCCCCAGTCAGCTACAGGTAGTCCTCAGTGGGGAAATTACCCTGGGTCCCAGGATGAAGAGCCACACCCATTCTTCCATGACAGTCTGGACAGAGGATCCAAGATGGCTGATGAGAAACCCCCCAGGAGGTGGGGCAGCCCTGGCGTTCGCAGCTCCAGCTGACTATGGAGAGGGCATCGTTGGATAGAACTGAGATGGTGCCAGGCTCTGGAGGCTCTGCTGCCCACCTGGCCTGCCCTGGCCATTAGTTTCGCCGGACTGGATGCCACATGGACACAGGCCTGCGCAGTGTGGCCAGCATCTGGTTCCAGTGTGTGGTGCCCATGCCACTGGCCCCTGGCCCAATGATGACATGGCCCACGTTGTCCCCACGGCCATCGCTGCTGCTCTCAGCCACTGTCACTCGGAGAGACAGGTCCTGGGGAGAAGGTGACATGAAAGGCTGGGACCAGGAGCAGCTGAAGGGGTCTCCCTGGCTCCAAGGCTCCACGGCCCTGTGAGGCGTGTGCAGCTCTCTGCTTCTTCCCATCTGACTTGGAAGAAGAGACTTGTCCTAGTCACTTCCAGATGGACAGCCAGCTATGCGTGACCTCGCTAAGTGCTAAGAAGTGACAGTCCCAGCAGGATTCAGAATCCATCTCTCACTTCTCTGTCCCTCAACATTTTTCTCTTTAAGATTTATTTTATTTTTGAGTTTGAAAAGATGGGTTAGCCAGGCATGGTGGCACACACCTGTAATCCTAGCACTCGGGAGGCAGAGGCAGGTGGATTTCTGAGTTTGAGGCCAGCCTGGTCTACAGAGTGAGTTCCAGGACAGTCAGGGCTACACAGAGAAACCTTGTCTCGGAAAAAAAAAAAGGGGGGTGGGGTCAGCAGTTAAATACACTTGCTGTTCTTGCAGAAGACCTTGGTTTCAGTCCTACATGTTGACTCAGTAACTCCAGGGTATCTGAACTCTCTTTGTGGGCATCTGGCATGCATGTTATGCACAGATATACATGCAAACAAAATACCATACCCATAAAATAATAAAAAACCTTAAAAAGATTTTATTTTAAATTATGTATGTCTGTAATGGGGCATATGTGCAGGTGAGTACAGGTATTCACAAAGGCAAGAAGAGGGCAGTGGATCCTCTGGAGTTGAGATTATAAGCAGTTGCGAACCATCTGATGTGGGTGCTGGGAACTGAACTTGGGTCCTTTGCTAGAGAAGTCTCTCTCTCTCTCTCTCTCTCTCTCTCTCTCTCTCTCTCTCTCTCTCTCTCTCTCTCTCTGGATTTTGATTTTTTCAAGACACGGTTTCTCTGAATAGCCCTGGCTGTCCTGGAACTCACTCTGTAGACCAGGCTGGCCTTGAACTCAGAAATCCGCCTGTCTCTGCCTCCCAAATGCTGGGATTACAGGCGTGCACCGCCGCCACCACCTGACTGAGAAGTATGTCTCTTAACCACTGAGCCATATCCCCATCCCTGCTTGTTCCTTGAGACAGGGTCTCATATAGCCCAGACTGTCTTTGAACTTGCGATGTAGCTGAGGCCATACTTGGAGTCATGACCTTCCTGCCTTGGTATCTGAAGTACTAAAATAATAAGCTTATGCTTCTATATCTGGCTTAGAACTTAGGCTCTTTGTTTGTCTGTTTTGGTTAAAGAAAAGATTTTTTAAATGTGTCTATATGTTTGTCTGCCTGGATGGGTATGCATCACATGTATACAGTGCCCAGAGATACCAGAGGAGGGTGCTAGATACCCCGGAACTGGAGTTACAGGTGGTTGTGAGCCACCATGTGGGTGCTGGGAACTGAACCCAGGCCCTCTGGAAGAGCAGTCAGTGGTCTTAGCTGTTGAGCCATCTCTCCAGTCCTTTGCTTTTATTTGTGAGCCCTTGTTAGTCTGCAGTTCACTATGTAGACCAAGATGGCCTCAAACACATAGAGATCAGCCTGCCTTTTTCTTCTGAGCTGAAACTAAAGGCACGTGCTACCACTCCCTCACAGGCACTAACTAGTTCAGTCTGCCCTCAAAATCCCATAGAGTGGAGGGTGACCTCGAACTTCTGATTCCCCTGCTTCCACCTCCTAAGTGCTCCACCATGCCTGGTTTATAAAGGTGCATGCGTGTGCATGTAAGTGTGCGCATGCGTGCGTGCATGCGTGTGTGTGTGTGTGTGTGTGTGTGTGTGTGTGTGTTGGCAACCCAGGATCTTGTGAAAACATGTAGGTGGAGGGGGGCCTAAAAACAGAGAAGAAAATGATGTACTTGCCCATTATTAGAGCACTTACACTTCACTGTTACTGGCATAGTCTTGTCAGATCACAGTTGAGGATTAGGGTTCAGTAAGAACATGTTTGAGACATTGGCTTAACTGTTCTACCTAGTCCACCAACAGCTTCAGTTTTTGGAGGCTGGAGAGAAGTGGCCTTGTGGTAAACACAGCAAAAGCAGGGATCCAATGGGTGGACTGTCCAATAAAGAACAAGGTTATGATCCCTGGACCAGCCAGACATGCTGGGATGTTGCCTGGATTCCTAGATTTGGGATGCCCAAAGTGAAGCTGACATCCAGCTTTTAAACTATAGGGGCTGACATGGTAGCTCAATGGCAAACTGCTTGCTTAGCATACCGTGGGTTCATCATCAGCACTGAAAAACAGAAGAAATCACCAAGAGCATCCCCAAGAGGGGACTAGGCAGGCCCTGCCTAGTTCCCGGGCTGCACAGCAGACTTTAGCTCAAGGACTAAAGGACTTTTATTTGTCCTTGTTGTTGTTTTAAGACAGATTTCTCTGTGTAGCTCTAGGCTGTCCTGGAACTTGCTCTGTAGACCAGGCTGTCCTCAAACTCACAGAGATCTGCCTGCCTCTGTCTCCTGAGTTCTGGGATTAAAGGTGTGCGTCACTAACTGGTGGTGACGACGAGGTTTCAGCAGGGTCCTTGCAGTAGGAACTCTGAAGGTGTAGGCCTACAGCCTGGGCTGCCTCTAGCTCATCTTCAAGTAGTGCAGGTCCTGTACGGGGAACCTCCTCCTCAGAGCTCAGCTTAGCTGTCCCCTCATGCAGAGAGGCTCCCCTGACACTAATCCTGGCGAAGCTCCCAATGGGGACTACAATGTGGGGACTCCCCTGGCTGTCCTTCATAGGTATCAAGAAAGTGGTGCTTGGGTGCCCAACCCTCACCATAGAGCTGACACCTAGTCTTGGGTTCAGTCAATGATTAACTAGAAGGGGGTTGGCTTGAGGTCCCAAGAGGCAACACTGGAGGGGTGCGGTGGCCCAGTCCTGTGAGTACCCAGCCCACCTCACCTGTAGCACAATGGCTGGTACTGAGAAGATCATGGCTTCGTTGAACACTGGGTTGGGGTCATCCCTCTTCACAGCCGTCTTCTTCTTGCTCATTTTCCTCCCATCCTGCAGCAGGTATACTTTGACGAAGGGGTCTACAGGCAGGTAGGGGGTAGGGTCAGTGACCCCGGCTACTCTGGCTCCACCCACTGCCTCTAACTCCCTGACCCTGGGCTACTGCTGTACTAGCCCACTATTTGGTGTTTATTTATTTAGATTAAGAGATGGGAGGTCCTGGGGGGGAGAAGAGGGAGGGAAGCTGGGTTGGGATGGAGAGTAACAGCAGCTCTTGACTCAGGCAGCCCACTGCATGGTGCCATTCTGTTAGTAACCTGAGTGTAGACGGCAGACCTGAGTCACTGAGTGCGGAGCCTAACCGTGTGCAGCTCTGAGATACCAAGCCTCCCTACTCTTGCAGGATATTTGATCATACTGTGAACCCTGAGATAGTGTTAGTTACTGGGAAAAAAACAAACCCCAAACTGTTTTTAGTTGTGGTGTGGCTCAGCCTTAGCACACACCTTTAATCCACGAGCTTTCCGGCTATTGCAAACAGGATTAAGTAGAGTCAACCACAGGTTAAGATCTTGGTGGAGCAAGCAACCAGCTAACAGGAAGTGAATAGAGGATTATTAAGAAAAAAAAACAGAGAGTAAGAAGGAGTCGGGAGGACAGATAGAGAGATGCACAGGAAGTCAAAGGGAGGGACACTGAGTTTGAAGGAGGTTGTTTGAGAGGTTTGTTGCGTGAGGGAGGGGAATTCCTAGTGGGCATGTTGACTGAGAAGGAAGGTTGGCTGGGTGCTCTCTCTGCCTCTCTGAGCCAGCAGACTTTCTCCCTAGCGTCTGGCTCCTGAGTCTTCATTGGTGAAATCAAATGATTGAGATTTTGTTAAACACACACACACACACACACACACACACACACACAACCCTCCCTATTGCCTGAGGCCCAAGGCTGTCAAGCCCAGTAGGCCCCTGGCATCTAGGGTGTTAGAGTCTGGGCTGCTTTCCCATCTCTGAGCTCTAGTTCTGATGAATGGACACTCATCCTCCGTTTCTTGCCCAGTGCCACAGCCCAGAGCCCTCAGGTTCCATCAGTTTCCCCTTTACCCTCCACGCCCTGGGCTGTTGTCACCCTCCAAGGTTCTACTATTTCTGTAGTTGAATTAACTTTTCTACTGTGCCTGGCTCCTGAGCTTAGCTAAAGCCACAGGGGCTCTGGGGCTGTGCCCCAGACCTGCTCAGAACATGACAGCACCCCCAACCCCACCCTATCCCCCACCCCCAAGCCTCGTGGAAGAGCTGAGTACACAGGCACTCACCTGCTGTGGTCTTCTCGTTGGTCCAGATGAGATTCTTGGCTTTTACCACAACCACAGTCAGACGCTCAGCTGTGGGCAGGTAACTGAGGGACAGCAGGATCTCTCCCGCAGCATCGGCAGCCTGTGGAGATAGGAACGACTCAGAAGTCTCCTGCCCTCCAGGCTTCAAGAGGTCTGGGGCAGGGGTGGGCGGGAGGTGTTCCTTCTCCATTGGAAAATCGCTGCTTTGGGGGTAACTCTTAAACCTAGACATCAGGCTGACAGGATTGAATAAAGGACAACCCTCCCACACAAGGGAGCACACACAGACCCTCCTCACGCGGAGTGGAGAGCATGTCCTGGGAGGAGGCCCAGAGGCTGCCTGTCAAATGCATCAGTCAGATGCAGTTCTGTTCCCTCATTGTGGGCTGAGGAAAACCTTCTATGACTAATGCAGAGAGACCCAAGCTGACAGCATTCGCTTAAGTAATAATGTTCCCCGGCATTGTTACAAGGCTAAGAGTAAGCTTCAGCGTGGCCTCTGTCTGAAATAACCCACCTTCAGGCCAGCAGCTTATAGGAGTAGAGCCTCTGATGATTTGGTAGTAACCGCTGGGATGAGGGCCCGGAGAGATGGCTCAGCAGTTGAGTACCGTGTGCTCCTCCAGAGGCTCAGGCTCGGTTCCCAGCACCCACAAGGCAGCTTGTACGCATCTGTAACTCCAGTTCCAAGGAACTGGGCAGCCTCTTCTGACTCCCATGTACATGGACACATGTATACATTCAGGCAAAACACTCACAAAGTAAAATAAATAAATAAAATATAGTATAAAAATAAGTAGCTGGGAGGTGGTGGTGCCTTTAATCCCAGCACTCAGAAGGCAAAGGCAGGCAGATATCTGTGAGTTTGAGGCCAGCCTGGTCTATAGAGAGAGTTCCAGGACAGCCAGGGCCACACAGAGAAATCCTGCCTCAAAAACCCAATAACAAGCCAGGTGTGGTGGCGCACGCCTGTAATCCCAGCACTTGGGAGGCAGAGGCAGGCGGATTTCTGAGTTCAAGGCCAGCCTGGTTTACAGAGTGAGTTCCAGGACAGCCAGGGCTACACAGAGAAACCCTGTCTCAAAAAACCAAAAACCAAAAACCAAAAAAAACCCAACCCAAACCAAACAAAAACAAAAACAAAAACGAAAACCCAAAAAACCCAGTAACAAAAGGAAGAGAAATAAATAAATGTTAAAAAAAAATAAAAGAGAAAGAATGGAGAAGAGGGCTGGGGATGGTGCAGTGGGTAAAAGCATTTGCCACCAATCCCAGTGTTTTAACCAACAGCACACATGGCGAAGGAGAGAACCAACTTGTAGAAGACATGCAGTCTTCTGGCTTCCACGTGTATTCTCTGTGTGTATATACATGCCTGTACATGCATACATACAGAAACCACAGTAAATAGATAAATATAGTGTAAAATAAAAGTTAAAAAAAAAAAGAGCTGTAAACAGTGGTGTCTATAGGATGTGTTTGTCAGCACATGCAATGAGTGGCTTCCCTGGGGTGTGGCTTGGGACCCTTTCTCTGTGCTGATGCTGTCAGGGTCCAGTTGAGGGACAGGTTACTGGCATTTCTCCCAGGAAGGGGGTGAGGGTACTTTCTCCCCGGGTGAATCAGCCGCCAAAGCAGGCGATACCTTATTCTGGTCCTGTAGGTATAGCCAGCCGCCAAAGGGCTGCAGCAGGAGGTCCAGGACAGACAGCTTCAGCTCCACCACGCCGGTGCTCACAGTGCGCTCGTCCTCGTCGATGCCAAACACAGAGAATCTAAGGCTCTTCTCCTCCAGGGCTGTGGGATCCAGGGGGACAGAGAACTTCTCATCGAAGAAGATGGAATAGGCGTTCCTCTGGATCTATAGAGAGAAGGGGCCGTGGAGGGGCTTCCTGGCACCCACCATCTCAGCTCTGGTCCTCTTTTTGTGGCTCAGCCTTGAGGGTTTGTTTGCTTAATTTTGTTTTCTCTTCAGACTGGATCTCACCTAGGTCAGGATGAAGTCCTGATCTTCCTGCCATTAACTCCAGGATTACAAGCATGAGCCTCCATACTGCACCTCCCCCCTTTTTTCCTTTTCCAAGACAGGGTCTCACTGTGTAGCCCTGTCTTTCCTGGAACTTATTATGTAGACCAGGCTGGCTTTGAACTCACAGAGACCTCCTCCTTTTTTCAGCCAGGGTCTTACTATGCAGCTCTGGCTGGTCTGTAACTCACTCCTTTGCCATCTTCCTGCTTCAGCCTCCAGAGCTGAGGTAGGAATCTGCCATGCTTGGTAGTCCTAGAAGGGGTTTTTGGTTGCTGTTGGTGGTGTTTGACTGGGTTTTGGTTATTTTGATACAGGATCCCACATAGGCCTAGATGGCCCTAAATTCATTATGTAGCCAAGGACAACCCTGAGTTCCTTATCTTGCTGCCTCTATCTCCCAAAGGTTGAGGTTACTATGAAGGTTAAAAGTCCCAATATTCCCTTCTTGGTTATAGTCAACCCATTGGCCCGGCATTAGAAGCTTCCATAATGGCATCCTAGGAATCTTCATCCTCACAAGATGCTGTGGCAGACCTGCTCTCTATCTCTCCTGTCTGCCTGACTCAGCACAGCCTTGGGGGCAGGCATGCAGTGGGAGCTAGACAATTGTCTATAAACAGCCATTAATGCCACATTGCACTGCAGAGCTTGGCGAGGCCTTCCTGATTGCCACAGGATGGATGGATGAGTGGACAGACAGACAGATGGATGGCGTGACTAGGCGGGGCTGGGCGTGCTTCCCTCCCCAGCTTTTGGCTGCCGCTGGCCTCCTCCCAGGAAGCTGTGGGCAGTCCTCAGGAGGCACATGGGAGGCTCTGCTTGCCCTTCCGTGGGGGGCCGCCTGAGTCACTGCATGGTGGTATTTAGAGAGCGGCTCTCATCCCTGGCACATACTCTGAAGCTGAGGGGGTTGCTTGGCCTGGAGGCAACACCCCATTCCCATAGTTAGACTGTCAGGCTGTGATGTCATGAAGCCTGTCACCCTAGGAACAAACTCTGCTTAGCTTCTAGCTACTTCGATCTCACCCGTCTCTGCCAGACTCTGGGGAGGCTCTTCCTTTAGCAACTGAATCCCCCAAAACATGGAGCCAAATATGGAGCCGTGTTGTCCACACAGTGGTCTGCCTCAGAGACAGCTTCTGTCTACCAATGTCCCTCCTCAAAGGACATATCCTGAGTCACACAAAATCCTTCACATGGCTCAGGCCAAGAGCAACATCATGCGTGTCAGGCTTGACAGAGGCTCTTCATGGTCCTGAGAACTGCTTCAGATCACCTACCGAGGACGGGTTAGCGCCATGCATGGATACACCCAGCCCGTCTTCTTGACTGTGATGCTTATTGTCAGATGGGGAAACTGAAGCCAGCTGCTTAAGTGACTTGTTCAAAGTCACACTGCCAGGCCAAGGTGGAACTTAGATTTTAACCTGTTAGGTTAACCTCCTAACCACCCACTGCGGTATGGCCAGTAGGGAACTGGATCACCCCCTTGGTGCCCCTTGTTCAGAAAGCTGGTGGCTAGTACTAGAGTCTTCTAGATTTATAGGAGTACTATGGGTGTGTGTGTGCACAGAATATCTACCACTGAAAGGCAGCTAATGTTCAGTGTGGTAAGAATGACTAGAAGACCCTTAGTCCTGCAGGGCACAGATCACTGGGGGTTCACCTGGCCCATGTCAGAGGTCTGGGGATCTGGACCTCACTGGGGGTGAGGCACCTTGGAAGCATTCTGTGACCTTGTTGGATCCAACCTCTCCCTTCTCTTGATTGCTGACCATCAGTGAAGGGACTCTGGCCAGCTTGAACTCAGAGAGCATGGCTCCGGCAGGCCTTGCCCTTCTCCCCCTGCCCCCTGTCTTGCTAAACACTTAGACTGTATTCCTAAAGCTAGCCACCAAGGTCTAGTCCCTTATTTGGCTATTTATTTTTTCCTCCTGAGTATGACTACCAAGGTCTAGCTATCAAAGTATTGAAGTCCAGCAATCAAAAGCCCCCCTAATTAACTAATTAACATGCCCAGTTAAAACTAAACACCTCAGCCTGACTTGGGGTTTCCCCCTGGTACCTTTATAAAATACCAGTGTGTTCCTGTGTGCCTCATTCGTCTCCTCTGCAGAGGCAGTCCTTTGTCCTCTGGACAAATACCCGGCCCCTCTGCTTCCCTGGTTCTCATTCCCCTCCCCCTTCCACTCTCTCTCCTGTATTTGCCTCTTATTCCCTGCCCTCTGTCAAACAAAGGGGCAAAAATCTTCCTTTGTGCCGAGAACTTGGTCTTGAGGGTCTGTTCCAATGCAGACCCTAACAGCCAAGAGTCACGTCAGCATGCTCCCTTGGTCTCCAGCTTCCAGCAGGGTGAGCCACCAGGGCCACCAGAAGAAAACAGAGATCCGAGGGAGAAAATAGTTCAAGTGTGTATGTTCCAAAGCCTGTCTTTAGATTCTCTGGGGGGCTGACCACACCCTCTCACATCAGAACACAGCTCCGATAAAGGTGGCCCTTTCATTTGGGGTCCAGAAACTCACTTTCCTCTCATGCTTTTTAGTCCTTGGGGTGGGCCTTCCTTCTTGTGAACAAATTCCTGGAACCAGTACTGAGGCCACCCCTCCTCCATCCACTCCAAAGCCAGTCTGCCATTGAGGTCTCTCTCAGATTGGCCAAGTGAGCAGGCCATCTTTCTTCCTGCCAAGACTCCATGTTGACAGATGTGGAGGTGGACATTTACTGTCCTTGAGTGATAGGAAGATTGAAATCTATACACAGCAGGAACACAAAGCTGGTCCTATGCATGGCCAGGCTACCCTGGGTCCACATTCTAATCTGCTCTCCTGCGCCCCCTGTCTTCTTATCTGGTACTGCAGATATGCCCACCAGCCCAGATGTCAGCTTCCCAGCCCTCTATCCCCGCCCCACTTACCCGGGAGATGCCCACAATCTGTTCGTCTGGCAGGAGACTGACGCGCATGAAGCAGGACTCGAAGGTGGCCTCCTCGCGCTCCAGGAGGTCCTTGCCTTGCAGCACTGCCACGTGAAGGGTGTGGGAGGCGCCGTCATAGTCCATGCTCACCTCCACCTGGCCCAGAGTGAAATCCTGCCCAAAGGTGTTGCTCACAGAGGAGATGGAATTCAGAGAGTCAGCCGACTGTGACTTGCGGAGAGTACCATAGGGGGCCAAGTCCAGTTCCCGGCCCATCAGCTCCAGGGGTCCCAGCTCACTGATGCTCTCAAAGGTGTCTTCTATACTGAGGCTGCCTTTGCGGCTGGGTGGTCCCCGAGTGGTGGTCCGCTGGGTATTCCAAGGAGGGACCCGCTGAGAGTGAACACAAGAGACAGGGAAGCATCATATGGGGCTGAGGCACCATCTCTAGGAGACAGCAAGGAGATGCCCATTGCTGGTTCGTTGGAGATGCCCCAGGCTCTCCTTTCAGAAAACCAGCACAGAGGGACCCACACTTCAGCCCACTTTGTTTCTCTTCTCTCTCTCAAACAGGAACGTGCTATGTATCCAGGCTGACCTGGAGCACATGATCCTCCAACTTTAACTCCCAGAATGCTGGGATTACAGTCATGCACCAACTACCTACATCTGGCTTAGTTTTCTCCCCTTGACCAGAATGGAAGAAGGCATTTTCTCCAACTGCTTATTATTGTGACAAAACTCCTTACATAAAAATGCCAACTGCAATGACACTTATAAAAAGGAAAAGCTGCTGGGTATGGAGGTACATGTATATAATCCTGTAGAAAACATAAATCTGTTTTTCCCTCTGGCCACTTAGTTCCTAGCAGCAACAACTCTGAGACTAATTACTATTAAGTGTGTTGGCCACAAGCTTTGGCTTATTCCCCAACTAGCTCATAATTTGTTTAACCTATTCAGACTATCCTATAACTATCGCTTGGTTAGTTACCTCTCTCAGCCCTGGCCTGCGTCTTTCTTAGCATCTCCTCAGGGTCTCCCCCGATCTCCTAGCATCTCTCTCTCAGCTGCCTCAATCTGTCTCCCGTCTCGTCTCCTCTCATTCCCTGACTCTCTTCATGTCTCTCTTTTATCTCTTCCTATTTTCTGCTTTTTGTTTGTTTTTTGTTTTTGTTTTTTGAGACAGGGTTTCTCTGTGTAGCCCTGGCTGTCCTGGAACTTACTCTGTAGACCAGGCTGGCCTCGAACTCAGAAATCTGCCTGCCTCTGCCTCCCAAGTGCTGAGATTAAAGGTGTGCGCCACCACTGCCGGGTTCTCTTCCTATTTCCCAGAATCCTCTCTCTTCCTGCCAGTGTCCCACCTCCTATTCGCTGCCTCGGCTCTCTGGCCATCAGCTCTTTTACTGACAGGTGGTGCTTATAAGAGATCCTCTCTATGGAATCCCAAAAACTGAGAGGTAGAAACAGAAGGATCAGGAGTTCAAGGTCAGCCTCAGGTACCTGAGCTATGGTCTCAAAACAAACAACAGCAATCTGTGTCCAAAAGAAGAGGACGAGGTAAGAGTCCCCTGTCCCCTACTAGTGAATCAAAGGAAGATGACAGGGGACAAGGGTGGGAGAGATGACTCAGCAAGAGTGGGTTCCTGCCCCCAGTCTGATGACCTCGGTTGGATTCCCAGTGACCACAGGACGGAAGGAGAGAACTCTCTCCTACAAACTGCGCTCTGACCTCCACACATGCATGATCACACTTGTGCATCACCCACTATAAATAAATAAATGTAAAAAAAAAAACCCAAAAATGTCTGTCTTAAAAAACAAAAACAAAAACAAGGACTGGGGAGATGGCTCAGTGGTTAAGAACACTGACTGCTCTCCCAGAGGTCCTGAGTTCAATTCCCAGCAACCACATGGTGGCTCACAACCATCTGTAATGGGATCTGATGCCCTCTCCTGGGGTGTCTGAAGACAGTGACATTGTACTCACATACATAAAATAAATAAATAAATCTGAAAAAAGAAAACAAAAACAAAAAGAAAACGTTCATGTTGAGAGGCACTCCTCAGAGTGTGTGAAATTGTCTTTTCTCTAAATTAGTCCTGGGTTTTGGGAAAGCAGGAGTTTTCACACCAGTATTCCCATGCCTTTGTTACTGTATTGTTTGTTTAGTGAGTATTGGGCAGTTTTGTTTCTTTTTTTTTTTTTTTTTTTTTGAGACAGAGTTTCTCTGTGTAACTTTGTCCTGAAACTCTTTTTGTAGACCCGGCTGACCTCCAACTCAGAGATCCTCCTGCCTCTGCCTCTCCAGAGTTGGGATTAAAGGTATGCACTACTACTGCTCCAGCTGTTTCTAATTTTTCACAAATATAAATGATTCAACCGCAAATAACATGTTTTTGTAATTTGAATGAAACAGGCTCTCATGTAGCCTGGGCTAGCTTTGAACTTGCCATACAGCCAAGGATAACCTTGAATTCCTGATCCTTAGGGTTTTGCCCCTTGAATACTAAGGATGACAGGCTGTGCCCCCATGCCCAGCCTCAATTAGTTTTCTTTTCTTTTCCTTTTTGGTTAGACATGTCTCTCTAAGTACTCCTGGCTGGGTTGGAACTCAACTGTGTAGACTAGGGTGTCCTAGAACTCAAAAAGATCTGCCTGCCTCTGCTTCAGAGTCTCCGGATGAGCACAAAGATGAACAGCCCTCAAATAATGTCCTTAAACACCCACATAGAGGACAGTCCCTTTGACAGTTTCCATATGCATTACCAAAATGCTTCTTGGAAGAGTTGTCCCAACTTACAGTCCCACAACAGACTACCAGGGGCTCACCAAATGAGTGAGCACGAGAGACTGCCCGTGACAGTCATGCTGTCCTCTCTGGAACTGTCTCTGCCAAGTATGAAATGATTTTAGATCCAGCAGTATGTGTGAGAACCTTAAACAGAAGTCTCAGGGACGGCTCGGTGGCTAAGTGCACAGGCTGCTCTTCCAGGGGACCCAAGGTCCAATCCCAGCCCCCAGAGAGTGACTCACAGCCACTGTGACTCCTGTTCCAGGGGATCTGGTGCCCCGTTCTGGTCTCTCCAGAGACCCTCATCTCAAAATGTTTTTGTCAAAAAATCTTAAAGAACCTCCCCTAAAACCCAAACTAACAAGAAAAAAGAAAAGAAAAAAGAAAAATACAGCATCCCAAAAGATGATAAAGTTAGAACATTTCCACTGCATTATTTATAATGGCATTTAGTCAGTACTAGTGCACATAAATTCCAGGCCAGGCAGGGCTACACAAATGAGAACTTATGTCAAAAATACAAATATTAGGCATGGTGACCCACAACTGTAACCCCAATACTGGAGAGGCAGAGGCAAGATTACTACAAATTCAAGGCTAGCCTGGTCTACATAATGAGTTTCAGGCCAGTAAGGAAGTCATAACAAAACAGTGTTAAAAAAAAAAAAAAAAAACCTAGCCAGGCGGTGGTGGCGCACGCCTGTAATCCCAGCACTTGTGAGGCAGAGGCAGGCAGATTTCTGAGTTTGAGGCCAGCCTGGTCTACGGAGTGAGTTCCAGGACAGCTAGGGCTACACAGAAAAACCCTGTCTTGAAAACAAAAAATAAAACAAAACAAAAAACAAAACAACAAATTTCATACAAGCCTTACATGGTGGTGCACACCTTTAGTCCCAGCAGGAGGTAGAAGCAGGTGGATCTCTGAGCTCAAGGACAGCCTGGTCTACAGAGTGAGTTCCAAGACAGTCGGGGCTATCAAACAAAACAAAACATTCTTTTATCTGTCTGGTCATTTTGCTTACATGTGTGTCTGTGTACTTCATGTGTGCCTGCAACCCACCAAGGCCAGAAAAGAGTATCAGATCTTCTGAAACTGGAGTTACGAACAGTTGTAAGACACCAAGTGGGTGCTGGGATCAAACCTGGGTCCTCTGGAGGAACAGCCAGTGCTCTTAATTGCTGAGAAATTAATTCTTTATTTCTCTAACTCCAAGAGTTTTACTTATTTTTTTAATGCCAGACATGGTGGCACATGCCCTTAATCCCAGCACTCAGGAGGCAGAGGCAGGTGGATCTGCGTGGAGTCCAGCCTGGTCTAGATAGCTAATCAGGGCTACACAGTAAAACTCTATTTCAAAACAAATTTTTTAATTACATGTAGATTTGTGTGTCTGCATGTAGGTATGTGCATGTGAATGCAGCTGGCTGCAGGAGGCTGGAGGCACCAGATGCCCTGGAGCTGGAGTTATAGAAAATTCTGAGCTGGCCTACGCAGGTGTTGGAGCCTAATTTGGGTCCTTCTGCCCACCCCCAGGGTTTCTTTGTGTAGCCTTGGCTGTCCTGAACTCCCTCTGTAGACCAGGCTGTCCTCAAACTCAGAGATCTGCCTGCCTCTTCCTTCAGAGTGCTGGGATTAAAGGCATGTGCCACCACTACTTGGCTTTTTTTAAAAAATCACATGATAACTTTTTAAACATTATATTTATTGATTTGGTGTGAATGTGGGCAGGCATTGTAGCCTGTGCATGTGAGATCAGAGGACAACTTTCATGGGCCAGTTTTCTCGTACCACGTGGGTCTCAGATCAAACTCAGGTCATCAGACTTGGCAGCCAACGCCTTCACTCACTGAACCTCCTTACCAGCCCAAGTGATAGTATTTTAAAATCATTCAACATCAAACATTTATTCAAGAAGCACAGGGCGAGGAGCTGACGATCTGCAGGGGTCTAAGAGAGGCCGGATCCCCATTCACACAGGGATGTTAAGAGGGGGCAGACAAGAGGCCAGCCTCAGAATGGTGGGACTTCGATCTGCAGGAGAGGAGGCCTTACCTTCAGCTTAGCCTCCACATAGGCCTCTCCGTATTTCTGCTGCAGGTACCTGTAGTCGTAGTTAGGGAACGGGGAGGGGCTGGGGAAGCTCCCCGATGTCCAGAGCTTCCAGAGACTCACAGCAGCAATTCCCAGAAGTGCCAGGGCCCCGGCAGCATAGACGCCCACCTCCCAGCCAGGGGGACTCTTGATGACTGCAGGACAAGAACAGCCTGTCATTAGTGGGTCAACGATTACATCCCCCTCCACCCAGGGTAAAAGTCGATTACCATTGGTACTTATATATTTACATGTTCTGTGTGCTTGGCTCTTTTTTTATTACGTGAGTATGCACCAGTGTGTGTGCATGAAGGTGTGTGCATGTATGTGGAGGCCAAAGGCCAACCTTAGGTAGTGTTCTTCAGAAGCTGTCCACCGTATCCTTGAGACAGGTTCTCTCATCGGGACCTCCTCGTGCTAGCTGGCCAGCCAGCCCAGGGATCCTTGTGTCTCTGCCTCCCCAGTGCTGGGATTACAAACACACGCCATCCTGGTTTTCACACGGATGCTGGGGATCGAACACAAGTCCTCATGCTTACATGGCAGCCATTTTCCTGACTGAGACACCTCCTAAGCCCATAGTCTGGGTTTTTTTGTCTGTCTTTTTTTTTTAAAGAATTATTTATTTTATGTAATTGAGTACACTGTCGCTGTCTTCAGACACACCAGAAGAAGGCATTGGATCCCATTACAGATGGCTATGAGCCACCATGTGGTTGCTGGGGGTTGAACTCAGGACCTCTGAAAGAGCAGTCAGTGCTCTTAACCGCTGTGCCATCTCTCTAGCTCTGTTAGTTTTTTAGAACAGGGTTTCATGTAGCCCAGGCTGGCCTCAAATTTGCTATGTAGCTGAGATGATTTAGCTCCTTCATAATTCTCCTTCTTCTACCCTCTAAATGTACCCCCTACCTAGTGATACTTATGTACTAAACACCTTTTTTATTGGGGGAGGAAAGGGAGTCAGCAAGATGGGTCATCCAGTAAAGGGGCTTGCCACCAAGACTGGTGGCTTGAGCTTGATCCCTAAGACACCATTCGGTAGAAGAACATAACCAACTCCACACATTGTCCTCAGTCCTCTAGATGAGTGCCATGGCCTGCATGCACACACATGCACAGCCATGACTGAATGGATAAATACATAGTAAATAAACATTTTAAAAAGAAAATAAAAATTTTTAGTTAAAAGTTTTTATTTTTATGCTTGTTACTGTAAAACTTGGTATGAGGTTCTCTAGATTCAGAGCTCAACAAGACACACCTCTTTTTCTCTCTTCCTTTCTTCCTTCCTTCCTTTCTGGTTTTTTTTTTTTTTTTTTTTTTTTTTTTTTTTAGACAGAGTCTTGCTATGTAGCCCAGGATAGCCTTAAATTCTCCTATCTCAGCCTTTCAAGGGCCAGGATTATACGAATGGGGTTATACCACATTCAGTTTAAGCACTCTCTTGAGCTCTCTGCTTCTGTCTCCTCTTCCTCAAAACCCTTGCGTTTCTACTGGGAGACACCTGGCCGGAGCAGGTGGAAAGCCTCACACAATGGTTAGCTGTCTCTCAGGCTTCCGTCATGGGGAAGAGGAAATAGAGGATAAAAAGAAGTGACTTCACCTGTGCTTTGGGTCTCACCTACAACGATCCAGTGTGCACCAGCCAGAAAGCAACACCCTCACCCACGGAATGTTACTTGGCAATGAAGAGGCCAACACCAAAACAACAGAAAGTAGGTGAACCCTGAGAACATCTGGTGGCCGCTCGATGTTGGCCACAGAGACCACACGTCGCATAATTTTACTTCCAGTCAGTCTCTGTGCCTGTGGGTTCTGCCCACACGGCCTCAGCTCATCTTGGATTGTATACTGTGCTGTCAGGCTGTGCCTGTCCACACTTCAAACCAACTTAGTTTTCCATGGTTCCTTAATAGAGCAGGATGACAAATATTTACATAGGATCGACATCACCCTAAGTGTTAGGAGTCACCTAGAGATGGCTCAGAGTACACAGGAGGATGTGTGTTGGTACTGTGCAAACGCTACATCATCAACTTGATCGCCTGTGGATTTTAGTATTTAGTTGGGGTCCAGGAATGAAGTCCCTGAGGGTACCGAGGGACAACTTTATAGGGACTGTTTAAGGGGCTGCAGAGATGGCGGCATAAACAATAAAGAGCCCGTTGTACAAGTATGATGATCTGGGTTCAGATCCCCAGCACCCACATAAAAGCCAGGTTTGGCGGCTCATGTTTTGTAACCCTAGTGCTGTAGGGGCAGAGACAGGTGGGTCTGTAGAGCTTGCAGGCCAGACAGTCCAATCAGCGAGGCTGAGGAGAGAATGTCTCAAGAAATAAGAGGGAGAGCAACAGATGGAGGAAGACACCTAACATCAAATGCTGCCCCCCCACTCACACACACACACAAAGTCACAGTTATAGACACATACACACATACAGAGTCACAGTCACAGACACACACACAAACACACAGTCACAGTTACAAACACACAGACACATAGTCACAGACACACACATACACAGTCACAGTCACAGACACACAGTCACAGACATACATAGACACACTCCACATATATACCTAAAAACAATAAAAAAAAACAACTGTTTTGATTTGGTAAATGGGGGCAGTTGAGTTCTTTTTGGGATGATGAAAATATTCTCAGAATTCATTGGCTGCTCGTTAACCTAAAAGCCACTGCCGTGTACATTTTGAAGAGGTGGATTTCATAGTGGGTCTCAGGCCTCCCACCCAGGTTGGCCTAGAGCTTGTCACGTGGCTGAGGCTGAATTTCTGACCGTCCTGTCTCCACCTCCCAAATGCTAGGATTATAGGTCTTTCTTGCCATGCCATGCCCAGTTAATTGTACAGTAGCTGAATTTCGTTTTGTTTTGTTCTGAGATGGGGTCTCACTATGTAGCTCAGGCTGACCTCAGACTTGTCATCCTCCTGTCTCAGCCTCCCAAGTGTTGTTATTACAAGTGTGAACCACAATCCCCAGCTTATGTAAGTGGAGTTTATCATCTCTCAGTAAATCTCTAATCTCACACTACAAGAGGTGGCCACAGGCTGTGCTTGGCCTGGAGAGAATTCAGAGGCTCTTCTCCTCCGCCGCCCTGGGCTCTGCTGTCCTCACTGGACTCTCTCTGTTCCCACACATAGCAATTTGCTTCTTCAGCCATGCCCTGTGAATCCTCACCTTGTACAGTGTATGAGCCATGACAAGTCTACATGTGATAAAAGATTTGGCCTCACTTTGCTAAGGAGCCTGGCTCTGATGTCCTAAGGAAGCCACCAAGAAATGAGGGTTCATGTGGCAGGTGACATTGAAGACAAATAGGACTCTCAAAACCACTTCCAGTTTTATACTGTACTCAACTCAGATGGGAAACTGAGGCTCAAGAAAGCTAAAGGACTTCCCCAAGGCCACAAAGCTGGAAATAAGTAGTATTGGGTTGCTACTCTGGCTGCCAGACACCAGATAGAAGCAGGGTGATAACCAGTGCCATATCTGGTCTTGACCTGGCTTAGCTCTCTTGCAGCAGCACGGTGGGGATTGGTCCCTCCCAATGGAAACCAAGATCTAATGGATACATTAAAATAAAGAAACAAGAAGAAATGCCCACAGCCGGGTGGAGATGATCACTAAACCTTGGGTGGTTAGGCATGCCAGCATCTTGAGGGCAGGGGGAGCTAGCACTGAGTGAGTGAGTCCCAGGTCCAATTCCTCAAAGTGGGGCCAGGCGGGCACATAGACATGTCAGGCAGAATGCTGGAAATCGTGTTGGGTGTACAGGAAGGCTGAGGGGTGAGCAGGAGTGAGAGAGGAGGCAGGAGGCAGGAGGCTGAAGGCTGGAAGCAGGAGGCTCAGCACTTCCCAGCACTGGCTGCTCTTCTGGAGGATGCTGGTTTGAGTCTGAGCACTCACATGGAGTTTCATAACCTCCTGGGACTTTTGTCCCAGAGGATCTGATTCCCTCTTCTGGTCTCTGTGTGTACCATATACACACAAGTAGTACAGACACACACACAGGCAAAAAGCCCATATGCATAAGATAAAATAAAATAAAGGAAGTATGGCAGGCTATGCAGCAGGGGCTGGAAGTTGTGGGCCAGCAGAAAAGAAGTGGTGACAAGGACCTGAGCCCAGTAGGAGGGAGGGGACAAAGCACTGCGGACCAGAAGGGCTCATTGCCCCTGCTCCCCAAAGTTCAACAGTCCAAAGGACCTACAGCCAAGCATTCCTCCAGCAAGGAGCACTCTGCTGTCAGGAGAGGAAAACCACGACTAACAAAGCCATACAACTGAGACACGGCAGCATATGGGGTCAGGTACCTTGGCTGCAAGGAACAGCACCATGCCACCAGCCTCTCTGGGAGAGTGGAGATGACAAACATCCCCTATTCAGTGGCCCCACCTCAGAGGATGTATTATTTGAAGGAAAAAAACCCAACACATGTTATGTCTAGTGTGAGTCACCCAGGCTTATTTTTAACAGAGGAGATCTGGGAACATCCTGAAGGTCCCACTAAGGGAGCGAGTGGGGGCTGGCTGCTCTGTCATAGGCAGGAATATCATTGGCCTTTTGCAAATGACAACTTAGGTCATTAGGATGGGGATGGTAGGAGACATTTTCCCTGTTGTCAGCTTTAAGAAAAAAAAAGATCACTCTCCAACATGATACAGCCGTAGGGTTTCGATGTAAAAACCACACAGCAGAGGGACAAGGGCTCTGAAGACCAGGCTTATTTTGGTTGTGCACACTTGGAATCCCAGCACTTGGTAAATGGGGGCAAGATCAGGCACTCAAGTCATCTTTAGTTATATAGAGTTGAGGGGACTGTAAGGATTCATCCCCTACTTATTATAGACTTTTCCCGTGATAGAATAGAATTTGGGAGCTAACTGAAGCTACAACCAACACATCTACAGAGGGGCCAGGCCCAGGCATGCCAAGATTCTGCAATGTCCTTGGAGTCTACAAGCGGAGCGAGATGGGAAAGTACCGAGCTAGGTCACAGCAGGCCAGACAGGAGCAAGGAGCCGCCTCGCATTCTAGAAGAGAAGTCCACAGTCTCAAGCAGACTATGGGCATATGCAGAGGCACAGCAGATTTGGGCACGCCTGCACACAAGGGTGTAAATGCTGAGGACTAAATACCCAAAGCTGATTGGCAGAATTGGAGAACAAAGCTAGGGTACGGGAAAGAAAACCTCAGGCAGGTGACAGGGAATGACAATAAATACATATTTACTGATTGGTTTTATGAGATGGCAGGAGGGACAATGGGCTCCTCGGTGGAAGTGGTCTAAACTAAGACTAGAAAAGAGATGAGGGAGGAGAGGGTGTAACAACAGCTCTTATCGTATTATTTTTTATTTTCCAAGACAGGGTTTCTCTATAGACCTAGCTGCCCTGGAATTCACTATGTAGACGAGGCCAGCCTCGAACCCACAGAGATCCATCTGCCTCTGTTTCTGGAGTACAGGGATTAAAGGCATGTGCTATCATACTTAGCTCAAGACTAGCTCTCTGACCAAGTACTAATCATTACTTGCCAGACTTTGCCTAAGCTCGTCCCACATATTGGCCCCTTGAGCCCTAAGAACCATAACACGCCCAGTTTTCCCATGAGGAAGTGGAGGGACAGAGGAGAATCTACTACCTGATTGGCTGGCTCAGCACTCTCCCAAGACACAAGGGCTTAGACAGGCAGAGCAGAGAAAATGGTCAGGTGTGCAGTGGCACAGACAGAGGCTGGGAGCTGCAAGGGCTGTGTGGCATTGTCACAAGGACACAGCACATTCTCTGTGTGAAGACCAGAGGGGCTTAAGATAAAAAGTGAGGCTCCTTGGTTGGGGACAGAGAAAGGTGTTCCCTACCACATCCTGAAGTTCAGCTCTGGGTCAGCGGGGGTGGGGTGGCACACTAGGCCAAGAGCTGTTGAGGTAGGGAACTAGGGGGTTAGGAAATCCGGGATCACACCCTGACCCATTATTGTCACTTTCTCCACTAAGGCTCAATTCTCTCACTGTAAACAGGGAGGAGGGCATTGGGAAGAAAGATGGCTGCTATGTCTCAGTCTTGACGCCATCCACTGCATGGCAGTGGGGGCCGTGGGAGTATGCCAGAGTGTACAGACCACCTCCCAGCTACAGCTGCATAGAAACATTGGAGAAGGGCAAGGGTGAGTCCCAGACAGTGAGCTGAGTGAGCTTAGTGTGGTCTAACACCGACAGACCCCAGGAGGCGCCCAAGTGAGTGGATTCCCTGCCACAGACTCATCCTTAGGGAAACCTTGTGTCAAACAGGGAATTTCTTTCTTTCTTTCTTTCTTTCTTTCTTTCTTTCTTTCTTTCTTTCTTTCTTTTTTTTCTGGAGACAGGGTTTCTCTGTGTATCCCTGGCTGACCTGGAACTCACTCTGTAGACCAGGCTAGCCTTGAACTCAGAAATCCGCCTGCCTCTGCCTCCCAGGTGCTGGGATTACAGGCGTGCGCCACCACCGCCCAGCACATTTCTTGAAGTGTTGCTAGGTGTGATGCTTGTCTGTAACCTCAGCACTTAGAAAGTGAAGCAGGTGAATCTGAGTACAAGTCCATCCTTGGCTACAGAGAGTTTGAAGTTCCAGGGCTGGAGAGATGATTCTGTGGTCAAAGCATTTGGTGTGCAAGTGTGAGGCTGAGAGTTTGGATACTCAGAAACCGTGTAAATACTGGTGTGGTGGGCAAGGCAAATGCCTGCGCTTCCGGCCTCAGAAAGCAGGGATGGAGATTCCCTAGAGCAAGCTGGTTATTGAGAGATCAGCAAGTTCTGGTTCCCCTGAAAGACACTGCCTGCTTCGACAAACGAGATGTACGAGCAATGAGGGATGACTCCTGACGTCGACCTGGCCACCACACGACCACTCACACATAGGATGGGTGTACCTCCTACATATGCCCACACATATGCATACATGTACAGCACATATACACACACAGGTATAACCATTATGTATGTGCACACATGCATACATGCACAGCACACATAACATACACAAGCACACACACACATACAAATACACACACACACACACACACACACACACACACAGAAAAATATTTTTGGAAGACACCTTAGGGTACATGGAACCATGCCTAAGAGTCATAGAAATGCACAAACCAAAACAATGAACTAGAAAGAAGTCATTGTAGTGAAAAGATGAGGAGACCCCAGATGGGGCCCAGGATGATGTCACCATGGTTATGTGACCTGAGGAAGGAGGCTGTTATTTAAGTCCCACTGACATCTCTGTCCCAAGCTTGGTGCAATCGCCTGCAGCTGTGGTCCTCGGAGGTCTTATCTGGGAGACTTACCACTCAGATGATATTCTGTCACGTCCATGGCCATGATGTCCCCTGCAGTGACAGGGACTGGAAGGGAAAGAGGTCAGCTGTGAGCAGGGTTCAGAGCATCACGTTCCTAGCTCGGGGCATCTGTGTGCCTGCCGATTGAGTTCACACTCAGCAGCCAAAATGGTGGCTCCTCTAGTGTATTCCTCCTTCCCCACCCTGACCCCTCCTCTTCTTTTAAAACTTATTATTGTGGTGGACGTGGTGGCATAGAATCCCAGCACTCTGGAGGAATCAGGATCTCTGTGTGTTCAAGGCCAATTTGGTCTACAAAGAAAGTTCCAGATCAGCCAGGGATACACAGTGAGTCTCTCTCTCTCTCTGTCTCTCTGTCTCTCTGTCTCTGTCTCTCTCTCTCTCTCTCTAAAAAAAATATGTTTTAACATTTATGTCCCTGGGTGTTTTGCCTGCCTGTATGTCTGTGCCACATGTACATGCTGTGTCCAAGTAGGCCAAAAGAGGGCGTCAGATCCTCTGGAACTAGAGTTACATAGATAATTGCTAGCGGTCACATGGGTGCTAGAAGCGAAACCTAAATTTTAACAGGTGAGTCATTTCTCCTACCCCCAACTCCCTTTTCTTTTCTTTTTCTTTTTTTAAACCTTTTTTAAAAATGTATTTATTTATGATATGTAAGTACACTGTAGCTGTCTTCAGACACACCGGGAGAGGGTGTCAGATCTCTTTATGGATGGTTGTGAGCCACCATGTGAGTGCTGGGATTTGAACTCATGACCTTCAGAAGAGCAGTCGGTGCTCTTACCCACTGAGCCCTCTCCAGCCCTCCCTTTCTTTTGAGACTGGGTTTCTCTAAGTAGCCCTGGCTGTCCTGGAACTCATCATGTAGATCAGGCTGGGCTGAAAGAGATCCACCTGCCTCTGCCTCCACAGTGCTGGGATTAAAGGCGTGTGCCACAGTGTCTGGTCCCTCCCCTCCCTTCACCCCTCTCTCTCCTCTTCCCCTATCCCCTTCTCCTTCTTCTTGTGTAACCCAGGCTGGCATGGACCGCTCAGTCTTCTTGCCTCAGCTGCCTGAGTATGGGGATTACACTCATGCACTACCACGTCTGGCTCCAAAGGTGCTCTTGTTCATGGTATTTTTAAAAACGGTTGATAAACGCAGGTGTGGTTGTATGTATTTGTAAGCCCAGCACTCAGGAGGTTGAGGTAGGAAAATTATCATGTTGAGGACAGTCTGGGCTACAAATCCTGTCTTAAGCAAAATGATCTTGTAAGCTTTTTTGGGAAAGGAACTGAAATAAGGGTCTCATGTAGTTCAGGCTGGCCTTGAACTCCTGATCTTCCTGCATTTACCTCTCAAATGCTGGTCTTAGTGTACAATTATGCCTGGATACTAAAACCTCTTTTTAAATGTGTATGCAGGTACATTAACCCCTCCGTGTGAAAATAGGTGTTGATGTCAGAATGGAGTCCTGAGATCCTCCTGTCTTGTTCCTGCCTTTGGGAACCCCAGTCCTCCATAGTCCACCCCTCCCTTGTCCATCACTGCCACACCCAGCTTTTCCTGTGAGTGCTAGGGATCTGCTTATAAAGCAGACATCTCGCCTCCTGGGTCATCTCCCAGCCTACTAAAGCCTCTCTCTCTTTCTCTGTGCAGCCCTGGCTGTTCTAAAACTCACTCTGCAGACCAGGCTGGCCTCAAACTCACAGAGATCCACCTGCCTCTGCCTCTAGAGTGTTGGGATTAAAGGTGTGCACCACCACTGCTCAGCCTGAAGTTTCTTTTTAAGCATTCTAAATAGTATAGCATTTTTAAAAATATTTATTTTGTATGTGAGTACACTATTGCTGACCTCAGACACACTAGAAGAGGGCACCAGATCACAACAGATGATTGTGAGCCTCTATATGGTTGCTGGGAATTGAACTCAGGATCTTCAGAAGAACAGTCAGTGCTCTTAACCATTGAGCCATCTCTTCAATCTTTTGTTTGTTTGTTTGTTTGTTTTGTTTTTGTTTTTTGAGACAGGGTTTCTCTGTATAGCCCTGGCTGTCCTGGAACTCACTCTGTAGAGCATGCTGGCCCAGAACTCAGAAATGTGCCTGCCTCTGCCCCCCAAGCGCTGGCATTAAAGGCGTGCGCCACCACCGCCCGGCCTCTCCAGCCCTTTTTAAGCATTCTAAAACTCATTTAGGGTTGCTAGATAAAGCACAGGATACCCATGGGCACGGCAGTTTCAGACAATTTGTGTTAAGAGTGATCCAGGGTTTACCGGGAGCCCCAGCGTTGTTAGCAGGTGTTTGTATTTGCCAGCCCTGCCTCTTTGCCATACCAAGCAACAGCTGCGAACAGAGACTGCTCACCAGGACAATCAGTGCCTTAACGCAGGTTTCCATATAGCTTGAGGGGAAAAAAATCAAAAGGGCTGAATTCCCCCAGGGTTCTACTCTCAACCCTTCCCTGAGTGGGATGATATAAATTATTACAGTTGAGGACCTGGGAGCTCATACAGGCCATTATCTGGACTCAGGTGACTGTTGTTTTATGATTGTTGTTGCTAAGTAGTTAATCTGGTTGGGGATGTATTCTGAGTGGGTGGGAAGAGGAGGATCTGAAATGGGAGACCAGAATGCACTGCACTCATTTCATTCAAGGACAAAAGAAGGCTAAATTACCTTGCTGGTGGATTCCCTTGCAGTTCCTAATCGCTGACTTGACAGCCACCCCCCTGCCTCCCAAAGCCCAAGGCTGCAAGTCCCAGGCCAGGGAAGAAAGGGTGAGGTCAGACCTGTAGAGGGCTTGCTTGGCTTGGGGGTACCTGTCTTCCCTTTTTAGCAGGAATTCTAATTAGGCGTGGCTGGATCGTCCATCTTGTACTGTCCAGTTTTATGTCAACTTGACACAAGCTCTAGTCATCTGAGACAGGAACCTTGATGAGAAGATGTCTTCATAAGATCTGTCTGTAGAGCATTTTCTTAATTAGTGATTGTTGTGGGAGGGCCCAGCCCATCGTGGGTGGAACCATCCCTGCACTGGTGGTTCTGGCTTCTATTAGAAAGCAGGCTGACGCGGGTAGTGGTGGTGCACACTTTTAATTCCAGCACTTGGGAAGCAGAGGCAGGAGGATTTCTGAGTTTGAGGACAGCCAGAGCTACACAGAGAAACCCTGTCTCAAAAAAAAAAGGGGGGGGGCTGGAGAGATGACTCAGTGGTTAAGAGCACTGACTGCTCTTCCAGCGGTCCTGGGTTCAATTCCCAGCAACCACATGGTGACTTACAACCATCTGTAATGGGATCTGATGCCCTCTTCTGGTATGTCTGATATATTCATATAAACAAACAAACAAATAAAAAAACAAAAAAACCCAAAAGAAAGGAAGGAAGGAAGGAAGGAAGGAAGGAAGGAAGGAAGAAGGAAGGAAGGAAGGCTGAGCAAGCCATATGGACCAATTCAGCAAGCAGCAGCCCTCCATGGCCTCTGCATCAGCTCCTGCCTCCAGGTCCCTGCCCTGTTTGAGTTCCTGCCTTGGCTTTCCTCTTGGATTGTAATTTATGATGTGAAAGCCAAATGAACCTTTCCCTCCCAGAGTTTCTTTGGTCCTGGTGCTTCACTCCAGCAGTAGAAACTCCAACTAGGACACATCCCTTTAAAGACAAGTGAGATGGGGGCTGAGCAGACAGCTCAATGGTTAAGAACACTTGCTGCTCTTCCAGAGGCCCTGGCTTTATTCTCAGCACCTACTTGGTGGCTGGAACCCCAGTCTCAAAGGATCTAGTAC
This sequence comes from Apodemus agrarius, assembly GCA_964023405.1. Classification (NCBI taxonomy): domain Eukaryota; kingdom Metazoa; phylum Chordata; class Mammalia; order Rodentia; family Muridae; genus Apodemus; species Apodemus agrarius. Next base: position 141,783,012 of record OZ030005.1, read on the forward strand.
TTTTTTCTGATCTCCAAGGGCACCACACATGCATGTGGTAGATACATACATGAGAGTAAAATACTCATAACAAGCCGGGCGTGGTGGCACACGCCTTGTAATCCCAGCAGTTGGGAGGCAGAGGCAGGTGGATTTCTGAGTTCGAGGCCAGCCTGGTCTACAGAGTGAGTTCCAGAACAGCCAGGGCAACACAGAGAAACCCTGTCTCGAAAAACAAAACAAAGCAAACAAACAAACAAAATACTCAGACACATAGAAGAATAAAATAGGTCTTTTAAAAAGAAAGGGTGAATAACTGGAAAAACCCCTTTGTTTATTGTGTCTGTGTGCACAGGTGAAGGCCAAAGGACAGCTTGCTGGAGTCGGTTCCATCAGTGTCGGCTCCAGGAAGTCCGTCAGACTTCCATCAGCGTAGGCTCCAGGGACTGAATTCAGGTCATCAGGCTGGGCAGCAAGCACCTTCACCCGTGAGTCATCTCACCAGCCTCCCCTTTTTGTTTGTTTTGTTTTGTTTCATTATTTCTAAGACAGTCTTACTCTTTAGTCTAGGGTGGTGGCTTCCAACTCATTGTGTGGCCAAGGATTAACTGGAAATCTGGACCCTCCTGCCTCTACCTCACAATGGCTGGGATTATATCCACTAAGAATTTAAAGTGTTTTAACTAACTTTGTGTTGAGACAGTCTCATGTGCCAGACTGGCCTCAGATTCCATATGTAGCTGATAGTGACCTTGAACGGAAGGTTGTTATCCTTCTCCTGCCTTCACCTTCTGAGCTCTGGGGTACAGGTATGTGCTACCATATTCAGTTTTATTTGATGCTAGGAACTGAATCCAGGACTTCAAGCATTCAAGGCAAACACACTACCACTGAACTACATTCCCAGCACTAATTAATTCTGAGACAGGGTCTGGTTCTGTCACCCTGGCTGGCCTTGAACTGCTTAGGCTCAAGTGATCCCGTTTAGCCTTTGGAACAGCTGGGACTACAAACACAAGCCTTTTAAATATTATCAATTCTCTCTCTCTCTCTCTCTCTCTCTCTCTCTCTCTCTCTCACACACACACACACACACACACACACACACACACACAATGTCCACGTGATTCAGGCACATTGGGCTTTGGCTCACCAACCCTTCCAAGAACTCTGCAGGCTTTCTTTGGGATTAGGGCTCAGTGAGAGAGTGGAGCTGAGACTTTAGGGATTTGGAGGGGGGTCCTCTATAGTATGTGGCTTTGGAGTCTAGATGCTGGTCCTGTGCTCATAGGTCCTGTTGTACATATCCTTGTGAGGCCAGGCAGATAAGGGTATGTAGCCGGCTCCTGGTTCCTGGTTCCTGGTTCTCCTGATGTTGCTCCCACGTTGATGAGATAACAGTTGTCATGGTGATGGGAGGCAGTGCTAAGACAAAAAGGCTTCACCCATCTTGGCTTGAGTGAATCCTGGGCTTTTGATAATATTAAAGCCAACCCCTCTGGGTCCATCTAAGCACCAACACAGTCCTAAGCATCTACACATAGCTTGGCCTTGTTTAACCTTCTCAGCAAGGCATTAGAACATGTTTGCTCTGTAGACCAGAGTGCTGTGGAGTTAATGTGCCATGTAGCTAAGAAGTGTTCAATCCGGTTGTCTGGGTCTAAGTTCCTAATCACTGTGTCTTACTGAAGATAGGCATAGGGTTTTCAGAAAGTTGCCTGAGAACTGTAGGTTTCAAATGGTTTGCTGTACAAGTCTGGGGCTGGCCTAGCCTACAGAAGATGTGATTTTGGACACACTAAATACAGTGTGAGCACAAACACATTCCAGTCTGCCTTAGCTTTGAAGTGGTTCTGATAATGCCTGCAGGGTTCTTTTTCATACATCTGGCACAGGCTGGCAATGACAAGGGAACTAAGCAAGGTATGGCACAGCATGCATGGTACCAGCAGGACCCCAGCGCCATCAAGCTCTGGCTTTTGGTGTTATGTATATGTGGGGCTTGGGGTCAACCAAGGCTGGTCCAGCTCAGATCCCACAATCCTAAACGAACATCTACTTCCTCGCTTTCGCCGTGGAAACTGTGATATCTGGGAAGGTGTGAGTACTGCTCGGTGCACCTTCCAGCTAGAGCCTCCAGCCCTGCTACAAACTGAAGTCAGGGTACATCTGCCTAAGTACAGGAAGGAGGAGACAGGAAGAGGTGCAAGATCCTGCAGGGAATCCGCCCAAACCCCAGGTTTGCAGTCAGCTCTGAAGTTCAGACTAGCTCTTTCACTGACTCATGGCTTTAGACAATTTTCTTAGTCTCTGTCTCTGTGTTTCTGTCTCTCTGTCTGTCTCTGTCTCTCTCTCTCTCTGCCTCTCTTTCTCAGCCTCGGTGGTACTGTCTATGAAAAAGGGCTTATGACTGAACTTGGCATGTAGATCTGTCGGTAGAGTGCTTGGTTAGCACTCATGAAGACCTGAGTTTGACTCTCCAGCACGGAATAAAAGTGGGCATGATAGTATACACCTGTCCCCCTAGCAATCAAGAGATGGAGGCAGGAAGAGCGTAAGTTCCAGGTCATGTCTACCCTGTGAGGGTAGACTGAGAGGGCTTGGCAAACATCAGCTGCTGTGGTTATAGGTCTGGTCAACACACGGAAAGGAGCCCCTGGCTCCCAGTCTGCACAGAACAAGCGTAGGAGCAGCTCTGTCCACCTGCAAACACATTCTCTTTGTTTAAATTTAAATGAATTATATTTTGTGGTTTTGTGTGTGTGGGGGGAGGTGTTTTACCTGTGTGATGTATGTATGTGTACTGTGTGTGTATGTGTGTGTGTGTGTGTGTGTGTGTGTGTGTCTTCCTGATACCCACAGAGGCCAAAAGAGGGCCTCAGGTCTTCTGGAACTAGTTATAGGCAGTCATGAGCCACAGTGTGTGTGTGTGCTACAAATCAAACCCAGATCCTCTGAAACAGCAGCCAGGGCTCTTAGCTTCTGAGCCTTCTCTCTTGGCCCTGAATTCTGTTTTGTATGCATGTGTACATGATTCTGTGTGGACGGCTATGTGTTTATGAGTCGGTGTGGAAGTTGGAGGGCAACCTCGGGGTTTCCTTCCTTGGGGAGCTAGCTGTCTACCTGCTTTTTGAGACAGGGTCTTTTACTGGCCTGGGGCTCGAGGCTTAGGCTAGGCTATCTGGCAAGTCGGCCCCAGGAACTGCCTGCCTCTGCCTCCCCGATGCTGGCTTTTGTGTGACTGCTGGAGATTGAACTCAATCTGATTTGTATGTGGTGAACATTTTACCAACCAAGCTATCTCCCTAGGCCCCAAATATGGTGAGTTTATTGTTGATTTTTAAAAAATGATTTTCAAGAAAGGGTCTCACTATGTAGCTCTGGCTGTCCTGGAATTCACTCTGTAGATCAGGCTGGCCTTGAACTCAGAGATCTCCCTGCCTCTACTTCCCTAGTGATGGGATTAAAGGAATGAGCCACCAGTGCCAGTCTTCAAAAAAGAAAATGTTCTTTGACTGAGAAATTTTCATTTAAAAATGAAATTTAGGGCTGGGTAGTGGTGCACACTTTAATCCCAGCACTTGGGAGGCAGAGGCAGGTGGATTTCTGAGTTGGAGGCCAGCCCGGTCTACAGAGTGAGTTCCAGGACAGTCAGGGCTACACAGAGAAACCCTGTCTTGAAAAACAAAACAAAACAAAACAAACAAACAAACAAAAAACAAAAATGAAATTCAGGGGGAAAGGGGGATGCGGAGTGTGAGGGTCAATGGTCAGCGCTTGTCCAGTGTATGAGGTCCTGGGTTCTATCCCCGGTACTGGAAGAAGGGAGATGTTCTGACAGTGACAACATACTTAGTCTCATGCTCCTGGCGCCTCCCATTCCATCATTCACTCTTACAACCTGCGGCCTGCTAGAAATGCCCTATTCATAAGCAGACTCGGGGTAAGCTCAGAGAGGTCAAACGACCTGCCCAAAGCCAACGGCAGTGCTCCTGCTTCAGCAGCCACACACCTCCACCCAGAACTTCCCTCCCCATTTCCCCAGAGATACACTGGGAAAAGTCTAGTTATAATCCTCACTTGGTGGAGGATAGAGAGGCTCAGAGAAGGTAGTAAATAGACCCGATGTTGCCCAGCCACCACATAGGGAGCTGACAATAGCCCAGGTCTGCCTCTGCAGCAAGTGCCCTTCCTAATGGCTTAATTCACGACCTGAGAGACCCTTGGCTCCGTCTCTCCCAGGCAACAGCAGCGGGTTTCTATTGGCAGCCCAGAGGTTGCGACTTTGGCTAGGGCTAGGGCGCTGACAAGGCATTTGAAGGCCAGGGTAGCCAGTGGCCGGAGCTGGCACTTGTCATACACAGCAGGGGCCAGCTGGGGTTGCTCCAGGTCTTCGTCTGAGTTCAGACTGTGCACCTTCCTCCCTAAGCACCCCTCTTTATCCCAGCCTCCAGTCAGCCCCAAGGTCTATACTGCATGGAGCCGAGTTCATTGAGAGCAGCCCCTGCTTCCCAGCTGTGCTTCAGGGTACCCTCCTACCTCCCCCGGCTCTGCCTCCACAGCACTGTGCGCTGGTGCTTAACTCCAAGCCTCGTGCATACTTAGTGCCAACCAGACCTGGAGACGGAATAAATTACTGGATCCCCATTTCATAGATGAGGAAGATGGGGGCCACACGCATCCCAACATCGGAACTCTGGGCTTCATATCAGTGACAAATGATGGCTCCGGGCCACCATGCTGACTGCTGACCAGGCCCTAGGCCTAGGCTCTGGGCCACCATGCTGACTGCTGACCGGGCTCTGCAGGTCACTAGGAAGGCTGGGAAGCACCGACATCTACTGTGCTGGAGTTGGACCATGGCAGAGGCTCCCTCCTGCGCTTGTCAGAGAAATGACTTTCAAGGAATTCTGTGTGTAGAACCAGGGACTCTGAGCTGAGTCCCTTCTCTACACCTTACCCTATGTTCCTTGCTCACTGTTCCCGCATGTGAGCAAGGTGGTATCTCCTTTATCTCTACCTTGACGCCATCAGGTAATAAGGGTGGCGAGGAGCTCTATGGGGGGAGCCTCGGTCTTCTAGGCTGTGAGTGTCTTCCGGGACCTTAAGGCTTGCCAAAGCTTTGCAAGTGCGCAAGTGCATCCCCCCCCCCCAGCACACTTTCTGGATAACCATATCCTGGTGCCATCCTCCAGACACCCGCAGGAACCACAGACTGGCTGGGGGCGGGTGACAGCTGACATTGGGCACCTACCGTGTGCCAGCATAGTACCAGGGACTTGCCTTGTGCTCGGGAAATGCCCCTGGAGATTCCAGGGCTCCCTGGCAGCCCTGGAAATGGAGGGAGGGGTGGCCTAGCAGCCGAGACTCCAGCTCTTCAAGGTGTGAAAAGTGACTTGCCCCAAGTCACTAGCAAGCACTTAGTAGGATGAAGCCGGGTTTGGAACCCCCAGGCTGGGAGCTCCCACTCTTCTGGGCTGCTTGAGAAAGATTTCACATTGCTTAGAGAGGATGGAAATGGGGGTTGGGGTGGGGTCAGGGTGGGGGTGAGGTGGGGGTATAATTGTAACTGTCCTGGCCTTACTGGATGGGTTGTGTTAACACCTAGGTGGGTCTCCTTCCCTTCTCAGATTTCCTTTCTCAGTTTCTAATAAGGACTATCACACGCTGGCTAGACAGCTCAGGTGCACGTTTCCCAGGTTCTTCTCTAGGGATCTGACCACATCAACTGTAAGGTGAGATAGTCCCTTAGCAGGACCATGCCCACCAAAGAGAAAGGCTCAGGGCTCCTCCACCTACAATGCCCCATGTTCAGCTCCCATCTATATACAGCTTCAAGGGAAGCTCAAGGAACTCTTAGGTTCTTCCCGCAGGCCTCCTGGAGAAGAGATGCTGCGCGCCCCCTACGATGCAGATCCTCACACCCCACGGAGTACCTGGGGACTGGAAGTTGGGGGATGGGGACTGACCAGGGACCCCCAACGGGATGTAAAGCCAGGTCAGGGGCAGTTAGGACAGCCAAGGTGCTGCCTGTGAAGGTGAGGGGTGTGTGCGGTGTGCGGGCTCAGGGGAGGTGTGTAAACAGCCGGGTGAACCGCGTGTGTGCACACGGGGGCCGGGCGAGCTGGCGCCAGGCGATGCGCAGTGCGTGGAGTGGCTGGGCCCAGGGAAGGGCGCCGGGCGTGCTCTGTGCCCCGCGTTGGTGTGCCAGCGAGGCGCGGGGGTGCAGACGCACAGAGTGTGAGGGGCCCCGGGTTTCGGGCGCAAGGAAAGGGACTGCGTCCGTCTGTCTCTCCGACTAAACCCAGAGCACTTGTGCCTGCCGCGCTCTGTAGGGGGACCGGGGTGCCTACTCACCCCGGGTTCCTTGGAGGGGACGCGGGTCCGACTCCCGGTTCTACCTCTGCTCCCACGCCGGCCTCCCGCAGTTGGCTTGCACAAGCGCCCGGCCGCCCGCTGCTACGCCACCCCTGCAGTGTAGCGGGGCGCTCGTCTTGCGCTGGAGCCTCGCCTCACAGATCGGGGGCTCCGCGGGGCCCGGCGGCCGAATGGAGCAGCGCCGCAGTCCGGGCACGCTCCCAGGAGCCCGCCGCGCGCTCCCTCGCGCTCGCCCGCCCGCTCGCCTGCTCCTTCTTGAATTTAAAGTGACAACCCCGAGCGCTTTCTCTACTCCAAGGAGCGGAGCAGCGCTTCGAGGATCTGGTCTGAGATCCCCAAGCGCGGGAGGGTCCTGGACGGGGATGGGGGTGGGGGTGGGGGGGCGCTGCGGGGGGGGGGGCGGTCAACTCCATCCCAAGGATTGCAGACTTGTGGATGTGTGGGGTAGGGTATCGTGTGCTCACCAGGGGCGCACCCCACCCCCTTTATGTTGTTCTCCTTCTAGGCCTTAGTTTCTTTATCTGTAAAACGGACTCAAGAGAGCCACAAAAAATCAGACCAGCAAGCAGCGCAGCCAGCAGTATTCCCTTTTCTTAATGGCTGATACTTCCTTCCATCATGACTGAGTTGTGATTGTAGGCTATACCAGTCCAGGTCACTTACCGACATCATCTCTTGTAACTCTGCACTCTGCAATGACCTCATCGGTGGCTACTCCATTTTTTTTTTTTTTTAAATAGGGCCCAGGGTGGATATGAAAGCCAAATGTTAGAGCTAAAACTTGGGTCTTTGTGACACACACACACACACACACACACACACAGAGAGAGAGAGAGAGAGAGAGAGAGAGAGAGAGAGAGAGAGAGACTCACTATATAGCCCTGACTGTCCTGGAAATCACTAAGTAGATCAGGCTGGCCTCGCTTGAACTCACAGATATACTCTGCCTCCCAATTGCTGGGACTAAAGGCATGCGCCACCACACCTGACTTTCTTCTTTAACCTCTTAAGGGTCATACTTTCTCTTCCAAGGAATGAATGAATCATTCAGGAGATATTTATGACGCCCTCACCCAGGCTCTCGGCACAGTGCCAGGCGTGGGCGATCTTCCATCTTCCGGGAACAAGGGACAGGTCCCCTCCCTGCCCGCGCAGTCTGGCAGGAATACAAGTCGGGTATGAGGAGGAACTGGGTGTTGCTCTGCGGGGAGGGGTAGGGGACACCTGTTCTGGACACCAGAACAGCGGGCTGGAAAGACACCTGACTAGGTCTCCGGGAGAGTCTGGAGTCTGGGAGAGAAGTTGAGAATCTCACGGAGAACCGGAGAGTCAATACCAAAAGTCTGGGTTGTCTGAGAGTAGTGGAGAGCAGACAGACAAGCTTGGTCCAGAATATCCAAGGGAGGCTGCAACGTCACCCTCACCTATAGGGGGCGCCATCATTTTATGGACCTGAAAAAGAAAAGAAATGGCATTAGTTCTGTCTTGGAGCTAGGGATTGGGCCATGGCCGTTTGGTGCCATTTTCCATTTAACCAACCGTCAAGGCTGATTGCAGCTTTGGCAACTGAACCCATTTTGTTTTTTAAAATTATTTTATGTAGCTGGGCAGTGGTGGCAAAAGCCTTTAATCCCACCACTTGGGAGGGAGCGGCACCCTGGTCTACAGAGTGAGTCCCAGGAAAGCCAGGGCTGCACAGAGAAAGCCTGTCTTGAAAAACATTTTTTTAAATCTCTCTCTCTCTCTCTCTCTCTCTCTCTCTCTTTCTCTCTCTCTCTCTCTGTGTGTGTGTATGTGTGTGTGTGTGTGTGTGTGTGTGTGTGTGTAATATGTAGCCCTAAATGGCCTGGAACTCACTATGTAGACCAGGCTCTTTTCTTTCTTTCTTTCTTTCTTTCTTTCTTTCTTTCTTTCTTTCTTCCCTTCCTTCCTTCCTTCCTTCCTTCCTTTCTTTCTTTCTTTCTTTCTTTCTTTCTTTCTTTCTTTCATTTGTTTTTCAAGACAAGGTTTCTCTGTGTAGCCCTGGCTGTCCTGGAACTCACTCTGTAGACCAGGCTGGCCTTGAACTCAGAAATCCACCTGCCTCTGCCTCCCAAGTGCTGGGATCAAAGGCGTGCACCACCACTGCCCAGCTGACCAGGCTCTTTTCAAACTCACATAGATCTTTGCATTTCTGCCTCCTGAGTGCTGGGACTAAAGACATGTACCGTCACACCTGGCATACATACAGCTTAACATATAAAAGTAATACATAAATGAAAATTACATGTTAATTTACTGTGTTTATCTATATGTTTGGGGTTACAGCATGCATGTGGAGGTCAGAGAACAACCTGTGGAAGTCAATTCCCTCTTTCTACTGTACGTTCTAAGGTACAAACTCAGGTCACCAAGCTTGGCAGCAAGCACCTTTTTACCTACTCGACCATGTCACTGGCCCTCACCTTCTTTTGATTAAGACAGAGTCCTAGCTGAGGCTGGGCTTGAACTCATGATCCTTCTGCTTTTGCCTCCTGGGATGATAGGCATGTGTCACTACTTCTCAGCACAGACTCACATCTCTTTTACACACTGATGGCCTAAGACACAGGATTGTGGGGTTCTGCTCCTCGCTTGAATCCCAGGGCATGAGACCCCATGGTATCACACATGTATGATATGTATGACACAAACAACAAACAGCCTGGTGTCACCACAGGCTGCACCTGAAATAGAAGCCAGACTCCTCCTGTGGTCCACAGTCCTGGCGAGGACTGCCTGCTGGCCTTTCTCACCCCCCATGCGGCCATCCCTCCCAGCTACCATTCCCCACGGCCCACACCTTCTGGTGTTCTTGACACCTGCCAAGCCATTTTCTGCCTCAAGAATTTTGCACGCTAGTCCCTCTCTCTGCAAAGTGTCTCCTCACTGAGTCTCTGCTCTGTTCTGTTTTTAAACAGTCACTATATAGACCAGGCTGGCCTCCCAGAGACCTGCCTGCCTTTGTCTCTAGTGTAGGATTAAAGGCACATACCACCACATGTGGCTCGTTTGTTTGAGACTAGGTCTCCAGTAGCTGGGGCTGTCCTTGAACTCCTGATCCTCTTGCCAGACCTTCTCAGTACTGGAATTACAGGCATGTCCTCCACTCCTGGCTAGAGTCCCTGTGCTTAGTTCTACTCGTTGACTGACTTGGATGGTCTTCCCTGTGGCGTGTGGGCCAGATGCTGTCAGTGGCGATAGGCTCGCAGTGACTGTTTGCTAAGTGAATCAAATGCAGGGGGTGGAGCTTGGACCCCAGGGTGGGCGATGGGGAGAAGGGGGAGCAGTAGTACTGAGGGGCACAGGGCCGAGGCACTGGGAATCACAAGTCATGCTCAGGACGAAGCTCTCCCCAGAGCACAGAACACGTCTCCCACTGCCAGGCATGGAGGCTGCTCCCAGAGGACACTCTGCCTTGAGGGGCCACATTCTCCTGGGGTCCCTGGATGTGTGTAAGCCTCCTGCAAGTGCATCAAATACTCAGACTACAGTGGCCTTCGAGAGGTGAACCATCCCTGGCCAGGAACTCTCTGGACTCTTGGAACTTCCTCCAAACAGGAGGGTCACAAGGTACATAAGAGTCCAGGTTGTGAGCTGGGGCAATGATGGCTAATGCTTCATTCCAAGGCCCACACTGTGGAAGAACAGCACAAACTCCTCAACTTGTCTTCTGACCTCCACACACTTGGCATGCACACCACCCTGCACATAGATACAAACGCACACACTAAAAAATAAAACACAATACTCAGAAAATAGAGTCCAGGTTGTAAGCCAGATATATGGTGGGTCAGGTTTCTCAGTGTAAGCAGTTCCATGAAGAGCAGAGGCAGCACAGGTGTGGAGGCCCAAAGGACTCTGTCAGACCCATGGAACTGTTGCATGGACTTGGTCTACAGAGAAGAGAGACTAGCCAAACCCAGGGGACTGAGCACTGGGGACAGGACTGGATCGTGGGTTCCAAGACCAAGGCTCAGCACACCCCTGGCCAGTTCCCAGATCCTGCCTTAGCTCTTGGGGCCACTGTCTACTGAATGACCCTTGATGGCCCAGTGCTGGAATTTCTGAAGTTTACCTCTCAGATCAGGCAGACAGAACTTGAATTTACACACCAGGCAAATGGGTTTCCTGCCCTGACTCAATGCCTTCATCTACAGGAAGAAAGGGAAGCCTTTGGACCGCTCACAGGAAGAGGTGAATCGAATAAACTAGGCCCATACTCGGCAGCAAGGAGGCACTGCCGCCTTCTCTTCATATTCCCTTTGGAACAATAATAATGCAATCTCGGAGGCCGGGCGGTGGTGGTGCATGCCTTTAATCCCAGCACTTGGGAGGCGGAGACAGGCGGATTTCTGAGTTCAAGGCCAGCCTGGTCTACCGAGTGAGTTCCAGGACAGCCGAAACTACACAGAGAAACCCTGTCTTGAAAAAAAAAAAAAAATCTCGGAGCAGAGTGTGGTAGCATACTCTTGTAATCCCACCTTGTAGGAGGTAGAGACAGGAGGATCAGGAGTTCAAGGTCATCCTCAGCTGCTTTGGGAGTTCGAGGCCAGATTGGGTGATAGGCGATCCTGTGTCAAACCAAAACAATGAAATGTATATAGCGTTTGCCTCTGAGTAAGGCTTTCTAGCTCATCACTTTATGCAATTATCAAATACTCAGTGAAGAGCTGTTTCTGGGAAAGTGTATAACCTGAACCCTGGCACTGTGGAGCCCACCATCCTGGTTGACTTCAGACCATGATTTCTTTTGTTCCCAACATGGCCTTTAGTTTACAGCGAGCCACAGAAAGCAGGTGAAAGTGGTAACATTTAGGAAATTTCCTTAATGCTGTGACAGTTGTCACCTGCAGGGTGTCTGGGCAGCCAGTCAGCATAGAGCCAGGAGAGGCCTGGCGAGACAGAAGGGTGTGAGCTCAGCCTGAGCTCAGGAGACGGTAGGGCTCATAAGGCTCAGGTACTGCCCGCCTCCAGCTCCGTCCTGAAGCCTGCTGTCTGTCCACCGTCCACCTCCCTTCAGCCTGCGCTGCACTTCAGAGCTGGAACCTGGGTGTGGCTAGATGACCACTTCAGAACATATGCTGACATCTCCCCACGAGGAGGGAGTGGAACAGAGTCAGCCTAGGTGTTTCCATGGTGGAGGGAGGAGAGGGGGCGGGGGGATAGCTCAGTGCAGGTAAAGAGCTTGCCATGCAAGTGTGCAACTTGAATTAGATGGCCCCCAGAACCCACATACAAGAGCTGGGTGTGGTGATATCCGTGTGTAATGCTGGCACCAGGAGTGGGCAAGGTGGGGAAGGGGAAGTGGGGGGGGCATAGAGACAGGCAGATCCTTGAGGTTAGCTGACCAGTCAGACAAGTCTAACTGGTGAACTTAGGCCAATGAGAAACTGTCTCAAAAAACAGAGCAGGAGGCTGGAGAGATAGCACGGTGGTTAAGAACATGTCCTGATTTGGGTTCCCAGCACCCGCTTTGTTGGGTGACTCGAAATTTCTCTAAGTCCAGCTCCAAGGGACCCAATTACCCCTTGTGGCTTCCACAGGCACTCGCACTCACATGTCCATCCTCTTACACACAAACACAGTTATACATAATTTAAAAATAAAAACTGAATCCAGCAGGACTGTTAGTCCCAGTACTTGGGAGGCAGAGGCATGTGGATCTCTGTGAGTTCAAGGCCTGCTTGGTCTATAGTGTAAGTTCCAGGACAGCCAGGACTATACAGAGAAACCCTGTCTCAAAAAACCAAAATGAATGAATAAATAAATAAATAAATCTTAAAAAACAAAAAACAAAATGGAGGGGTTACCTGAGGAACAACAGCTAGGGTTGACCCTTGACCCCTCCCATGCCTATACACACAGGTGCACATACATGTACCTGCACATATACAAACATACACGTGTACATATGCAAATTATATATTTGGAAGATTCCTCCTGATGGTAATTCCCAGGATTCTTTTTTTTCTAGCCTGGATAAGAAAACACTTTCTCTGGGTAAGTCAGGAACTCCTGGGTAAATAGCTCTATGGTTTCTCACCTGTCACTCAATCTCTCACTCAGCATCACCATCCCTCAGGCCATATGCTTGAAGCTTCAGCCAGAATGCCCCACCCACTCTTCCCTAGACACAGGGAACCCTTCCCGGGCTCCACACACTGATTGAGACGTAGTTCCTTTTGCTTGAAATTTCCTGCTTTCCCCCAAAGGTCTCACACTTTTCTCAGTCTTTCAAAACCCTGTCTTGTTGCAGCTGGGCATGGTAGCAGCTGCTTTTAATATCAGCAGAGGCAGGCAGATTTAGAGGAAATCCACCAGCACAGCCAGGACAGCCTAGAGAAAAACCTGTCTTGAAAAGACAACAAACAAAAACAAAACACAAAGACCCTTCCAAACTCTGTCCTGTGAAGCTTCCTGTAATTGTTCCAACAAGCAGATCATTCCTTCTCCTATACTTCTCTGCCTTCTGCTAGTATAGCCACATACACTGTCTATCCTGGAACAATTCATTCTGCACTACTCCTACTGGATGCTGGATATTTGAAGAGATGACTTGTGCTCGCTTCCGCAGCACATATACTAAAAGAGATGACGTAATGTCTTACTCATCTCTAGGTGCCTTAGGCCATCATATAGCAGCAGATTGGCCAGTATTTAAAAACTAGAGCAGGCACAGTGGCGCACGCCTTAAATCTCAGTATTCAGGAGGCAGAGGCAGGCAGGCAGAGGCAGGCAGATCTCTGTGAGTTCAATGCCAGCCTGGGCTACATAGTGAGACCCTGTCTCTCTCTCTCTCTCTCTCTCTCTCTCTCTCTCTCTCTCTCTCTCTCTCTCTCTCTCACACACACACACACACACACACACACTCAAGAATCTACATAGCCACACACATAAAGTCCTTATGTGCCAGGCACAGTTCTATATCCTCATAACAAGGTTTCCTTGAGCATCTCCTATTTACCCATTAGAAGAAGCACAGAGAGACTAGAAAGTATAGGCAGGAGCAAGCAGCAGCAGATGGCAGAGGTGGGATTTGAACCAATAATAATAGTAATAATAAGTAACAAGCAAATGACAAATAGACTAGGAAAGGAACTAAAAGGAGGAGAGAGTGCAGCAGGGACCTCCGGGTGGCTGGGGGTGCTTGCTGCCGAGCCTGATACCCTGGCTTCTGTGCCTGGGATCCACATGGTAGAAAGAGGACTGACTCCCAACGCTGGCATCTGACTGCCACTCCTTCACCCGGCATATGTGCACCTCCCCCCAAAGAAACGTTTTGGAAAAGTGCAGTGAGTGTGGTTCTTCTGGACCCTCTCACTGAGAAAACCTGCATCCAAACCCAGCCTGCTCATAGAGATGCAGTCTTCCTTCTCCCTCTCCCACTCGCTTATTACTGCCTCCCACTCAGGAACTGAGAACTCAGTGTAAAAATAGAAACCCTGGAGGAGTTCGAAGGGAGCTCTGGGCAGAGGGACCCACCTAACGGTGACCCCCCTTCAGGGTGGTGGCTCTGAGGTCCCACAGAACCTGATAGGAGAGGGGCTCTGGTTCCTTTGGGACCACAGTGCCATGTGTCTTGGCGCCCTGCTGGGTTCCCATCTGTCTCCTACCCAGGTCTTGGCTCCATCCTGTCTCTCTCTGCCGCGTGGCAGTGTAACTCCTCTTCCTGGTCCCTCCTTGGCACCCAGCTCATTTGCTACCTGGGACTCTGCTCTGGCCTCCCCTCGGGAACCCAGTCCTTGCTGTCTCTGTGGAATGAATTCACATGAGACACAGAACACCATGTAGAAGCCAGGCCGAGCTTCTACAGGATAACATGAGGTGTTCTCAAGGGTGGGAGTGGGCTGTGATCAAAGGGGTCATTGTGGCGAGATAGTCTCCAGAGAGACCGCTCTATGGGTCTACATGTTTGGTAGTGTCCTAGTTTGTTCTTTCTGTCATGACAAACACCACACCCAAAAGCAACTTGGGAAACAAAGGGTTTATTTGGCTTATACCTCCAAGTCACATGTATCACTGAGGGGACTGTGGTGGATTGGATAGAGGTGACCCCAAAGATTTGTTTGAATGCTTGGTTCATAGGGAGTGGCACTGTTAGGAGGTATGGCTCAGTTGGAGGAAGCACACCACTGTAGGGGCGGGCTTTGAGGTCCCCTATTCTCAAGCTCTGCCCAGTGTGGAATCCAGTCTCCTTATGGCCTTCAGACCAGGATGTAGAGCTCTCGTCTTCTCCAGTACCATGTCTGTCTTGGGAAGAACAGCTAAGCTCATTCTTAGCTATTGAACCGTCTCTCTAGCCTTCCAACAGGCCAATCTGATGGAGGCGATTCTTTATCTGAAGATAAAGACAACCAAGATCAATCATCACAGGGAACTTTTAAAACTTTTCTCTGCTATTGTTCTTGTTTTGCTTTTTTGAGACAGTTTCTCTAAGTAGCCCTGGCTGTCCTGGAACTTACTATGTAGACCAGGCTGGTCTTGAACTCACAGAAATCTGTCTGCCTCTGCCTCCTGAGTGCTGGCATTAAAGGTATATTCCACCACCACTCAGCTTAATACTATTTTTTAAAGTTTTGGGACAGATGACATACCTGAAAAGAGTTTTCCTGATTGGAAAAATGACAGGGTCATTTGAGTTAATTTAACTTAGAGAGAAGCCAATGGTATATCTTTGCTTTTTTTTTTTTTTTTTTTAATTTTACCAGAAATCCTCCTGCTAGATAGTAACCTTATGACCTTTTGTAGAGTTAGAAAGTCACATATCCATCTGCTAGAGCGAGACTCAGATTTCAGTCTTTTGCCAGTAATCAAAGCCCTGTGCTTTCAGGTCCTGTTTTACAAGCTGCTGATTATGAGGGATTATATTATTATGATTAATGACTTTTAAAGCCTGCTGATGTCTGGCTGGCTATCTGGCAACTTTCTCTACTGCAAAGCCATCCCTAACCCTGACAAATCCCAGAAATCTTTTTCAAGCTAACTGAACCCACAGACTAGGTTTATCAAAGTAAAAACAAAAGTAAAAACACACACGATAGCCACAAAGAACAGGGACTGAGGTCACAGATGGCATGAGCCTAAGTAACATTCAGTTCCCCTTTCTATCTGCAGCCCACTCTGAGAAGAAAATTCCCAAACAGAGCTGGAGCGATGGCGCAGAAAAGAGCACTGACTGCTCTTCCAGGGGACCCGGGCTTGATTCTCAGAACCCATTGGGTGGCTCACAACCATCTCTAATTCCAGTTCCGGGGATCTGACATCTTCTGGGTTTTATTAGAAATAAGTTTGGGATCACAAAGAAAGAGACCACCACTCCAGGGAAGGAAGTGCTGGGACAAGGAGAACCTTACTCTTGATCATAAGGGTCTGCTTGGGAAGAATGAACTCACAGAGACAGGAAGTATGTTTGGTTTTTGTTCTAATTCGTAGAGTAGGCGTGGCTGAGGTCGGACCTCACAGTCTTAATTTAATTAGCTAGTCTGAAAAGAATGGCGCAGGAACTGAAGGAAAGGCAAGGGGGTCATTGATCTAAGAAGAAAGGGGGTCACTGCTCCAGGCCATTAAATTCCTGGAATACAGCTGTGTAAACAAGGCTTTACAGGGTGGAGGGATTCAAATATTTGTATAAAAATTCTCACCAGGAAGAGGAGCAACAAAGATTTGTCCTTTACACAAGTTTTATAGCATTTGATAGAAAAAAAAATCATATCTGATATTTCTTACTCTTCTTCAGTCACTGCATGCATATGGTGGACAGACACATATGCAGGCAAAACATCCATCACATAACAATAAAATAAAAATTAAAATGAAAAATGGAAGAAAAGAAAGTGCCCAAATAGTTCTCTCAGGCAACATCTAGAAGTCAATCTATGTCAGTATCAAGAGAAGGTTCTGGGCCGGTCCATGGTTGTTTGTGCCTTTAATCCCAGCACTTGAGAGACAGAGACAGGTGAACCTCTGGGAGTTCAAGGCCAGCCTGGTCTAGAGAGGGAGTTTCAGGACAACCAGGACTACATAGAGAAACCCTGTCTAGGAAAAAAAAAAAAAAAAAAGGAGGGGGAGGAGGAGGAAGAAGAGGAAAAGGAGGAGGAGATGCTGATTGGCGCCCCCAGATCAGGTGATTGGTCTTGGTGTGATTAAAGGCTCCTACAAAAGCAGGGTCATGTGGTACAAACATGGCCACCAAACAGAAACCTGAGTGATATTGCTAGAAGGAAATACTTTCTAAAGGGTATCTCTGCTGGGGATGGTGGCCACACTTTTAATCTCAGCACTCCAGAAGATGAAACAGGACAAGCAGAGCTCTTTGAGTTCCAGGACAGCCAAGGCTATTGTAAGACCTTGTCTGAGTGAGGTAGACAGACAGACAGACAGATAGACAGATAAGAATAAAGGTGTCTCTGACAGCTGCTTGCTGTGCCTGGCTCTTGCTCTTTCGGTTCTTACTGTGTGCCTCTTGAAGCCATATTCACACTCTTATCAGTCCTGCTCACCATACATGCATGGTTGATCACGCTAGGACCCCAGCCTTCCACACATGCGCACCTGACTGTTAGGTCAGTGCTTTATCTCAAGAGCTGCTTTCAGAGTCTGTCTTCTGTGTGTGCAACCTGTGTTCATAAATATGCTTTAATGTTCTGCTATTGTTTTTAATTTTTTTTTTGTTTTTCTTTTGCTTTTTTTTTTCGAGACAGGGTTTCTCTGTGTAGCCCTGGCTGTCCTGGAACTCACTCTGTAGACCAGGCTGGCCTCAAACTCAGAAATCCGCCTGCCTCTGCCTCCCAAGTGCTGGGATTACAGGAGTGCGCCACCACGCCCGGCTTAATTATTTTTTATTATGGTAAGACAGGCTCTCACCATGTAGCCCTGGCTGTCCTGGTACTTGGTCTGTAGAGGAGAATGGTCCCACACTCACAAAGGTCAGCCTGCCTCTGCCTCCCAAGTACTGCCGTTAAGGGGATGAGCCACCACCACACCCCACTTACAGCTTCCCAGTTCTGATTTTGAACACAGGCTTCCAGCATTCCCCCGCCCCCACCCCTGGGTTCTGTACACTATGGTGCTTGCCCTGCCTTTCTTCTCAACTCCTTCCTCCACTCAAGACAGGATTTCTTTGTATGGCCCTGGCTGTCCTGAAACTTGATTTGTAGACCAGTCTGGCCTCAAACTCACAGAGATCAACCTGCCTTTGCCTCCCAAGAGCTGAGATTAAAGACAAAAACCACCCCCTAACCCTCACCCCCACCCCATCATCCCACTCCCCATCTCTCCACACCTGGCTTCTTTTGAACTCCTTTTAAGCTCTTCTTCCCAACCTGGGGCTGCTGGGCGAATGCCCTGCACTGGGAGGCATAAACAACAGAAATTGCTTCCCCCATAGTACTAGAGGCCAGACAGGCTGAGATCAAAGTGCTGTGGGCACTGACGCCTGGTGCAGAGGCGTTGGTGCAGTGTCCTCATGTGGCCTTTTGGCCTCTCTCATCGCTTTCTCTTTTGAGGGCACCAGCTCTTTCTCCTTCCTTTTCATTTTGGTTGTTTGTTTTGTTTCTGAGATAGTGTCTCACTGTATAGCCCTAACTGGCCTGGAATTTTCCATGTAGATGAGGCTGGCTTCAAACTCATAGAGACCCATCTGCCTCTGCCTCTGCCACCTGAGTGCTGGAATCGGGGGAGTATCCCAGCATACCTTCCTTTGGTTTTACGAGAGAGTCTTCCCAAGTAACTCAAGCTAGCCTGAAACTCACATGGAGGCCCTACCCTTCTGACCTCGTTGTACTTAAAGACCCTATTTCCAGGCACAATTCCAGGAGCACTACTAACGCCAACAAAGACATAGATGGATGCTGAAGTTTTTTATATAAAATGCCTCAGTATTTGCAGTACCCCAGAATACTTCCTCCCATGTGCTTTAACTCCTTTCAATTATGTCCATTATCTATTATAGATATGTAAATGGACATTATTGTATAGTTATTAGAGAACACCAACAAGAAAGTCTGACTGTGCAGTACAGATGCAATTTCCTCCTAGTATTCCACCTGTGCATGTATACTATACATATGCATGTTCACATGTGTGTGGACATATATGTGCAGTTGTGTGTGGAGGCTAAAGGGTGATATCAGATATCTTCCTCACTTTCTACTTGATTTACTGACGCAGGATCTCTCCTCCAAACCTGGGGCTCACTGGCTTGGCTATTCCAGCCAGCTAGCTTGCCTCAGAGAACCTGCCTCCTGAGTCCTGGGATTAATGGCAGGATGCCCGGTTTTTGTGTGTGGATCTGAATTCCAGTCCTCTCAGTTGTGTGATAAGTGCTTTACCCACTGGGATACTTCATCTCTCCAGCCGCCCCAACCTCCTCATATTTTCATTCAGTAGTGAGTTGAATCCATAGACACAGAGCACCCTGAGCTGCGTCTTTCCTGTACTGTTATGTTGGGATAGATTTGGCACAGCACTGACCCTGTCCCTGAAGGTTGCTCCCCATCCGCCTCCTCACTTTGGGTTCTTTACTTTAGTGTCTGTTGTTTTGGAGGAGACATGATCTTACTCTGTAGTGTAGGCCAGCCTCGAACTCTCGAGGCTCTGATCTTAGCCTCCCAAGTGCTGAGATGCTAGGCATGTTCCCCATGCTTGGGTCACTTTCGGTTCTTCAAGTTGGATAGCACCTTGTTCAGCTCAACCTATCAGGACCTTGCCTGTCATAGCCCTGAGGACCATAGAAGGAGGACTGGGTCACTGTTTTCCTCCACTACATAGGAAGTTTGCATACTCTCCTGGGACTCTGCCATCTGTCTGAATGGTGTTGTACCAATAGGTCTGATGGATACTCCTGGAACTTTGCTAAGATGCATCTTGATCCCACATACTGTTTCTGTATTGTCCCATGGTTGGCTTAAGACTTCCCTCCTATGAACAGGATCTTGTGTGATCCTAGATGTGCATCTGAATCATAATAGCCAGTTTTTGGGTTTTGGATTCCTTTTATGATGAAAGAGAAGTTCATTACTTTCTATAATATTTAAATTTAATGTACTGGCTGGTTTTGAGTGTCAACTTGACACAGGCTGGAGTTATCACAGAGAAAGAAGCTTCAATTGAGGAAGTGCCTCCATGAGATCCAGCTGTAAAGCATTTTCTCAATTAGTGAACAAGGTGGGAGGGCCCATTGTGGGTGTTGCCATCCCTGGGCTGGTAGTCGGGTTCTATAAGAAAGCAATCTGAGCAAGCCAGGGGAAGCAAGCCAGTAAGTAATATCCCTCCATGCCCTCTTCATCAGCTCCTGCTTCCTGACCTGCTTGAGTTCCAGTCGTGACTTCCTTTGGTGATGAACAGCAATGTGGAAATGTAAGCTGAATAAATCCTTTCCTTCCCAACTTGCTTCTTGGTCCTGATGTTTGTGCAGGAATAGAAACCCTGACTAAAACACTTAAATTTTACTTTATATGCACGGGTGCTTTCATCTGAGTGTATGTCTGCACCACTTGCATGCCTGGTGTCTGAGGAGGCCAGAAGACAGTGTCAGATCCCTTGGAACTGGAATTACAGATGGCTGTGAGCTCCCACTTGCATACTGGAAATCAAATCAGGTCCTCTGAAAGAACAGCCGGTGCTCTTAACTTCTGAGTAGCTCCTCATTAAAAGATTTTTTTTTTTGAGACAGAGTCTTTCTACTTAGCTCTGGCTGGTCTGGTACTCACTATGTAGACCAGGTGGGCCTCAAACTTTCAGAGCTCTGCCTGCCTCTTCCTCCAAAGAGCTGGGATTAAAAGTGTGTGCCACAACCTTACATTCTTATTAAAAAATATTTATGTTACAGAAGATATGCAGTTGTAGTTGCCACTCCTCATTTGTGGGGATGGGTTCCACAGTCTCTCCCAGAGTCCTCAGATGCATACACCCTTTGTACTGAATGGCAGAGTGTTTCATATAACCCACAAGTATCGTTCAGTGCACTTCCTTATCCTGTCTAGATAACTTACAGCAACAAATACAATGGAATGCTACATCAACAGCTTCTACTACGTACCCATTAGTGTGTGTATATGGGAGGATATGTGTGCATGTTCGTGTAGGGCAGTGTCTACAGTGGGCATCTTCTGCAACTGTTCTCCACCTTTTTATTTTATTAAATACACACATACATGTTTAATAAATATTTTGGATTTACAGACAGCGTTTCTCTGTGTAACCCTAGCTGTCTTAGAACTGCCCTTAGACCAGACTGGCCTCAGACTCAGAGAACTACATGCCTCTGCCTCCCCGGTACTGGTATTAAAGGTGTTTTCCATCTATATGGGTAGTTTAGTGGTTAGGAATACTTTTGCTCTTGGAGATGATCTGGGTTCAGTTCCCAGAAACTACCTTGTGGGTCACAATCATCTGTAACTCTAGTTCCAGGGGATTTGACACCATCTTCTGAATTCCTGTGCATGCGTTATATACGTGGTACACATACATATACATTCAGGCAGCACTCAAATATATAAAATAAAATTAGTCACAAAAATGTATTTATTTTCACGTATGTTATTACAGGTGGGACTATATATGCCAGGGTGTGTGTGTGTGTGTGTGTGTGTGTGTGTGTGCCAACTGAAAATCAGGTTCTCTTTTCACGTTGTTGGGTCAGCTCTCTTGTTTCTGCTACTGTCCCTCATCCTCTAGGCTAGCTGGTCCACAGGCTTCTGGGTGGTTCTCCTGCCTCCGCACCTCGTCTCTGTGGGTTCTGTAGATCAGTCGCAGCAGGCTTGCTGGGTTAGCTCTTTTACCTCCTAAGCTGTTTCAACCCAGCCTTCCACCTTCCACAGCTTCGCTATGGAGCCTGGAGCTTTCTAGTTTGGCCAGGCTGTCTGTCCCCGCCTTCCCAGCAGCAATTCTACAGATGGGTGTGGCGTCACCAGGGCTCAAGAGTGCTGGAGACCAAACCAGGTCCTCGTGTTTGCCCAGAAAGCACTTTACCAACTGAGTCAGATCCTCTAAAGGCAAGAAAAAAAGAGTCTGTGCACGCTCAGTTTGGATGATTAGTTTTAAAATATTTTTGATTCACAGTCAGTTAAATCTGCATATGTCAACCCACAGATGAGGGCTGACTGTGTATCCCCACTGTATTAAAAACCAAAAGACTGTAAGCCTTTCTTTTTAAAAGATAAAAATTGGTATGAAAAATGTAACTCCTCCTAGCTCTCTAATGAGGGAGCTCAGCTCATTAGCCTGCAGTTCTGCTCAGTGGGGAAATCCCGGAGCTTGTCCAATTCATGCAGGTTACTTCCTTTTTACACATGGACTTCAGCCTCCCCCTCTTTTTTTGAGAGGGAGAGAGGGAGGGAGGGAGGGAGAGAGAGAGAGAGAGAGAGAGAGAGAGAGAGAGAGAGAGAGAGAGAGAGAGAAAGGTTGGTTTGGATGGTTGACTTGGAACTATGTGGCCTAGGCTGGCTTTGCATTCAGAGGTCCAGCCACCTCTTCCTACTCTGCTTCCTTAGCGCAGGGATAAAAGGTGTACACCACTGTGTCTGACTGTCTCACTGATATTTCCTATTTTATCCTTTTTTTGTTTTGCTATTGTTGTTGTTGTTGTTGTTGTATTTGTGTGTGTGTGCATTTGTAAAATTGCAGGTACATGTACCAAGGCACACACATGGAGGTCAAAAGACAACTTTGGGAATCAATTTTCTCCTTCTACTGTGGGATTCAAGGACTGAGAGACCAGAGGTCTTCATGTTTTCTCAGCAAGCACTTTAACTGCCCAGCCAGCTCCCCAGCCTGACTCCTGGTTTTTAGTCTACTCTAGGCTGTTTTAGTTGGCTGGTCTATTACTTTATTGGCTTTTGGAGACCTCTGATGGATCTTGAACCAGTCTGTCTCCTTGTCTCTTCTTCTTAAAAACCAAAATCAACTAATTAACAACACCCTTCCCAAAAAACTGGGGGCTGGAAAGGTAGCTCATCAGTAGGAAAAAGCACTTGCTGGTTTTGCAGAGGACCTGGCTTTGGTTCCCAGCACCCACATGGTGGCTCGCACACATCCATAACTCTAGTTCCAAAGGATCTGACACCACTTTAACTTCCACAGGGTGCAAGGGGGGAGCCCCTGCAGCTTTCTGAGTTTCAAGAGCCCAGACCCAGGCTCCCAATCTGTCTAGTATTAAATTAGAACCATCTAAAACCCTCTCCTGAAGCATTCAGGCACACTGTGTTCCTGGAGAGGCAGAACCCGAGGAGCTGGGCCTGTGGGTTCCGGCTTGGGAACATACCAGGCCACCTGGTAAGGGAAAGGGGCCAGCCTCTCTACACACCAACTTGAGTTCCCCACCCCTGGGCAGCCGCTTCAGATCTTTGGCAGTGAGCCTTCTGTGGCTGCTGCTATCTCCCATTCTCCATCAAAGGCTCCTACAGAGGCAGCTTGTACTCAAGGTGTTCTTCTTGTCTGGGCATGAAAAAGTCTGATTTGGAATCCAGAGGTAAAGCTGGGCATTCAGAGGTTCACGCTGGGGTTGCTGAGATGGCCCAGCAGGTAGAGGCACTTGCTGCCAAGTCTGACAAATTGAGTTTGAGCTTTGGGATTCACAGGATAGGAGGAGAGAATCAACTCCAGAAAGGTGTCCCCATGATCCTCACACATGCACTGTGGCACAAAATTGCCCCCCATAAATGTAGTCTGGTGCGGCAGAGATGGCTCAGGGGTTAAGAGCACCATCTGTTTTTCTAGGGGACCAGGTTCAGTCCCAGCACCCTCATGGTAGTTCACATGTCTCCAGTTTCAGGAGATCTGACACTCTCATATGGACATTTGCAGGCAAAACGCCAATGCAGATAAAATAAAAATAAATTATTAAAAAATAAATGTAAGCCAGGCGGTGGTGATGCACACCTGTAATTTCAGCACTTGGGAGGCAGAGGTAGGCGGATTTCTGAGTTCGAGGCCAGCCTGGTCTACAGAGTAAGTTCCAGGACAGCCAGGGCTATACAGAGAAACCCTGTCTTGAAAAAAACCCCCCCAAAAAAAATCATGTCTCAAAAAACAAATTAATACTGGGCAGTGGTGGCACATGCCCTTAATCCCAGCACTTGGGAGGCAGAGGCAGGTGGATTTCTGAGTTCGAGGCCAGCCTGGTCTACAGAGTGAGTTCCAGGACAGCCAGGGCTATACAGAGAAACCCTGTCTCGGAAAAAAAAAAAAAACCAAATCCAAAAAACCAAATAAATAAATAAATAAATGTAGTCTAAGAAATTAAATCAAACTTTGGAGGCAGACACAGGAGAATTGAAGCAAGTTCAAAGTCTTACAGGTTTACATAGTGAGACTTTGTCTCTAAAACCAACCCACCAAACAAACAAACATAAACAAAGGCAAAAGAAACCAGGGGCTGAGCAATGACTTCTCTCTCCCGAGTCTGCCTTCCCAGGAAACAGTGCAAGCGAAGGCCAGGCAGGTGGCAAGGGTGTGGGTGTGTGTGTGTGTGGGGGGTGCTCAGAGGAGAGTGAAAGGAAGGCAGAGCTCAAAATAAGCACAAGTCAAAAGCGGACTCGCCTACACAGCTCAGGTGAAGGCCCCATCCGTCCTACACTTTGCCCTGGAAAGGGCAGGTGCTTGCCAGGTTGTGGGCTGGAGCTCTTTCAGACATTCTTTTATGTGTGTGTAAGCATGTGTGAGCGTGTCTGTGTCAGTGAGTTGTGTGTGTGTGTGTGTGTGTGCATGCAGCCCTCTGTACCAGTGGCTTGCACATCCATGGCTTCAGTCAATCAAGAGCAAACTCATTGCCTTATTGTTGATATATGCAGTGTAATGAGGCTGGGCTCCTGTGTCTGTTCTGAGCAGAGAGCCTAGTACACCATCTTATAAGTGGAACTTAAGTAATCACAGTTGGTGTCATTTATTTTAATTTTTTTGTTTATTTATTTATCTATTTTTCTGAGACAGGGTTTCTCTGTGTATGCCTGGCTGGCTACAAACTTAGAGGTTCACCTGCCCCTGCCCTGCTGAACACAGGGATTAAGATGCGTGCCAATACTGCCCAACTTTATTTTTATTTTATGTAAATGGGTATTTTGCTTGAATGGGCATATGTGTACCATGTGCAAGTCATGTAAGAGTGGAGTCCAGAAAAGAGCATCTGATCCCTTGGAACTGGAGTTACAGATGGTTGTGAGCTGCCATGTGGTGCTGGGTCCTCTGTAAGAGCAGCCAGTGCTCTTAACCACTGAGCCAACTGCCCAGCTTTTCTGTTTGTTTTTTGAGTCAGTTTAGAGGTCAGAGGACAACTGGTGGAAATTGGTTCTCTCTTTTACCACTTGGGTCCTGAGCGTTGGATTCAGGTCTTCAGGTTGGAGAGCAAGCGCCGAGCCAGCTCACTGGTTTCTGGTTCCTTTATTTTTAAACTTGATAGCTCTCTTTTGTGACAGGGTTTCACCTAGCCATTTTGCAGACTGTCTCTCAGAGTTGCCTGAGATATTTCTAGTCACTATACCAGGACTGTAGGTTTGGGGCTAAGGACCAGAGGGCAAGTGCCATTTTTATCAACGACACTGTCCTTGGCCTCCTAGCTGGGAGAACACTGGTCAGGCTTTGCCCTCTAAAGCTGCCCTTTTGTTCCTGTTTATTCCACAGAAGTCTGATGGGTTCTTTGTTGAGGCTTGGACTTTTGCTGTGTATTGTGACGCTAAGTGTGGGACAACCGGGTTGCCTCAGAGATGAGAGAGCCTGCACGTAGACACAGGGGCACTATATGACCTTGTCCCCAAGGTATTTCTAGTTTTTTTTTTTTTTTTTAGTTTTTTTTTCAAGACAGGGTTTCTCTGTGTAGTCCTGGCTGTCCTGGAACTCACTCTGTAGACCAGGCTGACCTCGAACTCAGAAATCCACCTGCCTCTGCCTCCCAAGTGCTGGGATTACAGGCGTGTGCCACCACGCCCGGCTAACCCAAGGTATTTCTAGATTGGTAAATAAAGATGCTAACAGCCAATAGCTGGGTTTTTAGGTGTTTTTTAGGGTTCCTGGGCCTGACCGGTCAGAGGAGAGCCACGAGGGAGAGAAGAAGGTAAAGGGAGGAGAGGCCGCCATGGGTTAGGTGAGTCATGAAAACGTGGCCCTGAGGGTTGGCCAACTGGACTCAAGAGCAGCCCAGATGAAAGAAAGTAAGTAATAACTCAGGGCCATCGATAGGAAAGTGGATTCTAATGGCAGAGAGGGCAGATATCCGCCCAGCTCTTGTGCTGTTTAAGGCTCATTGCAAATAATAAAAGTTGTATATCTTTTATCAGGGAACTGAATGATCAAGGCAGGGTAGAAAGTCAGGATTGGGATTAAAAATTAGACCAAGCGAAAAAGCATGTGGCCAGGAGAAATAGCAAGTCTCTGGGGTCCACTGCTTGGGAGATGACCAGGGCAGTGGTAGAAGAGTCGATTAGGGATTACCCACCAGTAATTGTTAAAGCCAAATAAAGTAACCATGGACTGAGTCTCATTTATTTGTAAAGTAGTCGGAGATAAACTTAACATGGTTGTACTACATGTACTACAGGTCCTTCCCTTGACAGCTGCACCTTTGTCATCCAGGGAACAGTAAGTTGTAGCCGTGGCAGGCCCTAAGTAGCCAGCACTCCTTGAACACACAGTTTACACTCAGATCTTCCTTATGTCCCTCCTTAGGACTCCTTGAAATAAGCGTGGTCATGTTGTCTCTATTTCAAAGACAAAAGCAGAATTGCCTAGCATTAACCACGCTAGAGTGATCAAGTCAGGGGAGAGGCATAGTAGGTCTGTCTGACACTGGGCCCACCTGTGTAGGCACGGAACACTTGTTTTAGTTTAGTGGCCCCGCCTCCAGCCAGGCCACTTTTAACACCAGCTCAGCAGTGGTTTTCCTCCCTGGCTTTAGTCACATCAAACAGCCCATTCCTGACCCTCCGGGGAGGCTAGTGCCCACAGGGGAAGTGACCCAGACTTCCCAGCAAACAAACCTGCCCACGGATTTCCATATATACAGAGACAACTGTTTTCTCTCCCCACAGCTGGGAAGGGCTGGACTCGAAGCATCCCAGCTTGCTTTGGGTCCTCCTGGTGGTAGGATCTAGGTCAGGAGTCCTTGGAGAAGGGAAACCTGCACTGTGGTGGGACAGCGCAGAGGTAGCATCAAAGCCATCACAGCCTGCAGCCGCAGCTGTAGGCCTGCTCTGGATCCATGGGATTTAACCTTGGCAGTGCTGGGGGTCAAACCCAGGCCGTCACACGTGCAAGGCTAGCTGCTCTACCACTGAGCCACACCTGGGACCCCGATACATTTGTTAGTTTGGTCTAGTTCTTTTTGAGACATGGACTCTTGTAATAGGGGCTAGCCTCCAACTAGCTATGCAGCTCAAGCACCTGCCTCTGCCTCCCAAGCGCTGTGATTACAGACATTTGCTTTCAGGCCCACAAGATAAATTTACTAAAATTTACTTTATTTAGGCCCAGCATGGTGGCTCACGCCATGAAGCAGAGGCACCTCTGAGTTTCAGGGTAGTCAGGGCTACGGAGTGAGACCTTGCTTAGAAAAACAAACCAACAAAGAAACAAAAAACCAGTATGTGTACTTGTTAAAATGAAGTGACCTAGGGTTTGTGAGAGAGCCTTTGCCTCTCCCCACCCTTTCCTACACAGGCGCTCTGACAGGCGCTGCCTCCGAGTTCCAGACAACATGCTGGCCTTGCAGCTTCTTGGCTTTTCAGACATGGATGTCCTGTCACCTATTAACTTCACACTGTGCAAGGCAATGACTCAGTGCCCTCATGTCCCCTCCCCAACATACACTAGAATGTTCTTTCTCAACTCCCTTAGCAGTAACCTCATGATTTGATTTGGTGTAATAAATATTTACCGAATACATTATTATTTCGGATTTATTTTATTTGCATGCTAGCTAGCTAGTGTGTGTGTGTGTGTGTGTGTGTGTGTGTGTGTGTGTGTAGGCCACAGGATTCTCTGGGACTAGAGATACAGGCAATTGTGAGTTGCTGTGTGGTTGGTGGGAACCAAATTCTAGTTCTCTGTAAGATCATCAAGTGCTCATAACCACTAAGCCATCTCTCCAGCTAGTTTTTAACTTTTTTTTAAAATTTTATTTAATTATTGTGGGGGAAAACAGCCTTGTGAGTTACTCCTTAGCACCTAGAGACCCTAACCTGGAAAACAGAAATATAGGCTGTTCTCATTTCTCTTAGGGGATTTTCCAACCATCATCCTAGATACTGGGCAGCCTGAGGAATCTTTCCAAGCTGCCACCCCAGAACAGCCTGCCGTATCTCCCCCTTGACCCTCAGGGGACACTTCTCCTGCTTCCCTTCTCCAGGAGCCTCTGCACCCTCAGCTGGCTTATTTCATCCTCAGGGGGTTGACCTCAGTGGGCATTGAGGAAGGACTGCCTCTTATCCCATCTGAGGCCTTCACTGTCTGGGTAAGTGTCACTGCAAGTGTAGAGATGGATTGACTGCTTGTCTCTGAGCTGTGCTGGGGCAGAGATGGTCAGCGGCAGGCTCAGTGGGGCGGGTTCAAGAGGAGCCAGTGTCTGCCTTCCTGTCATAGCCATTCCCGCACACGCACTAAGGGCAGGCTCCTCTTGGGAGGCCCAGCGCTGCCATCTGGTCTGCGGCCTGCTGGACCCACTCTCCCGGATCCTGAGAGCTTCTCCCTGGCACCTGAAGTCCTGCCAAGGCCAGGCACAACCAAGGTGAACTGAGGACATGCCAGGCTTTGAGTGCCAGACTTCTTCAAGGCTTGCCTAGGGCGGCCGCTTCCAAAGACTGGCCCGGTGGAGCACAGCATGTGCCCTGGCCCATTGCATCCCCAGGTGCCCCCACCAAGGGCTGTTAGAGCACTCACCGCCCAGAGGTGGGTGCAGAGTCAGCAAGTGTTCTTGCCCTTAGTTGCTCGTGGACCTCTCTAGAATTGATGACTAAGAATCCTGGGCTCATTAACTGCTCTGATGTTTTACATGTATTAGTAACTCCAGGAACCCAACAGTCCTATGAGAAGAAAGAGCTCTTATTTTTATTTAACAGATAAGGAAATCAGGCAACAGAGAGGTTGAATGACTTCCTTGATCTCACTCAGTTAGCTAAGAATGAGAACAGAATTTCACTTTCTGTCTGGTCTGGTGTGTGTGTGTGTGTGTGTGTGTGTGTGTGTGTACACTCATTTGTCAGGGGTCAACCTCAGGCATTGTCCTCTATGTGCCATTCACCTTGTTTTTCTGACACAGGGCTCTTCTTTTCTTCCTCCTCCTCTTCCCTCCCCTCCTCTTCCTCTTCTTCCTCCTTCTCCTTCCTCTTTCTTCAATAGAGTTTTGCTATGTAACTCTGTAAACCTGGTCTTCAAGAGCCAGGATTAAAGGTGTGTGTCACCATACCTAGATGATACAGGGTTTCTTACCAGGACCCATGGCTCATTCATTAGGCCAGGCTAATTGGCCAATGAGCTCTGGGGACACCCCCTGTTTCTTGGATTACAAGCATATGCGACTGTACCTGGATTTTTATTGGGGTGCTTAGGATTGAATTCAGTCCTCATGCTTGGGAAGCACGTCTTTAACTGTCTGAGCTATCTACCCAGACCGTGGCCATTTGACACACTTTGATCTCTAGCTTGATAAGGGCAAATCGGGAATGTGTGAGGGGGTTCTCTTGGGATATAGCATCCCAAAGGATCAGCATGCCCATTTTATAGAAGAGACAGTTAAGACCAGAGGAGAGGAGTCAATGAGATGGTTCAGTGGGCAGAGGTGTACACTGCACATGAAAACTTGGTGACTGGAGTTTGATCCCAGGAGTCCAAATAAAGAAGGGGAAAAGTCCACTGACATCCACGTGTGTACCCTGCTATGTGTTCACACACATACGACATGCACACAACTGAGAGGGGGGAGGAGAGAGAGAGAAGGAGAGGGGGAGGAGGAGGGAGAGGGAACATATGAGCACATGCAGGAATAGAGAGTGATTTCCCCCCCAAGGTCAGGTTTCTTGCAGGAGGAGGCTTTGACCCTCAGACCTTGGCTTCCTCAGTTCCTCCAACTGGCTGTCCTTACAGCATTCCATAGTCTCCCTCAGATCGGGGTTTTGGACATCCAGAATAAGCCCTGGCCTGAGGCAGCAGCTCTGGCTGTCAATTCCACTTTGTCTCTGGCTCACTGCAGCCTTTTCTCATCTGTTAAGATAAATGGCGTCTTCCGGATACACAGCTCTCGCTCAGACAGATGCTGGGACACAGCGTCACAGTGTCACTGCTTTCCTCATTGCGCAGCCATGAGGCCCCATGTCCCCAGCAGAATTTCTTCCCCCAACCTTCTTCCTTTCAGGAAGCTGAAGAAGATGCCCAGCTAGGCCCAGTGCCCAGCCCTGGTGCAGGGAATCAGACCTCCTATGGATGCAGCCCTAGTGAACATTAATTCCATTTTGTAACAGCATCAGGCAGCTGTCCGTGCCTTACAGACACAGTCTGAACCACTTGAGGACAGGAGGAGCACTGGCAAAGCTGTGCTGGCTGAGGAATACCTTTCCCAGCACTGAGCAGGTTGAAGAAGAGGCTGCTTGAGGAGCAGGAGCTGAGCAGGGCAGACTGGAGTACAGTGAGTCCCAGGCCTGCTAGCTGTAAGACCCAAGACCCCTGACTAAGACCGAGAGGCTCTGCCCACACAGGCCAGAGCAAATATGGGGGAGGGGCAGCCTGAAAGGAGGATGTAGATCAAGACAGCTGGACAGATGCTGTCTTAGGGCAAGTGAGGGGCAAATCCTGGCATGTGCCTCTACCTCGGCCATGCTGACCCATGCTCGGGAAGCCTCTGGATACCACATCCTTCATGTGTGCCTACACTGACAGAGAGGTCTAGAAGGTGGGGAACGTATGTCCTACATGAGGCAGCTAGCTAATTGACTAGGAGGTACCTCGAACCAAAAGCTACATCACCCCAGCTCTTCTGGTCAGATTTGAGCTCAGCCTGACTACGGTTTTGTCCTGACTCAGTGTGGTTCCCTTGCCTCCCACTGCCAAATCTGGAAAGGTAAGGTTGTCATCTCCTTTGACCGATGGGGAAACTGACACTCCAAGTGCAGGAGGGTCTAGGCAGTTGTTACAGAGCCTGTCTCAAAGCACTCCTTTTCCGTGGCCTATAAAACCAACAGAAGTGAAAAGATGGGCCAGGTATGCAACAGGGACGAGGGAGGCCCGGGGAGCAGGGAAAGGAGGCATTTGCAGCACATGCATGTAGTGCCTGAGCCAGGGCATTGCGGCCCGAGGCCTTTGGAGCAGTTTGCCCTTCTGAATCACACCACGGTCCGTCTGAAATCTAGCCTTTGTGCTGATCCATGTGCAACACACACTTCCTGAACACCTACAGTGCAGCCTGAACAGTCTGAAAGGGATGTCACAGCAAGTGCCAGGAGAGACAGCCTCGCCCTCCTATGAGCTCTGGTCAGCACAGGCTGTGGACATAACCCCTATCCCCTAATCAGTGATTCAGACTGATAATGTCGCAGTCCTACTGAGTGGCAGTGGTCTCTGCTCCAGCTAAAATCCCCCCAGACACACACATGAGATTCCCATGTCCTCTGGCACAAGTGACCCCAAATCAGAAACTTGAGAAGCTGACTCACGGCTCTGGAGGCCATGCGGAAGGTCAAGAGTCCGGCACACTAACACACCCTGTAACCCCAGCATCTGGGAGCTAGAGGTTGGGGTAGCAGGAGTACAAGGCCAGCTTTGGCTTTATGGTGAATTTGAGGCTACAAGAGATCTTACCTCAAAATAAACAGATAGAGCTGGCAAGATTGCTCAGTGGGGAAACCACTTGCTGTGTGTCCTTGATAACCTGAGATCCACCCCCAAGATGCACAGTGAAAAGAGTGAACCAACTATGGAAGTTGCCCTCTGTGCACTGTGTCATGCACAGGCAAACACACACACACACACACACACACACACACACACACCCTGCTCCAAATATGTGATCACAAAAATAAAAATGTAATTTTTAAAGTTTCTGCTCTGTTCCCACAGTCTAGCTTCCAGGTCAAGTTCCCAATGGCCACCAGGAGCAAATACTGCCCAGGACCTCTTTTGTGCCTTTCGTGGCCCTACCAGGTTTCTGAGCTCTGAGAAAACAAGGATCCCATCAGAGTGAGACCGTGGACTCTGAGCCTGGCTTCTCTCGCAGGAGTTGGGAGAGGCCCAGGGCTTGTGTATTAGTCACTAGGCAAACAGTTTCCTTCAGCTTAGTGGCTTTATTAATGTGTTCAACCCCAGTGCTAGGCATTGTGTGTGTGTGTGTGTGTGTAGGAGGAGGAAAGTCTCTTCTCCACTCCTGGCCTCAGTTTCCGTCTGTCACACAGGGAGGGACGACTTCCCTGCTTCCTTCATCAGGATATCATGAAGTCCAAAGGCAGCCGTACGCATGTTTGGCACCCACACTGAGGACAGTCCTGACGTGGTCCTAGCCTTTGAAGGCTCACAGTCTATGAGGGAAGCCCAAATCTTGGCCAGTCACTGGCAGCTGCCCAGAAAGCCAGGTGGAGCTTGGCCCTGTAACCAGGTGATATTCACCAAGTTCTCAGCCTTTCTTCGGCTTCACTGAACTCTGACCTGGAAGTGGATGGCTGGTCTGCATGGGCGAAAGGGTCAAAGTTGCTACTCTCATTTCTGTGTAGGTCCGAAAGACCTTCATAAATGTTAGTCCAGGGGGTCTTTAAACACCAAAGGCAGAGAACCTTCTCCCTGGGCCTCCTCCTCAGGTCTTTGCTAAGAGATAGGTGCCAGAACCAAGAAGGGCAGCCATGTGGGGCCTTGAATGATCTGGCGACAGAGGCCTCCTTGGGTCACAAGACAAAGTTCAAAGGCTGGAGCAGTTCAGAGTCCAGAAAAGCCATGCCGAGGCAGATGAGGAGACACAGGAGTGCAGCCAGTGAAGTGAGGGACAGTCACAGCAGCTCTAGCTGTTGGTGTCCAGCAAGGTCTCCGGGGAGGCTGGCTGATTCAGGGTCACACTGGGGATGCTGGCGACAAAGCTCTTCCACCTTCTTTTCACCTGCTGGAAGACCAAAGGAGGGCACACATCGTAGTGGGGGCTTCAAGTGGTGTTCCACTCACAGCCACCAGGTGGGGGTAGAGCCATGAAAGAGAACCTAAGCTTCTGGGGGAGGGGAGACCCTTCCCCCGGGAGGCAGGGCCAGGAGGGGTGAGAGGAACAGACAGTAACTTGCCAGAAGTTGCATTGGCCAATCTCCCTGCCTCCTGCTCTAGTCACCCTTGCAACATAGTATTACATTAATCATTTTAATACAGCTTTGAAAGGCTTGTGTGGTAATGCTTGCCTGTACTCCCAGCACTCAGAACACAGAGTAGGATCAGGAGTTCCAGGCCACTCTGGGCTGCTTAGTGAGACCCAATCTCAAAACAGAAACAGCTCTGACCGTATCCCACCCATTCACCCACCCTCCTCCAACCTTCAGTGAATCTCCAGTGCCCACAGGGGGCAAACAAACAAACAAACAAACAAAAAACACAACTGCTTTAGTCAAATGCATTCAATTCCTGGGTATATTGCTTGGCCTTCCTCAGGTCGGCTGTGCTCTTAACCCTTTGCTGTCCACCCTTCCCCATGAAACTGATAATTCAGTTTGAAGCCACACCTGTTGGTAGTGTCTCAGCCACTGCCTGCCGCCTCCTCTCTGCGTCTGGATCAGCTGCTCTGTGTCTCCCAGGGTCCCTGGCAGCCGCTCCTGGACAGAGACCTCCAGCCCTTCCGTTCCATCGAGGCCTTGTGACCTGGACTTTTCACGGCCCTGTCTGAGACTCAGTGCCCTGTGGAGTCGGCCCTGGGACTCATGGAGCCTCCCATAGGAGGGCCGGGGTTCTCGAAAGGACTGACTGCGCAGGCTGGTCCCCATGGTTCTAGAAGCTAGCCCTGGTCTGTAAGCCGCTAGCTTTGTGAGATGGCCTGGTGCCTTCACTCATAAGATGGGCGATCACCCGAAGGCAAAGGTCAGTGTCGCTGTGGCCGTCATAAACCAAAGGGCAGGCCACAGGCCGAATGTCTGAGTCATTTCCCCATTGACTCTTCACTCTGTGGGACTAGAGCGCGCAGGCTGACTTCTACCTCATGATCCTTCTGAATGCTGGCCTGGCTCCTACTGTCTTCCCTCCTCCCTGCAGACAGCCTTCTCTGACCACTCCACGGTGGAGACCTTGGCTGGTGTCCTCTGGCCTTGGCCTTGGGCGGCCATACCACTCATCTCATTGATGTTAAGCAAAGATTACTTCTACAAGAGAACAGAACAGCTTCAATCTAGAACAGTCAAAACCATAAATGCCAGAGAGAAATTGGGTGAGGCAGGGGCTGGACAGTGGACAGCACTTGTTTTAATGGCTCCAGACCTCTAGTTTTACAAGGTATAAAGTGCTCTGGAGGTCAGTGGCACACATCCAAAATTGTGACCTGTGGGGCCTGGGGAGATGGCTTTCATAAAGCTGCATAGGATCTGAGTGTGGTTCCATGGGGCCCATGAGGAAAGGTGGAAGTGTAGCATGCATCTGTCATCCCAGCACCGGGGAGAGACAGGAAACTCCCTGGGACTTGCAGTCCTCGTTTGAGCTGCTCTGGTGAGCTCCTGAGTCAGTGGGAGATGCTGTCTCAGAAAATAAGGTGACCGTACTGAAACGGTCGCGTGGGTACAGCACTCGCTGCCGAGCCTGCCAACCTGAGTTTGATCCTTGGGATTCACCTGGTGGAGAGAACTGGCTCCCACGAGTTTTCCTCTCTCCGCCACACATGTGCTGTGGCTCTCAAGAATACACAATGTACAAATAAATGAATTTGAAAAGGTAAAAAGGTGAGGCCAGGCGAGGCTGTGCATGCCTTTTATCTCGGTGCTCCTGTCAGGGGAATCTCTGTGAGTTTGAGGCCAGCCTGGTCTACCCAGCTAGTTCCTCTCTCAAAGACTTAGAAAAGAAGAAAAAATTAAAGGTAGAGAACGACAGAGGAAGACACCTAATGCTGACTTCTGGAACACACACACACACACACACACACACACACACACACACACGAAAAAAAAATGACCCTTAGTAAATATTATTGCAGTGCCAGACTTTTGTTGTTTTGTCTTAGACAGGGTCTTATGCTGCCCAGATAGGTCTCACTATGTGGCAGAGGATGACCTTGAACTCCTGATTGCTGTCCTTCTCCACCTCCTTGAGTCTTGGATTACAAGTATGGGTCGCCATGCCTTGTGTAGCTAGTGCTGGGGATGAACACAGACCCTTGTGCACGCTAGGCAAGCACTGCATCAACCATGGTACCCCTCAGCCTGGCAGGGTGTGTCGGGAGGGCGAGGGGAGAGAACGGGACAGTGCCAGGGTAGGTGGCAGGAGAACTGAATTTTTCCAGCCTTCGCTTTGCCCTCAATATTCTAGCAAAGCACATGGTTAAGAGCTCAGGCTCCAGGGACCACTGTCTTCTAAGTAGACTGCAGTTTCACTGCTTGAAGCTCTGTGACCTTGGGTTGCATCCTTCTCTCTTCTGTCCCCTCAGAGTAAGAGTGACAGAAAACTCAAGCTAGAGCCAGGCAGGCCACCACCGCATACCTTTAGCCCCAGCACTCAGGAGGCAAGGGCAGGCAGATCTCTGTGGGTTTCAGGCCAGCCGGGTCTACAAGTCCAGGACAGGGTTGTTACACAGAAAAACCCTGTTTCAGAAAACAAAACAAACAAGCAAATCAACAACAACCACAACAAAAAGAACCCAGGCCATTGTGTGCAGATGGTCTTGGACACATATTCAAAGCAAGTTGATATCATTCATTCTTGTGCCTAGGCTGGCCTTGAACTTCTAAAGTCAAATGATTTTCTTGCCTCAGTCTCTCTTGAGTTCCTGGGACTCCAGGTGCCCCCATCCTTGGGTCGTTATCACATTCTACAAATCAGGAAGCAGCTTACAGAGATTAGTATCTGGCTAGAAATACCCTGGTCAGCTTGCCTTTGAAGCCCTTGCTGTGGTACTTTGCCCTGAGATAGAATAGGATATCCTGCACTGCCTCCTCATATTAGGGCTGCTGGCTGCAGTGCTTTGGGAAGAGAAGCCCTGAATGTGCCTCTTGGCTCACCTTTATCTTCTCCCCGTGGTACCCCTCAGCCTGGCAGGATGGGGGGGGGGGAGGGAGAGGGGAGAGAACAGGACAGCTGACCTCATACTCTTTCCTCCTTCTCAGCTTTGGAGCCTTCCCTCCGTGATGTTTCTCTTAATATCTGCTAGTCTCAGCAGGCACCCAGAGAAACTTTGATGGAGCCCTGGGGCTGTTGAGATAGCTTAGTAGGTGTCTTAGTCAGTGTTCTATTGCTGTGAAGAGACACCATGACCAACTCTCTCTGTGTGGCCTTGGCTGGCCTCAGACTTAGAGATACTTTTGCCCACCTCCTGAGTGTTGGCATTACAGGTCTGCATCACAAGGCCTGGATTATGAGGAGCAGGGGAATGGTCCTCAGCTCCATGTGTGCCAGGCAAGCATCTGACCACCTGAGCTATGTACCCAACCCCCGTCTTAACACCATTTCTTCCATTCACTGGAGACAGGAGAAAATACAAGCACCTACCCTGCCTTCCCAGCCGTCCGCACATGCTTCATCTGGCCAGGTCTGACCCTTTACACTCTTTACAATATTTTAAAGGTTTACTTTATGTACATAATTTTGCTAGCATGTGTGTGCGTGGACCCCGTGTGTGCTTGGTGCCTGGCTGAGGCCAGAAGAGGGAGTCAGTCCATTGGAACTAGAGTTATAGATGATTGTGTGCTACCATGTAGGTGCTGGGAAATAAAACAGGGTCCTCTGCAAGAGCAGCAACTGCTCTTAAAAGCAGAGCCATCTTGCACTAACTGTTCTTCCAGAGGTCCTGAGTTTAATTCCCAGCATCCACATGGCAGCTCACAACCATCTGTAATGGGATCCAATGCCCTCTTTTGGTGTGTCTGAAGATAGTGACAGTGTACTCATGTACATAAAATAAATAATAAATCTTAAAAAAAGTGTGTGTGGGGATCATCTCTCCAGCCCCTCATCTTCTCATGTCTAGACCTGAGCCATGCATCCCAACAAGTCCGCTCGACCCCATGGTGCTAGGTAAGATAGACTGTGTAGCCAGCAGACACCATGGTGCTAGGTAAGATAGACTGTGCAGCCAGCAGACCAACAGTGCACACATCTAACTTAACTTAACACTCCTGACCAAGGATACCCTGAAGGCTAGGACATCATCATTTTTATCTTTGTGTCTCTAGGACCAGACATAGTGTTAAATACTGAAGGCTGTTAAGTTACCTGTTGCTACATGACAAATCACCTAGGGGAAGGAATGTAGACCTCATATGAGACATTGTAATGTCTTACCTCCTCCTCTTTTTTTTTTTTTTTCAGACAGAGTTTCACAGCCTTGTTTGGCCTGGAATTCACTACATAGGCCAGGCTGGCCTTAGACTCACAGAGGTCTCCCCAGTGTTGGGACTAAATTCCTGTGCCACCATGCTCTGTCCTCATTCAGTTTTACCCATTGTCTTTCAAGCAGTCTTTACTGGTTCTGGAGCTAATCCCTCTATGGATAACATCTAAACCTCCAGAGAGCTTAAATGAAATTTAGTGGCTTAAAACAACATTAGCGGCTTAAGACAGCACACCGTCATTATCTCTTGTGTGTATGTATGGGGGGGGTTGTTGGAAATTGGGAGTGGCTTAGCCTGGCACAGGCTTCTCAAGGGCTCCCAAGGACACTCTACAGTGTCCCCCCAGGTGCCCAGGAGGTAGATGTGTGGTCAGGCGTCAGGCTCAGTCATTCATTCGTGGAACTGTTTACAGAATTCTGCTCTTCATAGATTATTATTAGGCCAAGGGCCTCAGTTTCTTGTTGGCTGTTGCTACCCAATCCTTTTCAGAGAGCCACTCAGGAGACAACAGCTTGCTTCAGTCAGAGTAAGCAAGTGTGAGGCTTGGAGAGCAGGAGCAAGACAGAAGCCAGACTCTGGGCTGTGATGTTAGAGGTGACATTTATCACTCTGCTATATTCTGTTTCTTAGAAGAAGTTGCAAGGCCCAGTCTGCTCTCAGGGGAAATGGGGGCCAGGGAGCTGTACACGGAGGTTATGCTGCATAATTTTTCTTATTTTTATTATATTTTTAAATATATATGCAACATATTGAGCATATTCTTTCCCTCCCTCAGCCCCTCCCACTCCACTCAACTTCATGTTCTTTCTCTCTTTCTTAAGAATAGAAGAAAAACAACAAAAGACAAAAAATCAAAACAGACAAGAATAAAATAAAATCAATACTATAAAACAAAAAGTGCACAAAAAACACACAGAGCCTATTTGTTTTGGCCAACTACTCCTGGGCCTTGGCTTGCCCTGGAGTGTGATTGATATACCCAGTGATTAGTTTGGGTTTTTTTTTGTTTTTTTTTTGAGGGAGGGGTTGTTTGTTTTAGTCAACTTGACCCTAGCTAGACTCATCTGAGAAGAGGAAACCTCAACTACCAAAATGCTCTCATAGGTTGGCCTGGGAGGGCATTTTCTCGTTTGACTAACATGGGAGGACACAGCCTACTGTGTGTGGTGTCACCCCAGGACGGTAGTGAGGACTGCATACAAAGGCCTGCCAGTTAACAGCGTTCTTTCAAGGTCTCTGCTTGAGTTCCTGTCCTGACTTCCCTTCATGATGGGCTGTAATCAGGATGTTTAAGTCAAATAAACTATTTCTCCCCACGTTGCTTTCTTTGGTTGTGGTGTTTATCAGAGCAATGGAAAGCAAGCTAGGACAGAGGTGATGGATATCAGGAGCTGGGGGTCACTGGGGACATATTAGGGTCCATGGCGGAGGCGTAGCACTCCAAACACATGGTACAGCCTAAACCCACGGCCTTGCTCTTTCTTGTTGTCCAGGCTGGTCTGAGACGCGTAGGCTCCCTTGGCTTCATGCTTGCACAGTTCCTCCTGTGGCCATCCCTGAAGGAGGAAACAATTCTAGAGAGATGCCTGTGTGATCGGCCTGTTGAAATAACAGATCCCTTAGCTGGGGGTGGGGGTGGTGCTACCACACACAGTAATGTGTGGGTGGTGGCACATTTGGGAGGCAGAGGCATGCAGATCTCTGTGAGTTTGAGGATAGCCCGGTCCACAGATCGAGTTCCAGATTGAGTTCCAGGACAGCCAGGGCTACTCACAGAGGACAACACCCCACGCCTGCACCCTCACCCCTATCTCAAAAAAACAAAAGAAAAAGAAAAGAGAAGAGAAGAGAAGAGAAAAAAGAAAAGAAAAGAAAAGAAAAAGAAAAAGAAAAGAAAAGAACATTTTCCCAGGAATTCGATGCTGGGCAGAAGGAAAGGCTGAAGGCCAGGAACTAGCCAGAGGAGGAAGCTGCCTCCTGGGAAGAGATTTCACTTATAACTAGGTCACATAACTGTGACCACGCCTGGCTCAG
Source organism: Apodemus agrarius (assembly GCA_964023405.1). Taxonomy (NCBI): domain Eukaryota; kingdom Metazoa; phylum Chordata; class Mammalia; order Rodentia; family Muridae; genus Apodemus; species Apodemus agrarius. The sequence goes on from OZ030005.1 coordinate 141,821,885, forward strand.
CCTCCTAGGGGATAGGATTACAGACGTAAGCCACCCTCCCAGCTAGGCTTCTGGTTTTCTTAGTTCAGAAAACTGGTCTACACTCTTGGTTTTTAGATGGTAATAGAGAAGCTGGGATGGTTCTTAGGTTTGATTAATTCAACCTATCACTTGGTGACAAGTGCCTCTACCCACCAAGCCTTCCCACAGCCCTCCACCTTATCACTTAGGCGAGTCAAAGTGAATAGCAAACAACCACACAGTTACTGAAAAACTACTGTAAAAGCTCCCGTAAAAGCTCTCAGGAGCAGAAGAGTGCTCAGTGCTTAAGGTTTCCTGTACGGGAGGTGAGCTACGGAGCCAGGAGCACCAGCTTGTTTAGCTATGCAGGGGTGATGTGGGTTTGTCCTGCCTCCTGAGATTCTTCCTCATCTGGGTGCGCAAACTCCTTTGCTAACAAGCACAAGCGTGCACCCCATTGTAAGCCCACTGCAGAAACAGGTCTGTGCAGGGCCTGGGAAGCTATTTGTACAGCCAGGTCCCAGGCATCCCTTATCTTATGGGAGATCTTGGAAACACATTGTTCAAAGTCCTTCTAGCTTCAAGACTTAAGATGTCCTTAAGATGTAAATGTCAAAACAAAGCCCTTTGTTTGATATCTGAAGTCTATTCTTTCTTCCCTAGGGTTTTCCCAGGTGATCCAAGGTGACCAGCAGAATAAAAACAAAACAAAACAAAACAAAACAAAACAAAACAAAACAAAACAAAACAAGACAAAACAAGACAAAACAAAAAACCACACACAGCCAGGGAGTCCCAGGCTGTGGGATCAGAGGTCACTTTAGTTCTGGGAGCCTCAGTATCTACACCTGTCAAATGGGCACAACATCCCTTCATACTTGATAAGGTTACTAGATCAACCAGAGAAGCTTGGTTCTCAGTGGGTGGGAGATTCACCCCTCTTCTGGTCTCAACTTGTGGACAGTGACTTGGCTGTGGTGAGGTGTCTATCACAGACTTTGTGTACTTGGGCTTGTGGACATTGAAACGGCAATTTGACAAGGCAGAAATTTCATGTGCACTGTGGCTAAGGGGATGCTATGGTTGCCCTAATGAGATTGGGAAAGGGACCATCCATCCCTTTGCTTGCTGGGGGCCATTTATTCAGAGGAAAGGAGAGGGTCCCTGTGCTGGCAGAGACCTCTACGACCAAGCAGTATGGCTAAGTGTGTCCCAAGGCTCCCCGGTGCTGGTGAAGGGTTGAGAGAACTTGTGGAGATGGGACTGCTCATACCTAATAGCCAGAACAGCCAGAGGCTTAAAAGAGTGAGTGGGTGAGGGCAAAGAGCAACAGGATTAAGGGACCGTGAAAACCACAACAGTGGGAGGTGTTAAAATTTAAGTTGCCTTCAACCCTAAAACTATATCCAGGCAAGGGCATAGGGTGGCTTTGCACAGCTGCAGTTTGCACATTGCACCAATGATCCAAACTTGGCAGGGACTTCGACCTGTGTCAGGCAGAGAAGGGACCGGTAAAGAGATGAGAATGAAAACTCGGGTCAGACTGACTTCATCAACCTGGGTCAAGACCTCTCAATAGTCTAATAGCAGGTGGCTCATTCTCAACTTATTTAAGACCAGCATAATTTAGAAGCGTTTCCTGGTGCTGTACATGCCCTGGTATACAAGGAAACATAATTTCATTGAAACTCAACCCAGAGTACATGTCATTTTTTCCAAGAAGATGGATTCTGGAGATAGGGTACCTAGTTTAAGGGCCCGAGGTCTGGCCTGGTCTCACTCATACAGAGGTCATTTGGGCTACAAGCCACCTCTCCTCCTGGTTGTGAGAGCTTGGGGGAGCCTCTGGCTATGAGTCATTTAGATTACCACCTACCTCCGTTCCTGGTAGAGGCTTGATATGGTCTGGATCAACAGATAACAGAGATCACCAGGCTATTAATCACTTCAAATCCTCAACTTTCTGGATGGAAGAACAGGGTAGTTTCTTTCCTTTCCTTTCCTTTCCTTTCCTTTCCTTTCCTTTCCTTTCCTTTCCTTTCCTTTCCTTTCCTTTCCATTCCATCTTTTCTTTTTTCTATTTTCTTTCTTTTTTTTTTTTAAACATCTTTCTCAATGGAAAGACAATCTTTTGTGCTTAACATTCCTGGTTTCTCTGGAGATCTGTGGGCTCAAGGATCTTAGTGTTATGCTCCTAAAACTAACGCATGTCTGCTTGATCATGGACTGGTGGGACACTGTTATGGACCCAGTGATTTCCAGAGGGCTACCTTTCCCTCATTTTCATGACAACTGTGGATGGCTTAGCAGTACTGAAATATGGGAACAATCCCCAGAGACCCAGTAGTGTGGCCTGAATTCCTTGAGGACCTGGAAGATGGAAACATTAAAAAAGGAAAGATCTGGGACACTTGCCTACTGTTCTTTTGGAAGACCCAGATTTAGTTCTTAGCAAACACATGGCAACTCACAACCACATGTAATTCCAGTTCCAGGGAATCTGATACCCTCTTCTGGCTTCTGGGAATACCAGGTAAAACAGCCATATGCAGAAAATAATAATAATAAATAGCACCGTAAATAAGAGAAAGGAGCTATCCCTCAAAAGCTCCCTTGTTTGCCATACCCTGGACCTGAGTTGGCCTGTCACAGGTTGTTAGTTGTAGTTGATCCCTCCTTCCTTCCTTAAATACAGAGGCCTGGAGTCTCCTGCCATATAGGACTCGGCCTCTGGGCCAGTTTCATTTACTCCAATCCTAATTACTTCTCATGGGCTGGTTTCTATTTATCATAAACTAATTTTAATATTTGTCAAACTAAACTCTCTCTCCCCCCCTTTCCTATTTTGGTTTTTCAAGTCAAGTTTTCTCTGTGTAGTCCTGACTGTCTTGAAACTCACTCTGTAGACCAGGCTGGCATTGAACTCAGGGATCTGCCTGCCTCTGCCTCTCAAGTGCTGGGAATAAAGGCATGTAACTACCACACCTGGCTTTGACATTGTATTTAAAAATAAACCAATGGTACCACTACCCCCCAGCCAAACTCAACTCTTAAACAGTGGCTGTATTGAAATGTGAGCAAGGGATTAAAAGACAAAACCCACACCACTCTTCAGAACGTGGAACACACAAAGGCCTTATAGATGCCCCTGAGATGCTGGATTCACTCTCCTTCCTGTTCTGGGTCCATATCCTATGTATCACAGCCAAACTCCTGGCCAAACCTGACTAAGGCAAGGGTCTGCCCTTTTGTCTGGTCTCACCTTCTGCTGAAATTTCCTAGGATTCTAGCCAAGTTTGCCAGGATCTCAATATCAGTTAAAAAATCAATAAAAAATTTTCTGAGCTCCACCCCAGACTTCCTGACACATAATCTTTAAGAGTGGGTGTGAGCCCAGAAATCAGGTTGGTTTTGTTTTTAGAACACCAGGAAGGTTAGTACCACAGAAGCCTGGGAAATACCTTTGAGGCCTTCCAGTGTGGAGGCAGACCCATCTGGAGAGTTGGGACACTGCAGGTGTTTCTGACTTCCGGTTACTCTTGTAAGGCAGAACTTCATACCTGGGATTCTGACATGAGTGGTCCTGAGCCCAGGCTGAGAAGTAGTTTCCAACCATGCTAAAGCTTCTCACCCCAGATTTAGGTCAGGCAGCTTGGTCACTTGGCCTCCCGGGTCTGGAATGGGGAGCCATCCCCAACTCAGGGAAACTCATCATGGGGCACGAGAAAGCCTGTGTAGACAATTGTCTTGCTTCCCAATTTAGCCTGAGCTACATAAAATATACTGCTCAGAGCCTACAGTTCCTTTTTTCACAACTCTCCTCTCACTTTCTGGCTCTGCCTCCATCAGTCTCTCTCATGTCTGAGTCATTTGGGGTGGGTGTAGAAATCATGTGAACCTTCGGGCACACACATGTCCTCTGCTGGGAACTCAGTGCTTACAGGAACCAAGAAGGATCAAGTCACACCATCTTGCTCAAAGACCATGGCCAGCTAAACCTTTCTAAAGGACATCGGGATCCCTGTCTTACACGTACATAGTGGAGGAGAGTTATCTATAGACAGGGTGTGAGGAAATCACAGTTGTTCCTGTACTAGAAGAGTAAATAGGATCAGTAATTGAAAGACTCAGTCACCATTACGTGTAATCTCTTTTCATGTGGAAATCCAGCTAGAGGGGCAGAGGTCTTTGCCTAAGGTCACATAGTTTGAACTCTTTTCCTGACTTAACTCCAGCTCCAGGTGAACTGACACACCTCTGCCCTTATACACAGATATGCCTATAAATAAAAAAATGATATACATGTTTTTTTTGAGACAAGTTCTTATGTAGCCCAGGAAGGCCTAAAACTCTTGCTCCTCACTTGAGTGTGGTGGCATATGCCTTTAATCCAGCACTCAGGAGACAGTGGCACTTGAATCTAGAAGTTCCAGGTCAGCCTGAACTACACAGTGAGTTCCAGGCCAGGCAAAACTACATACAATGACTTTGTTGTTTCCAACAAGCAAAATCCAACCAACCAAAAAACCCCACCCACACTTCCTGATCCTCCTGTCTTAGAACAGCCAGCTGCTGGGATTAGAGTTGTGTGGGGTTGGCTTATGCCTGCTTTTTTGGTCATTGTTGTTAGGCATATGAAGTCTTTGATACAATGGCTTGCTCACCACTCTTCCTAGCATAACACAAAACACATATTTAGTGTTTAAAAGTAATATATGAATCTAGAAAAAATGGAATTTAAATCCATATTTTCCTAATAAATAGCTGTATTGGATCCATGCAAGGTAGGGGTTCTGACAGATAAAGGGAGGACCAGAAAGTTGGAATTGCCTTTTTTTTTCTTTAAAAAAAGGGGAAGCCATACTGCAGAAGCCCACCCTGAACATGAAATCCTCCTCCTCAGTCTTCTAAGCACTGGTATTACATACCTGGGCCACTTTGCCCAGCATTCCAGTGGCAAGCTCTACACAACGGAGTCGGAGTTAGTAAGCAATTATTGTTTAACGCGATGTTCTCACAATTCCTGATCGTCCTATCAGGAAATGGTCTATTTTTCTCTTCTTGGTCTGATCAATGATGATGGACTGTATTTGTTTACTTTCCGATCTCCTAACACTGGAAGGCTGGACTTTGGAGTTGGTGACTTTCACTAGCTAAACTGAACCCTCTAGAAAAAAAATCTCTAAGGTTCTGAGCGGCCCAGCTTTGCAGATCAGAGCTCAGAGCTGTGAAGCTGATGCTCCAAGGTCACACAGAGGCTCCTGACCACCATTCCCATCACGCAGCTTCTAAAGGACGCAGACACGCAACCCCAGGTGGTACCGGCTCCTCGTGTCCTTAGCTACCGCCTCTCCTGCGACCTCTTCTGCATCTGCTAAAGAGGCTGTGTATCTGGCAGCACAGCTCCAACCCCCGTGCATCTGTTATGGTTGCGGTTTTAAGAGACACGTGCTACTCCAGTGAATGAATTGCACGTCCCCACCCCCGCCGACAGCCAATCAGGATGAGCTTCCAGACGGACCACTTCCGCCTATTGCGGGCCCTGGCCGCGCCAGACGGCCCACGTGAGGCTTACAAGAAAAGGGAGTAGGCGGTGGCGCGTAGAGGGTGGGCTCTTTCCGCCTCTTCACCAATCAGAAGGTCCTCTGGGGACGCGAGGGGCGGAGCCGACATGAGGCGCCAAGGCTTAAACGCGAGGGGACGGCGGGTGCGGGGAGGAGTCCTGAAAGGGGGAGCGGTGAATGATAGGGCCATTCATCCAATCTTTAGAGGGGTTGGGCTATCTCAACCAATAGAAAGTCTTACGGGCGGAGCCAGTGCTGCAGCAAGTTTGGTTGCGCGGAGACCGCAGCTGTTCCCTGTCAGTGGAGGCAGAGGCCGTCAGAGGCGGCGGCCACGGCTTGAGGCGGCGGTGTGGAGGTGAGTGTCCGCGGCGCCTTGCACCTCACTCTTCCTGCTGCAGGTCGCTGTGGGTGGAAGTGCACCGGCACCGGCGCCGGGGACGCTTATGTAAGGGCTGCGCGCGCCAAGGCGACGTGGGTTCCGCGAGTGTCGGCTAGAGGAGACGGCTGCCGGCGGTGCACGACGCGGCGCGACACGACGTGCACCGTCCCTCCCCCTCCTCAGGCCCCGGGTAGGCACGGACCCGCCCCCTCCTTTGCTCCGGGCTCCCAGGAGCTCCTGGCTGCCGGAGCATCCTTCAGGCGCTGGCAACTCGTCCCGCCCCTCTAGCGGCCCACATTGGCCTCAGTCCTGCTCTCGGGGGCCCATTTTCCAGATAGAGAAACTGACGCTTCAAGCCCTAAAGTGCTTCGCGCCAGCTTCCCGTGAGGGCTCGAATTCCAGTCTGTCAGAATGGGGCGCGCTAGTAGCCCCCATCATACCGAATATGAAATCCATGCCGGGAGCGTTAAGAGAGACTTTTCCTTGTTCCTGATGCTTACACCATATCTTCGGGAGGAAGCTCCTAGGAGCCCCTGGGTTCCACTTTGGTTCAGGTGTGGAAGGAATTCTGAGGCTCCCAAGATTCCAAGCCGGGCGGTGGTGGCACACGCCTGTAATCCCAGCACTCTGGGAGGCAGAGGCAGGCGGATTTCTGAGTTCGAGGCCAGCCTGGCTGGTCTACAGAGTGAGTTCCAGGACAGCGAGGGCTACACAGAGAAACCCTGTCTCAAAAAAAAAAAAAAAAAAAAAAAAGATTCAGTGATCCATCCGCCCAAAGTCCCTCAGGAGGTGTGCGCAGGCACAGCCCGTTATTTCTACAGCTTATAAGAGTTTATGAAGTGCGTTTGGGAAGAGTCCTTCTGGGCAATGGGAAGCTCTGGCTTTGAGGACTTGTGCTTGCAAGTTCCTCCCAGAGTGACTTGCCCTGTGGACTTTGAGAGAGTTGGTTTTTCCTTTGCAGGGCTCTTTCCTCATCCCACAAGCTTTGGAATCAAGCAAGATTTCTAGGTTTCTGGCAGTTTTGAAATTCTTAAAAATCTGAAGGTGTCTTAATTTTATGAAGAGGTCGTCCAGGCTAATTACTCCTGTTCGCCATCTGAGAAAACTGCAGCTCAAAGAGACAACTAGATAAATGCAGTCCCTAGATCACAGGTAGAGCCCAGAGTCTGTGTCCTGTGCCTTCCCTGTTGCTCCCTCACCCACTGCCTCCAGCAATCCTGGCTCTAGCCTCCTGCCTGTCACCCTTTCCCTGAATATGATGCAAATGCTCATGTTGGGGTGGATATGCTGAGCTTTCTACCTGCTTTCAGCTAAAGCTTGTTGTTTGCTTATTCTTCACTGTTAGCTCTCAAACTCTTCATTTTTGGAGACAAGATCTTGCAGTGTAGCCCAGGCTGCCTTTGAACTCATGATCTCACCCCACTCCCCATCCTCCTGCCTGTCCCTCTCAAGTGCTAGGGTTACAACCACATGCCAGCCGGGCAGTGGTGGCGCACGCCTGTAATCCCAGCACTTGGGAGGCAGAGGCAGGCGGATTTCAGAGTTCAAGGCCAGCCTGGTCTACAGAGTGAGTTCCAGGACAGCCATGGCTACACAGAGAAACCCTGTCTCGAAAAACAAAAAAACAAAAACAAAACAACCACATGCCAACAGTTACATCTCTAAGCCTTTATTTATTTATTTTAATTTTGATTTTTCTAGGCAGGGTTTTTCTGTATAGCCCTGGCTGTTCCAGAATTTACTCTGTAGACCAGGCTGGCCTTGAACTCAGATCCATTTGCCTGTCTCCTGAGTGCTAGGATTAAAGGCACTTGACACGCAATGGCTACATACTACAAAACACTCCTTTACCTAAGGCCCTGGGAACAGTGTAGAAGAGGGGGGTGGAAAGGTTTTAAGAGCCAGAGGATCAGGGAGTTTGCTACAAGATTGTGTCTCCTCCTAATAATTAATGTCAGAAGATATACCTAGAAATCTCACTAACATGGGTGTCTAAATGTGATTTGATCAAAGGCGACACCAGTGCACATACTAAAGTAAGTGGGGGTAGGGGGATCCACAAGGCTCCAACCCTGCACAAGAGCTATAGGCGATTTAGGAAAGCTGGGAGTGGGAGAGGTAGCCTTCTTTCCCTAGGTAAGAGCACACCAAGTGTGCCAAATGACCATTCGTAAAAATATACATACAAGTAACATAATATGGATGGTGGTAAGTGATATTTAGGAATATGTATCTACCTATATATACACACACATATGTATATATACATATGTATATGTATATATATACAATAACAGCTAATGAAAAAAGGCCTTGAATTTGAAGAAGAGTGGGGAAGGGCATATGAGAAGGTTTGGAGGGGGGAAATGGAATAGAGAAATGCAATTATAATCTCCAAGAATTAAAAAAAAAAAGCATTGCTTTTTCAGGAAGGAAAAAAAAATACAATGTGCCACCATGCAGAGATTTTCACTTTTTGTTTTTTGTTTTTTGTTTTATTTTTAATTTCGTCTATTTTTTATGTATGTGAGTACACTGTCATAGTCCTCAGGGTATCGGATCCCATTACAGATGGTTGTGAGCCACCATGTGGTTGCTGGGAATTGAACTCAGGATCTCTGGACAAGCAATCAGTTCTCTTAACTGCTGAGCCATCTCTCCAGCCCATTTTTTTTTTAAAAGAGTTTTTATGTAACTGAGGCTGACCTTCAACTCTCCTCATCCTCTTGCCTCTACTTCCCAAGCTCTGGTATAGGTGCACACCCAGTTCCTTCTTGCTTTTCTCTTGCAGTGTCCCAAATGCTGAGCTGGGTGCACATCCTTCCAAATTCCACATTATCATCATTTGTGTCCCTAACACTGTCATGGGAACAAGACAATGCTTAATAAATGTTTGGATAAATTTGAAAAGCCCAGGGTGAAAACCAATGAGGCTAGTAGGGCAGAAGCTGGGGAAGACGGAAAGAAATCAGTTTGGGCAATGGCCATGATCAGAATCACTAGGAGGAGGTCAGTAAATTTGGGAGGGAGTTTCATCTTTCTGGCATACTTTTCTGTCTGAGCCAGATGCCTCATTCAGGTCACTGTATTTCTAGAAAATTCTTGTGAGACTTCTTTTTTGTTGCCTCTGGTAGTGTGTTACCTCTTTTGAATGAGCCCCTACTTATTGTGTCCTAGAAGTGCCTGGCTGCTCCTTACGTTAGTGTTGACTTGTGTAGTGAGATAGAACTAGTGTCTGAGACTGAAGTACTGGCTGTTCTGAGGGTTAGAGGTAGTTGTGTGGAGAAAGTGCCTCGGGCTGATTTCTTGTCCAAGGCATCCTGTGCAGAATTTGCACCTGCTCAGTCACTGGGACCTCACCTGAGCCTGTGGCTACTTGCCATAAAGGAGGACCTGAAAGTGGAAGATGGGAAATTGGCAAAGAGAATAAACTATTCATTCGTTGATTGAATGGGAAGTTTGCCTCAGCTGGCTTTCCAAGTAGTTGGACATAATGGCCTGTGCTTGCAGTCCCAGCACTCATGAGGTGAGGCAGGAAAATCTGAGGCCAACCTGAGTCACATAGTGAGTTCCAGGCCATCCTCAAACTATACAGTGAGACCCTGTTTCCTTCTTGTGTTGCTCAACACAAGACTCTAATGTCTTACCTTTAACCTCTTGAACTCAAAGTCACTTCTTTAGCTGTCTTTGAGACTATTCACTTTTCCTCAAGCTGTTTTTTAGTGTCTGTCCTCTGCTTCTTATTTCTAGTGACTTCTTGTTTCCTTCAGGGTCTTTCTTCTCATTCTGTTAAAATTTAAACTGTTCTTCAAAACTAGTGACTTTCCTGAATTAAGCTTGCCAATCCATTCAGTTGGCTATGGCTCTCTATTTTAATATGATGATGATGTTATTAATTATAACAGCCAACGTGTATGTATTTGTGTGTTCATGTGTGTATTGTTGTGTATGTGTGTACTGCCACTCTGTGATAGGGACTTTGCATACAGTCAATTCATTCAAAGTCATACAAGTAGGAATGAAGTGTCTGGAACTAACCCTGGGTTCAGGTCCTGCTAGCTGCTTCTCATGTTTCATCCCATATTTGTCTTCTAAAGTTGGTTCGCAACAGTTTATTGGCACTTTCTGGCAGTGACTTTTGGCATGGATCTCTGTGTAAGCCAGTACTCAGTAAATGTTTTATTGAATTAAATGCCCTAAACATTCTGTTTCATTTTGACATAATCTATCATGACAACTGGTTTTCTGTAGACAAGTGAGCTTGCTGGTCTGTCCCCCACTTTGCTGTTTATTGGCTTGAGGAGCCCATAGTGGTCTTTAGAAAAGAAGTCATCTGCAGAGTATCCAAAGTAGCTGTACACTCCCCTTGTGTTCCTGGGGTGGAGGTGCTTAAATGTTGAGGTGCTCTCTTAAGTGTGACAAGGAGAGGCCTCAGCAAGAGAGGATAAGAGGAGGTGGGGGGTGAATAGAAGATGCATGGCAGGTCACGTACGCCTGTACTTCATTAGTGTCAAGTTGCACAGTGAGATAGGCCAGCATCAGAGAATCAGAAGTGCAGGTAGCTTGAGGATTAGGTGCAGCTGTCTAGAGAAAGTACATCTGGAGCTGGATAGAAGAGAGAGGGAAGAAAAAGCACTTTGAGGAAACAGCCTTGTGAGTTTTGTTCTTTCATCGTGGTTCCAGATGAGCGTTATGCTTAAATGGTTATTGCATGTTGGCCCTCATCAGAGAATGCCTGTTTCCTCTTTTAGTGCTGCCTGGGGTCTCATCGATACTAGTCAAGTGCTATATATTACTGAGAAACATCCAGCCTTGTTTGTTTATATATATATATATATATATATATATATATATATATGTGTGTGTGTGTGTGTGTGTGTGTGTGTGTGTATGTATGAGTGTTTTGCCTGCATGTATGAATATATATATGTGTATACACACACACACACACACACACACACATATATATATATATATATATATACACACACACACACACATTCTGTGTATATGTTTAGTGCTCATGCAGCCCAGAAGGTGTCATATCCCCTGGAACTAGAGTTACAGAAGTCTTTGAGTGGTCATGTGCTTGTAGGAACTGTACCTGGGCCCTTTGCAAGAACAAGTACTTTTTTTAAACCATTGAACCATGTTTCTAGCCCCCCTTTACTTTTTATTTGGAGACAGAGGCTTTGAATTTGTAATTCTTCTATTCAGGCTTATGTGTGACTCTAGTTACTTAGGGGTTTGAGGCAGAAAGATCACAGATTCCAAGCCTCTGTCTTTTGTATCAGTTATTGCTATTGCCCACATTTTATAGATGACTGGGTGGCAGATCAGTAAGATGTGGAGTACAGGCAGCAGGGCCTTTGTGACCCTTATAGGATAAGCAGTTCTGTGCACTCCAAGTGTTCTAGGACATTTCTAGGTTCTCTGGGGAGTGTCTGGAGAAATGAGGATATTAACCTTTTTTTTCCCTTTTTACTTCAGCTAACATCTGCCTGCTGGAGAGCTGACAGCACCAATGGTGAGTTCTGAGCCTGAGCCCAGGCCTGCCATTGGGTTACATGGGAGTTTCTTAAGATTGTGTAGTCCTAATGTGCACATGTCATCTTTTAAGTTCAGTCAATACAAAAAATCACACTCAGCTTTTGGAAAATCTCCACTTCATCTTGATCTCTGCATTTTTTTCTGGGTTTTCACAGGAAGGTGACATCTGGTTCCTTGCAAGTTCCAGTTGGCAGCTAGCCAGATGCAGCAGGAGGCCCTTTTCTCTGGAAGGGTGTGGCTTGGGAAGCTGGGCAGAGGATAGTGGTGCTGACCTACAGGAAGCATCCCTTCTGTGCAGCCTTTGAGAAGACCCCATATTCAGAATCAGGCGTTGGCAGTGGCACTCAGCTGTTAAGAGTACTGGATGCTGATTGAGCTTGGAGATGGTCAGCTGTGGCGTGAGAGGGGGCTGTGTCATCTAGTTGTAAAAAACACTTGAGGCATTTCTCTGATGTCTAGCAGTCAAAGGACAAGGGGTAAAAGCAGAATTGTCTCTTTTTCTGCCTACCCAGCATTCAGCAGCACTGTCCTCTAAAACTTGCCACTCTTGTTTGTTTTGTTTTTGGACAGGGTTTCTCCATGTAGTCCTGACTGACCTGGAACTGGCTCTATAGACCAGGCTGTAGACTCAGAATTTTTCTCTGCCTCCTGAGTAAAGGCATGTACCACCATGCCCAGTGAACCTGCCACTCTTAAATACTTCTCTCTTGGGGCTTCCCTAGGTTACAGGTCACTGGGAGATCCGTGTGACCTGCTCAGCCTGAGTTCTAACTCAATGGCTTGGGCCCACTTCTCTCTCCAGTCCAGTCTCCCTCTGGTTTGTAAGAAGAGATACTCCTTCCCTCCCTCTGAGCTGCTCCCACTGTTTCACAGCTGTGGACCCTGGGGACTTTGTTGTTGTTTCTCCAGAGCTCCTGTTTATTGTGGGATAGAGATTTCTTTATACAGGGATTTTTCTTGGTTTTCTACTAATTATGCAAAGAATTTTCTCAGGATGCCCTTCTTGATCCATGAGTTCTCCTTGTGTTCATTCATTCTCTCTCTCTCTCTCTCTCTCTCTCTCTCTCTCTCTCTCTCTCTCTCTCTCAAGATTTTATGTGTATGAGTGTTTTGCCTGTGTACCACATGCATTACAATACCTGAGGAGGCCAGAAGAAGGTGCCATATCTGATTGGAACTAGAGTTAAATTTGGATGTGTGTGTGTGTATTGGGAACCAAACCTGAGTGCTCTTAGCTGCTGATCCATTTCTCCAGTCTAGAGACTTGGTCACTTTTGAGATCTTCCACATTTCTCTTGTCCTAGGCCTTGGGTCAGTAGTAGGTGTTTTCAACTCTACCACACATCCTCCTTAGAAAGTCCATTGAGAAAAAGCTGATGGGCTCCCTTTGGAAATGGTCTATTCTGTTGATATGTGACACTCTATCATGTTTTCCACCACTCACTTATGTTTTCTGGCTTTGTACGCTAATTATTTATATGGGCCAAGGTATGGAAGAAAATGAAGCCCACAGAAGGATCATGAGCGGAATCCAGGATGCTGATATTGTTGTTTTTAAAAACTGTCATCTTTTACAGATGACAAATCTATCAGAAGAGAAAGTTAGTTGCCAAGAAGGAACTACTCCCAGGTCATTTGCTTTGTCAAAGCTTGTTCTGCTCATCAGTTCCCAGAGCCCTGCTATTTCCCCAGAGCTTTCCTTCGTTACAGTAACCAAGACTCTGTCATCTTAGCTGGGCCCTTCCTGCTCTCTACCTTTCTCCTGGGGATCTCAGAAGGAAGTGGGTGTCTGCTGTTGTTATTAAGTATACCACCAGAAGACAGAACCTAGATTTTCCAACCCACCTCAGCCTGCAGCTTGTATGTTACTTCTTGTCTTAAATTGTTATCAGGACTCCGGCCCAGCCTGGGATATGCCAAGGCTGCTGCAAATACCTTGCTTTAGCTGTGTGAGTGTGTGCTAGGCCACACTCCTGTGGCACCCCCTCTCCTGACTGACATGTAAGATGACATTCCAAGCTGAGGTTGCAGGGAAAATTCCATGAGCTGGCTGTGCTGAGTCATGCTTAAGTCTCCTTTCTCCTGTCTGTCAGTAGTCAGTCCAGGGTCTGTTATAGTTAACTGTAAGACTATTGGGCTGTCACTTCTTATATCTGCACTTGCGTTACGTTTCTGAGTGTTTTCCCCACTGACATGCTATCCATTGATAATAAATTTATTAGTAATAAATCACTAAAGTAAATGTAGTATTTATTTTGAGAGACATTCCTTTCATGCATAAGAGAACTGAGGTTTTGGAAGCCTCAGTGACTGGGTATGTTTCCATGAACGGTGAGTAGCATGTTTGGGTGAGGTTCTGGGTGCCACACCCCAGCCTGACCTATGGAGTTTTGAAAAATACCAGATTATTCATAGTGAGTTTGGTTGAAAGGTTTTTTTTGTTGCTGTTATTTTTTGTTTTTTGAGACATGGTTTTGCTGTGTAGTCTTTTTTGGCTTCAAATTCACAGAGATCTGTCTGCCTCTACCTTCTGAGTACTGGATTAGAAAGGCAGGCACCACAATGCCAAACTGAAAAGTGTGAGTTTTGAGTTATTAAAATTGAAAATTAAAACATATAGTTCTTTAAAGGACTTTTAAGTTTAACTCTCTAAGTGTAAACACTGAAACTTTCCATTCTGTTTATGATTTTAGAAAAATTTGACAACCACTTTGAAAGGCCTTTTGATTAATATTAGTCTCCTTTGAATAATCATTAAACTCATTTGGAAGTTTTAAATTGAATTTATAAATTATAGTCACCTCTTAATTATTTTATTATTTCTTCTAATTGCTTGATTAATAATCCTTAACATTTTACTTACTCTTATAAATCTAATAAATTAAGCCAACTTTTAAATTGTCTTAAACATTCCTGTTATGTTTTATTTATTTATTTTTTAATTTTTAGGGTTTTTTGAGACAGTATTTTATTCTGCTACCTGCAAGTTACTATATAACACAAGCTTAGCCTTAGGAGTGTTGGAATTGCAGGCATGAAGTACCATAGTCAGCCCTATCCTGGTTTAAGACTTACTTTATTTTAATGTGTGTGTGTGTGTGTGTGTGTGTGTGTGTGTGTTGGAGGAGACTGAGTCTATCTGTGTGTCTGTGCAGATACACAAGGAGGCCAGAGGAGTCAGGTCACACTGGAGCTAGAGCTGGTAGCTGTGAGCCACCTGTCATGGTGCTGGGAACTGAACTTGGTCTTTTAGAAGAGCAATGCTTTTAACCAGCCTAGTTTGATTGGAATATTTTTCTGTCTCCTCCACTTTCAAGTAACCACAGAACTTCTTTCTGTTCATGGAGGTTGGTTTGCATATTTCTGGAACTTTCCATACGTAGACTGATTTAGGATCACTTGTATTTTGTCTGCCTTATTTTACTCAGTATAATAGCATGTCATGTATCAGTAATTCATTTATTCTTACTGCTGAGTAACTATTCTATCACTTAGACTTCACATGATTTATCCCTTTACTTGTTGTTGGTCTTCTTAGTCACTTTCAGTTTTTGGCAATTACAAATAAAGCTGCTGTGTATAAGTCTTATTTGGTAAGTGCTCTAATGGTGAACTATGCCTCCAGATCTAAAAATTGAATTTCTACTATTTTGTGTGTGTGTGTGTGTGTGTGTGTGTGTGTGTGTGTATGTGTGTGTGAATGCTGGTCAAGCAGTCTACAAACTGAGCTACAGTGTCTTACCTATGTTCAAGGTGGTTTGTTTGTTTGTTTCTTTGTTTTAATGGATATTTTTCCTTTGCCTAAGAGTGGAGTGGTTGGATCACAGGTAGCTGTTAAACCCTTCCAAAGTGGTTGCTTTGTTTTATATTTCTATCAGTAATAGAGAATTCTAGTCACTTTCCGCCCTCTCCAGCATTAGAAATCATGTCTTTTCAATTCAAAAATTTCAAATTTAAAATTTATACTGTTATTTCATTGTAGTTTCAACTTAGATTTCCCTACTGAGTATCAGGAGTTTCCTGATAGTCATGTGGAATGTTTTTCATGTGTTTATGTGCTATGGGGTCAGTCTTTTTCTCTTTAACTATATAGCCCAGGCTATGTATCCCAGGCTGGCTTTTAACTTGTGATTTTCCTCCCTTCCCCCCGCCCCCAAGTGCTAGATATAAGCATGTTCCACCATGCCTGTCCAACATTCTGTAAAGCACCAGCTAGTGCACAGGTGGGGAGCTGCTAGGCATGGACTCCAGGACACAGGACAGGAGGCATTGCTCTACTGCTGGGCTGCATCCCAACACAACAGATTTCTTTGTTTCTTTGTTTCTTTGTTTCTTTGTTTCTTTGTTTCCTTCCTTCCTTCCTTCCTTCCTTCCTTCCTTCCTTCCTTCTTTCTTTCTTTCCTCCTTTCTTTCCTTCTTTCCTTTTCTTTTTTTTTATTATTTTATTTTTTGTTTTTTCAAGATAGGGTTTTTCTGTGTAGCCCCAGCTGTCCTGGATTTTGCTCTGTAGATGAGGCTAGCCATGAACCTAGAGATCCACTTGCCTCTGCTTCCTGAGTTCTGGGACTAAAGGCATGCATCACCACTGCCTACCAAGATTTCTAACACCAAATTAGCAACACTACAGCTTTAACTCTGCACATATGCACTTAATTCTACATCTTTCTGGAATTCAGAAGCTCCTGAATCCAGAAACAATTATATTCACATTAATTTTTTTCTTTGGTTTTTCAAGACAGGGTTTCTCTGTGTAGCCCTGGCTGTCCTGGGACTCACTTTGTAGAACAGGCTGGCCTCGAACTCAGAAATCCACCTGCCTCTGCTTCCCAAGTGCTGGGATTAAAGGCATGCGCCACCACTGCCCAGCTTCACATTACTTTCTTAAGAAACTTAAAAGAAGTATTTCCCCTGAAACTGGATATTTTCCTCATAATTTAGGGACACTTGGCCCATATGAAATTAGGTCTTAGCTTTTGAATATGGCTATGAAGCAGATCCATGATTCAATACTGTATTAGTCAGGGTTCTCTAGAGTCACAGAACATATGGGTAGTCTCTATATAGTAAGGGAGTTTGTTGATGACTTATAGTCTGTAGTCCAACTCCCCAATAATGGTCAGCAGCAGATGTGAATAGAAGTCCAAGGATCTAGCAGTTGCTCCGGCCCACAAGGCAAGCAGGCAAAGAAGAGAGAGTAAATCTTCCTTCTTCCAATGTCCTTATGTGGGTCTCCAGCAGAGGTGTGGCCCAGATTAAAGGTGTGTATCACCATACCTGGATCTGGGACTTGCTTTGTCCCAGATGACCTTGAACTCAGAGATCTCCCTGTCTTAATTTGGGATTCATAGCTACAATGCCTCAAGATCTCCATGCCAAGATCCAGATCAGAAACTTGTATCTTCTAGCCTCCAGATTAGGATCACAGGTGAGCCTTCCAATTCTGGATTGTAGTTCATTCAGATATCGTAAAGTTGACAACCAGGAATAACCACTACAACTACCATTTTGCCTTCTCTTAATAGTGTGGTCTTACAGGGCCCTTGGGCCCTGCTTAAACACCCTTGCTTAATTTCCTCTCCTATATCTCCAGTTCTTTACCAGATGCTGAAACCATGGACTGGATTTGATTTAGATACTTAGAAGGGATGTCTTGGCATGGGCCGCTGAGGTACCCCCTATCCCCCATACTTCATCATACCCCCATAGAGCATATCTTATACACTCTTTATCTTTTTTTTTTTTTTTTTTTTTTTTTTTTTTGGTTTTTCGAGACAGGGTTTCTCTATATAGCTCTGGCTGTCCTGGAACTCACTCACTCTGTAGACCAGGCTGGCCTTGAACTCAGAAATCCGCCTGCCTCTGCCTCCCAAGTGCTGGGATTACAGGTGTGCACCACCACTGCCCGGCCTTAGCATTTTTGTTTTTATTTTTTTTGTTTTTTAAATATTTATTTATTTATTTTGTGTATATGAGCGCACTATAGTTGTCTTCAGACACTCCAGAAGAGGGCATCAGAGCCTACTATAGATGGTTGGGAGCCTCCATGTGGTTGCTGGGAATTGAACTCAGGACCTCTGGAAGAGCAGTCAGTGCTCTTAACCACTGAGCCATCTCACCAGCCCTCTTTATCTTTTTATAAACACATCACTTATGGCTTTCTTTCCTGCAACATAGGTAGAACTTGAATACAAAGTAAGTAGAACTTGGGTTCTGTGTAGCTGTTAAGATTTCATTTGGCCAATGATCAGTTATAAAATTCATGTCAGTGACTCAGCAGGGCTAGAATTTCTCTGTCTTCCAAGTCTAGTCCTGGTATTTCACTCACTATTTCATACTTTTTTTTTCCCAAAAAGAAACAGAGTGTGGAATGTAAGAATTACTTTTTGCTCAGTCAGGATTAGTTACCAAGAAGTCCTTCAACTAGAATTGGTGCTACCTGCAGTCCTTCCTCTGATAGATAGCCTGGCCTCTCCCTGGCCTCCTAATGGAGATTTACCGGTCTTTTTCAAGGGACCATTGCCATCAAATCCCATTAGAAGTTGGATCTGAGATGGTGAATAGATGTGGGATTCTTGTCTTGGTTCTTGGGTTGGTCCCAGGAAATTCGTGGGGGTAGAGGGTAGACCTCCAAGAATTATTTCTGCAGTTGTATCTCTCAATGGGTGCTTATATGATCTCATGTGGATAAGTATGAAGATCTACTGAGTTCCCAAGAAAAAGACTTTTAAGTTGGAAAGAAATTGGCAAGAATACATTATAGATTCTTCCTCAGCAGGATTCCCCCACCATAACTGTTTCGAATATTTTTAAAGAAGTATTTATGTATGGATATTTTGCCTGCCTATATTTGTCTATGTACCACTTATATTCCTGATGCCTAAGGAGCTGCCATCCTTTTGATTTGGACACTAGGCATATACATACATACGTACTGGCAAAACATCCATACATATAAAATAAACCTTTAAAAAAAATCATTGTCACTGGGCGTGGTGGCGCACGCCTGTAATCCCAGCACTTGGGAGGCAGAGGCAGGCGGATTTCTGAGTTTGAGGCCAGCCTGGTCTACAGAGTGAGCTCCAGGACAGCCAGGGCTACACAGAGAAACCCTGTCTCGAAAAAACAAAAAACAAAAACAAAACAAAACAAAACAAAAACCATTGTCAAGTGACATTTAACCTGTTTTCTTTGTAAGAGTTTTATGGTTTTTTGGTTTTGTTTTTTTTGTTTTTTTGTTTTTTTTTTGTTTTTTGTTTTTTACTATCTAACATTTTGTTTTTGAGTGTTTTCAGTTATCTGTGGTTAACCTGTTTCCAAAAAACATAAAGTGTAAAATTCCACAAATAATTTATGTTATAAATTACTCACAGTTCTTAGTAGCCAAGAGAAAATCTCTTGGGTGACCTACTCCTTACTGCCTAGGATACAAATTACTTCTTTGCTTAGTAAATCCATATTATTTAGGAAACCCAGCTGTCAGCTGCTGCATGACCTTCTTGGTTGTCAGTCAACTGTGCTGGAGTGAAGAGCTTGAGCAAGTGATCTGTCCTTGTGTAGAAACCTTGCATTATGCCACCATGCCTGTGATGTCTGTCTTTCTTCATCTCATCATGTAGACGTTGTGTGATCTCACATTAGCAAAAGAAAAGTTAGAACAAGTCAGTATGATAGTTTACACTTTCAATCCAAGCTCTTGAGAAGCATATGGTTGCTAAGAATGTCTCTAACTCCAGTTCCCGAGTATCTAAAGCCCTCTTATGGCTCTGAGGGCACTGTGCTTACATGACTGACTATTTAACAAACATCAACCAACAGCAATAAAAAACCAATGACCCACCATTCTTCTCAGAGCCCTAGCATTTATGCCTCTGAAAACTTCCCAGAATTCCAAAAGTCACACAATTGCAGAAACTTTCCAAAGCTGGCAAAATCATACCACTACCAGAGCATAAGGCAAATTATAGTCAGCTGCTATGGACAGTCTAAAGCAGCCTCACAATCCCACACCTGGGATCAAAACAAAAACATATTCTTATAATGGTTATGTGTTTTTTAAAGAAGATAAAATTCTAAAATTGTCACTACATGTCTCTGTTTCTGTTTTAAGCCTTTAATTGTGCTGAGTGTAGTGGAAAATTATAAACAGACATTTTCAATGAAATAAATGCTTTCTGGCCAAGGTTTTCAGGTGATTACTTTTGCTCAATTCTAATCTTTATTGGTTTTGATGAAAGCTCTTTATTTTCTGTAGAAATGTAAGCAAATTTGTGTCCCCAATACAAAACTTTTGCAGGCTTCCATTCTGATGTTAACATATCTGTATAGCATATAGCCTGATTTAATTCACTTCTTGGCTGACAGGAGGCAAACAGTCTATACTTTTTGTTGCAGTCTCAAGCCAGGCCCCAAGGCTGTTTTCTGATGGTAAGAAATTGCCTTGGATCTGTCTCTCTTGAACTTACACTCATTGGTCCAGTGGCAACCTTTGCCACTTTGCCTAAAACCCCTGGAAGCCTAGGCCTTCTTTTTGGTTTATATTTAGGAAAATCATTGTCCTTAGAGATACCTTGTTTACCTTTCTGAAGCAAAGTACCAGGTTTCTTGAAATTAACCCACTGGGCATTTTGAGATCTAAGGCCTTAGTAGCTTGGTCACAATATCTTTGCAAATAACTGTATTTCCCTCAATTGAAGCACTGGGCATTTTGATATTGGAGATCTCTATCTATAGCTTGCTGCATGGTACATGTTAGAACTGATATCGACCACATCCCTTATCCACTTTTCCATAGGCAGTGCCTGCACCTTTAATGGTCTAATAACTTTTTTTATGTTCAGTATTCAGTTTTTTTTTTGATTTTGGTTTTTTTCGAGACAGGGTTTCTCTGTATAGCCCTGGCTGTCCTGGAACTCACTCTCTAGACCAGGCTGGCCTCGAACTCAGAAATCCACCTGCCTCTGCCTCCCAGAGTGCTGGGATTACAGGCATGCATCACCACCTCCAGGCTAGTATTCAAAATTTTAAAGGCCATTGTCTCAATCTGCATTTGCCTTGTTTCAAGGTCTGATATGGCTTTGTTTGCAGTTGAGACTAATCTGTGTAAAAAGTCAGTGAAGGCTTTTCCAGAGTCTTGTATATAATCTTTGTAAATGAGGTGAACCTTTATGGGTTCCTCAACTTTGTCCTGACTTTTTTTTTTTTTTTTTGAGACAGAGTTTCTCTGTATAGCCCTGGCTGTCCTGGAACTCACTCTGTAGACCAGGCTGGCCTTGAACTCAGAGATCCGCCTGCCTCTGCCTCCCAAGTGCTGGGATTAAAGGCGTGCGCCACCACCGCCCGGCTTGTTCTGACTTCTTAAAGTCACTAAGTGGCATTGTTCTATAGTAGCATCATCAAATTGAATCTGTTTTTGTATATCAGAGTATCACCCTTTGCCTAGCAACTAACTGGTCTTTGACTTTATTCCTCTTGCTCTATTTTACTGCTCAGTATACGAGGTTTCTTCTCTTTGACATGTTACCCACTATTGCTGTGGACCAGCCTCTAGAACAGCTGCCACCAATCCCTTCCAGTCTTGGGGAATAATTCTATTTTGAGTAGCCCAGTTATTTAGAATTTGTTTCACGTAAGTCTTGTGCTTCCTATATGAGACCACAGCCTGTTTAAAACACCTTAGTTTCTCATTTCTATAGGATGCCATCCTATTTCGTCATAACCTTCTTCTACACCATTAACAGGCATATACTGTATGACTACTGGGAAAGCTGATGGTACTGATCTCTTTACTCCAGGCTGCCCCTCCTCCCACTCTGGCAGAGCAGTTGATCTGAAATTAACCCTTTCTTTCAAATGGACTGTTTCATCAGCCTGTCCTCCTGCCCTTTCAGCTTTTCTTCAGCCAGACTTCCCTCTGGAAGTTTCTTTTCCTCTTTCTTCCTGTGGGAAACTGCTCTCTTGCTCAGTCATTGGTACTGAGCCTTTTTGTTCTCTTTTGGCAATGCTTGTCACTTCCCAAAAGCTTCCACCTCCACCCACACATTTTCCAGTTGCACAGACATTCTCCCAAAGTTTTTTGAAACAATATAGGAAGAGGAGGAGGAAGAGGATCCCAGAAAATCCCCCTCTAAGAGCAGAACCACGGGGAGATATCCCACCAGTAGCAGCCACAATAAATTTTTTGTTGGCTTCTTGGGGAAAAAAAGAGCCATTCCTTCATCCCCTGCCATTTCCTTTATGGCATTTGAAGCCAAATTTCCCATTCTGCCTAGCTCCATGTCTGAGTGCCACTCACTTGTAACCCAGTCTTTTAGCTACTTTGTGGGTTCATCTTTCTTCCATCCTTCTTCAACCCTTTTTTTCCTTCTACCCTTTTAACCATCTAACACTAGATAGGAGAGAAAAAAGGATAGAGAGGAAAGGAAAGAGGTCTCTGAATAAAGTCAGGGAGCAGAAAGGGGTGATGTTATTGTTAGGTTACTTCCTGGTGATTGGGAGCTTTGAGTTCTTTGGGGCACGTTTGATCTTCACTGTCAGGATATCTAATTTGTTCTTATTCTTGTATCTTCTTTGCTCATGACTACTTATCAAACCAAGCCCAACAACAACCAAAAACAGCCAACACCTGCCACACCCCTCAGGGCCCTAGCATTTATATACCCTCTGAAAAGCCCCCAGAATTCTGAAGCCACATAATTACAGAAAGTATGTGCTGCTGCCAAAATCAGGCCTCTGTCAGAGCAGGAGGAAAATCATAGTCAGCTACTGTGGACAGTCTGAAGCAGCCCCATATCCCATACCTGGAATTAAAACAAAAACATATTCTTATAATATTACTGTGGGGTTTTTTTGAGATAGGGTTTCTCTGTGTAGTCCTGGCTATCCTGGAACTCACTCTGTAGACCAGGCTGGCCTCGAACTCAGAAATTCACCTGCCTCTGCCTCCCAAGTGCTGGGATTACAGGCGTGTGCCACCATCAACCAGCTCCTATGAAACTTTCATATAAAATAGTCACAACGCCTGGCTTATTACTGTGTTTTTTAAAGAAACCAAAATCCCAAAATTGTCACTGCAGAGCATAGTGTAAGTTATAGATATTCATATTATTTTCATAGCAATGTATTGTTCTAATTTACAATGTAATTGTTCTAATATTTTACTAATTATTACTTTTAACTTTTCATAATGCTTAACTTATAAATTAAACTTTATTATAGGTAACTGTATATGGGAAAAACAGTTAATGTAGGGTTTAGTATTACTGGAAGTTTCAGTCATTCCCTGGACATCTTGAAATGTATCTTCATGGACAAGGAGGACATAAACATGGACAATAGTGTTAGGGACCAACTTCACTGTATGTCTGTAGGAACTTTAAATATAGTCTTGCTGCACCTATGATTCTATGTTTCTCTTTTAATTAATGTAGGGATACTGTGATAAAATATATGAGTGAGAGTGTGGGGGAGGGACCAGGCATGGTGTTGCATGTCTTTAATCCTAGCACATGGTAGGCAGAGATACAGGCAGATTGGTCTTTCTCTGAGTTTGAGACTAGCTTGCTCTATATAGTAAGTTCCTGGCCAGACAAAGCTACATAGTGAGACTCTGTCTTATAACAACAATGACCACAGCAACAACAAAATATGTGTGTGGCAGGGGGTGGTGGGATGGTGGGGGTGTGCAGCTTGACAGATGGCTTTATAGTTAAGAGCATTTGCTACTCTTACAGAGACTTGCTTATATTGGTTCACAGCTGCCCTTAACTCTAATTCCAAAAAGTCTCGCGTCCTCTTTTGGCCTCAGGCACTATAAACACAATATACATAGAGACAAGTAGATATATATGCATGTCAATAAATGCTGAGGTTTGGTCTTTTGCTATGTATTGTAATGCTAAAATACTGCTCCCCCCAAGGCCTAGTTGCCCCCAGAGATGAGAGAATCCTCATGTAGATCCAAGTGACACTATGTAACCTTTCCCTCCAAGTTATTCCTGTTGGGCAAGTAAAGATGCCAACAACCTATATCTGGGCAGGACATAGGCAGGGATTTTGATTCTTGGGCATGGGGTCTAAAGAGAGACCATGAGGAGAGAGGAAGGAGAAAAACTGTGGGAAAAGGAGAAGATGTCATGGGTTAGATGAGTCATGAAAATATGGCGTTGAGGGCTGGCCATTTGGAATTAAGAGCTGCCAGGATGGAACATGACAAGTTATAATTTGGGGTTATTGATGGGGAAGTAGATTCTATAGCTTAGAGGGTAGATATCTGCCCAGCTTTAGTGCTCTTAAGGCTTATTATCAATATAAAAGGTTGTGTGTCTTTTATCTGGGAACTGAATGATCAAAGGCAGGGTAGAAACCCCAATGTGAGATTAAATATCTGTTACAACACATACTTTTGTAAAAAAGCATTTGGTTCCACATCTGTGGATTCAGACAAGTTCTTTTCCTTGTCATTCTCTAAGCAATAGAGTATGGTAGCTGTTTTCATGGCATTGATGTTGCTGTAGGCATTATAAGTAATCTAGACACAAAGGTTACTAGAGGATGTATGTGTGGGTTATATGCACATATGCCATTTTATATAAGGAACTTGAACATCTGCAGATTTTGACATTTAATTTGGGACTTGGAATGAATTCCTCCTCATATACCTAGGGATGACTGTCATTGAGTGACAGCAATCTAATTTGAGAAATACAACTTTAAGTATAGTGGAACAAACAAGTATGTAAAGGTATTCAAATGACTGTTCTTATAGAAACCGGGAAGTCATCAAAATGTCCATCAGAAGATGGTTGTTCTATATGTATTCTGTTTGGGATTATGTGATATGGCCTTTAAAAATAGCTCTTGTACCCTAATCAGACAGTCACTCTGTGGTAGTTTTATTACCACAGAACAAGACCTATGAAACTTTCTTCTTTTTTTTTTCCACTCTTTTTTCTGAGACAGGGTTTCTCTGTGTAGCCCTGGATGTCCTGGAACTCACTCTGTAGACCAGGCTGGCCTCAAACTCAGAAATCCGCCTGCCTCTGCCTCCCAGAGTGATGGGATTACAGATGTGTGCCACCACCGCCCGGCTCCTATGAAACTTGCATATAAAATAGTCTATAAAATAAAATCTAACATCTCTATTTTGTTTATATTAGAATAACATACTGAGTGTTTTTCTGGATGCTAGAAATATAACTTTGCACTTCAAATTTTTTCTTTCCAGTGTATTTTGGTTTAGTTTAGCTTTGGTTTCAAGGTGATGGGATTGACCCCAGGACCTTGTGTATGCTGAGCAAGCTAAACAGGCTAAGCGAGCATTTCACTGTTGAGTTATACTCCTGGCCCGGTTTAATATTTAAATAATTTACTCAAATAATTTTTTATTTTTAAATAGGAAATATCCCCCCCCCTCTTAAAAGAGGGTTTCTCTACATAGTCCTGGCTCTCCTGGAACTTACTATGTATACCACACTGTCCTTGAACTCACAGAGATCCACCTGCCTCAGCCTCTCAAGCACTGGGATTAGAGGTGTACACCATTATGCCAGACTGAGAATATTACTTTGTAATAGTACTTGGAGTTTAAGATCGAGTACAAAGTACTTAACTATTAGAGTTTTACTGTCTTACCTGTTTCCTCTGAAAGTTCATTCTGGAGGTTGACAACCCCTTTATAAGTCATACACAAAAGGAAAAAAAAACTCATTAGTAGAAACTTCCCAAAGAAGCCTAGATAGTAGATTCTCTAGAACCTTCCTAGTGTTGTGAACTTTTAAACAGTTCCTTGTGTTATAGTGACCCCCAACCATAAAATTATTTCATTGCTACTTCATAATTTTGTTACTGTTATGAATCATAATGCAAATATCTGGTATGAAGGATATCTGATGAGACCCACATAGACAAAGGCTTAAATGTTCCACTGTTTTTTCTTTTAAAGGCTTATTTATTATGTATACAATATTTTGCCTGCATGTATGCCTGCAAACCAGAAGACGGTACCAGAACTCATTATTGATAGTTCTGAGCTACCATGTAGTTGCTGGGAATTGAACTCAGGACCTCTGGGAGAGCAGCCAGTGCTCTTAACCTCTGAGCTATCTCTCCAGCCCCTTAAAAGTTCCATTTTAAATAAATCTAAAGAACTAAAGGAAAATATAAAAAGCAAAAAACAAAACAAACCTCTGAAAAGAGATCATCAGCATATGTTAGGACAAAAGAGAACCACATAGATGCTCTGGAGCTGAAGCTGCCACCAGTGGAGATGAACAGCAGAACAGGGCGATGCAAGCACCAGCAAACTTGAGAACAGACAAGTGGAGCACATACTACCTGAGAATCAAAAAGAAGAATGAATGGAAAGGAGCCAGATCTCAGAGACAAGCAGAAGTGAATCAACACATACATGGTGGGGATTCTAGTCTAGAAAGAAAGGAGATGCTCAGATTCTTTGAAAAAATAATAGCTAGAGACTTTCCAGACTTGATGAAAATGATCTAAATATCTAAATAACTCAGTGAACTACAACTAGGATCAATTCAGAGAACCACTTGGGTACATCATAAACTGTGAGATAAAATGTGCTAACCCAGCACGTACAAGGGACCATCAATAAGTTCAATTCCTCTTTTCTCCCCATAAGTCAAGGTGGCTAGAAGGTAAATATAAGTTCCTTGTGAGGAAAAACTTTCAGCTCTGATTACCTCATTGCTTGAGTTGTAGATGAACTGGACCTCCCACCTTTAGTAATGATTTGTTAGTTAATATTCTGAATAACAACTGGTTAAACTCCTTTACATTTTTTTGTGGTGGTGAAACTTGAACCAAAGGCCTTGCATATGGCAGGCAAACTTTTTAGCACAGAGCTACATCTCCAGCCTTCTTTATATGTTGTTGTTTTTATTTTTATTTATTTATTTATTTATTTATTTATTTTTCCGAGACAGGGTTTCTCTGTGTAGCCCTGGCTGTCCTGGAACTCACTCTGTAAACCGGGCTGGCCTCGAACTCAGAAATCCACCTGCCTCTGCCTCCCAAGTGCTGAGATTAAAGACGTGCGCCACCACCGCCTACCGTTTTTGTTGTTTTTAGACAGGTTTTCATGTAACTTGGGCTGGCCTCCAACTCAATATGTAGCCTACTATGACCTTGAGATCTTTTGCTTATATTTTTTAATGTAGATGAATGTTTTTGCCAGCATGTTTGCAAATCTTGTACATGCAGTACTTCATGTACTGCTTCATGTGTACATGAAGACATGCATGTCTTCAGAAGAGGACATCACAACATTACAAATGGTTAACTACCATGTGAGTGCTGGGAACCAAACCCTGGTCCTTTGCAAGTGCATGGCATATTCCTAACTCTTGAGTCTTTCTATCCTAACCTTTAATTCTTGATCCTTCTGTTTCTACTTCCTAAGTGCTGGATTACAGGTGTTCACTACTATGCCTAGTAACCCCCTTTCACTTTTTATTTTGAGACATGAGATTTTGCTAATTTGCTAGGCTCATCTTAAACTCACCACAGACCCTGAACTTGTGAACCTCTTGCTTCAGCCTCTAGAATAGCTGGGATTACAGTGATGTACTGCTAGGTCTGGCTTGCAATTCATTCTTTACTCAAGAAAAAGTAGACCAAAGTAAGAATTCAACAATGGCAGGATCTCCCTGTCTATCAGCCATCCAGGTTCAATCACATATTGGGATTTGATCCCTGAGCCCCAAACATGCCCACGGAACTGGCTTTCCTCTCTTGGTATTATTTTCTTTCTCTGTGTGTGATTTTATAGTTAATATTGTTTCATGGAACAGATCTCACTGGGCCTGGTGAATGCTGTAGTTCCTGTAGTTGTTGATTCAGAGAGATTAAGTGACTCAGCTTTACTAGGAAGAAGTTTTCAGGGGACAAATTTACAACAGTCAGCTTAAGATTCCTAAATGGCTTCATTTTTGATTCAGGAACCAGGCCACACACTTCATACTATAAAATAAAATAAATGTCCCAATGAGCCAGACTTAGGAAATTGGTTTTATAGACTGAAAAATGGCTGAAGAGAGAAGAAACAAAAAACAAAAGGCAAATTGGTCCTTTTCAGTTTATTTTTTCCTGAGGTGGGGCTTTGGGGACAGAACAATAGAAAAATAAATAATTGGTTAGGTTGCCATTAGATTCCTGAAGTTGAAGGCTGAGGTTGCCTCATTATCATACCAGTTGAAGCTGGTTTGTTTGCAGAATTTGGCTTTCTAATCCTGATTGTCAGTTCTAAGACTTAGTTTTAGCATAATGGAACCTCAGCATGAGTGATTCCATTTTGATTGCTAGTCAATAGTCTTTTGGGACCCAGTTTAGGAGCTTAGTTCAAAGCAGTAGTCTCCAGTAAATTTTCTTTAACATGCTAGAGCCAGATTTCTTTTTTCTTGAGATAGTATCTTGGCTGGCCTCCATTTTGCCATGTGATTGAGGATGACCTGATCTCCTGATCCCCTTACCTCAGCCTTCTCTTTTCTGGAAATACAGGCATGGTCTGCCATACTTGGCTAGCAGTCCTGATTTGTTATGTTTTTCAAGACAAGGTTTCTCTGTGTAGTCCTGGCTGTCCTGGAATTTCTCTGTAGACTAGACTGGGCTCAAACTCAGAGATCCACTTTCCTCTGCCTCTAAATGCTGGGATTAAAAGTGAATTAAATTAGAGTAGATACTTTATTTGGAGACATCTGTGGCTATAGAAGAACTATATGAAGATGGGAACTTAATTCAAAGAAAAATAGGAAATGGTTTAATTTTACCATTGTCTTTTCAACACAGTTCTGATATTTTACATAGGATTCTTAAAATATGTCACATGTTTATAGGGGTGTTGAGGTTGTCCTTATGGGATTGTTGGAAGAGAGCAAATAAGATAACTCATGTGAAGTGTTATAAATTTATTCCTTATACTACTTGGAAAAGTCACGCTGGTTGCTGTGTGAAAGGTTTCCATGGGAGGAGCAACCATGGGAGTCCCTATGGAGAGCAGGCTCTGAGTACAAGGATTTATGGGTTTAGGGATATCTGGTGTGTAGAGTACTGAGGAGCAGGCCCTTGGACTATTGTCACAGTGGGGTTGAGCAAGAAGAGAGGAGAGCACCCAGGCAGTGGCAACTTGGGGGAAGACATGCTGATCAAAAACCCAGGCTTGCAAACTAAATCAGATGTTTATGTCATCTTTAGTTACAGAATAAATTGTATGTCAGCCACCCTGAGCTACAGGAGACCCTGTCTTTAAAAAGAAAAGAGTCAAATGTGGACCTGAAGGTGCTGGAATCCCTGAGAGGAAGAAACTTGGGCCTGCTTCTCTTATGTCAATGCAAAAGCACAGGTCTTATCTCAAGGAGGATAAGAGAATGTTCTGGAGCCTAATAGGGGTGATCAACCATGGCCCAGGGACACAGAATCATGTTACATCAGATTCTATGCTCTTTTCATGTGGAGGCAATTTTATTAGTTTTCATAGTAATATACAAAGTCATAAATCAAGACAGTTTTCAAAGACATTGGTGGAAATGTCAGAGAGGTGCATTACAGTAAAATGTAAAAATCTAAGCTGTAGACCTCAGATGCAATCTGATGACATTCTTAGCATTTGGGTTGGTAGAAGCTAGTAGTCTGATAAGTTAATACATTCTAGAAGGTTTTTGAACTGTTAGTCACAGAATGATAGTTCTGACACATAGGTGGATAAGGAATGACTATTTAGGGGGCTAAAGCTAGCCCAAGATAATTTGTAATTAGGCTCTAGACCTGCAGCATTCTAACATTGGACCTTCCACTGGACTTTCCAATGTTCCAATGCTACATCATTGGATTTCTAATCTGTCAATCAGCCTTTGTAGACACAGCTTTGTACTGGCTAGTTTTGTGTGTCAACTTGACACAAGTTGGAGTTATCAGAGAAAGGAGCCTTCCTTGAGGAAATGCCTCAAGGAAGCATCTATGAGATCCAGCTATAAGTCATTTTCTCAATTGGTATTCAAGAGGGGAGGGCCCAGCCCAGTGTGGGTGGTGCCATCCCTGGGTTGGTAGTTCTGGATTCTATAATAAAGCAAGCTGAGCAAGCGTGGGGAAGCAAGCCAGTAAGCAGCATTCCTCCATGGCTTCTGCATACACTCCTGCCTCCAAGTTCCTACCCTGTATGAGTTCTTGTCCTGATTTCATTTGGTGATGAACAGCAGTGTGGAAGTGTAAGTTGAATAAACCTTTCCTCCCCAACTTGCTTCTTAGACATGATGTTTTGTGTGCAGGAACCTGTGCTAGTGCATGACAAATACAGAGGGGGACCCTCTCAGCCAGCCATTGAACTGAGCACAGGGTCCCCAATGAGGGAGCCAGAGAAAGGATCCAAGGAGGTGAAGGGGTTTGCAGTACCATAGGAGGAACAACAATATGAGCCACCCAGTACTTCCAGAGCTCCCGGGGTCAAACCATCAACCAGAGAGTGAACATGGAGTTACCCATGGCTCCAGATACATAGGCAGCAGAGATTGGCCGTGTTGGACATCAAAGGGAGGAGAGGCCCTTGGTCGTGGAAAAGCTCCATGCTGTAGTGTGGGGGTAATGCTGGGACAGGGAAGTGCGAGAGGGTTGATTGGGGAATAGGGGGAGGAGAGATGGGTTATGAGACTTTGGGGGGGGGACGACCAGGAAAGGGGACAACATTCAAATGTAAATGTAGAATATATCTAATAAAAAAAAATCCTAAGACAAGCTTCTTCCTAGGAATATGAACATTGGGTTTGGGAAGCCTTTTTGGCATTCTACCACCGAGCTATATCCTAGCTCTCTAGAATTGTCCCCCACCTTTATCTATCTATCTATCTATCTATCTATCTATCTATCTATCTGTCTGTCTGTCTATCTATCTATCTATCTATCTATCTATCTATCTACTATTTGCTTTGTTTTTGAGACAGAGTCTCTCTACATAACATAAAGACAAAAAGGTTTTCTAAAATTTATTTTATGTATGAGTGCTCTCTGCATGTAAATCAACACTCCAGAAGAGGGTATCAAAACTCATTATAGATGGTTGTAAGCTACCATGTGGTTGCTGGGAATTGAACTCAGGACCTCTGGAAGAGAAGCTGGTGCTCCTAATTGCTGAATCATCTATCTAGCCCCCCCCCCCAATTCAAAAGTTTTTAAAAGGCTGGAAATGCAGCTTAGTGGCAAAGATTTGTCTAACAAGCACAAGATTAAAAGAGGCTGGTCAGTGGTGGTTTGTGCCTTTAATTCTGGCACTAGGGAGACAGAGACAGGTGAATCTCTTGAATTTAAGGCCAGCCTTCTCTATAGAGCAAGATCAGGATGGTCAGAGACATCCTGTTTGGAAAAACAAAAAACAAAACCAACCAACCAAATATTAAACTAGTTGGGCCAGTTGTGGTGGTGTGTGCCTTTAATTCCAGCACTCAAGAGGAAAAGGCAGGTGAATCTCTGTGAGTTTAGGCCAACCTAGTCTACATAGTTCCAGGACAGCCAGGGCTACTCAAGAGAAACTGTGACTTGAAAAACTAAAGAGACAGAGACAGAGAGAAAGGGGGGGGGGACAAACAAAACCAGAAAGCAACCAAATAAAAAAACCCCCCAAATACAAAAAAAAAAAAACCAAACTTTTTTTTTAATTAGGTCAGGTTGTAGTAGTACATGTCTTTAATCTCAGCACTTGGAGGCAGAGGCAGGCGGATCTCTGAGTTCAAAGTTTGGTCTACAGAGGGAGTTTTAGGACAGCCAGGGCCACACAGAGAAACCCTCTCTTAGAAAAAAACATAAGCTGGGCAGTGGTGGTGCACACCTTTAATCCCAGCACTTGGGAGGCAGAGGCAGGCAGATTTCTGAGTTCGAGGCCAGCCGGGTCTACATAGTGAGTTCCAGGATAGCCAAGACTATATACAGAGAAACCCTGTCTCGGAAAAAAAACCAAAAAAACAAAAAAACAAAAAAAAAAGAATAAAAGAATAAAACATAAAAGTAAACAATAAAAATAAAACCCCACTACTTTTTATTGATTTAATATTTTTATCTTCATTTATTTGTGTGCATGTATGTGCATATATATGTATGTGTATGTATATGTATATAGACATGTATATATATATGTGTGCATGTATATGTGTGTGTGTATATATATATGTGTGTATACACACACACACACACACACACACACACACACATATTCTTGATTTCCATGGTTCCTGTGCTGGGGCTTGGGAAGGTCAGGTGAAAGGACAGGTGGTGACATCAGATGCCACTTTGAGGCCAAAGTCACGAACTAAGCTGTGTCCTGCATCTGGCCTATTTGATGGCTTTCTGGCTGACTTGCTTCTCAGATTAAGGGGGCAAAGGCAAATGAGATCATTCTTCACAGATTCATGGATCCCAAAGAACATTATTTCCCCTAGATCAGCCCACCTAGGAGGGCCCAAGAGACCATTCAAGTAGTCTCTGAGGGACCCTGGGCTTGGATGGACTGTACTTTTGCTTTCTGGGTAGCTAGTCACCTGCAATGGTGAAGTTGCTTTCACTATAAAAAGTTGTGAGATCAAGACACCAGGGTTACCTAGGTAAGCTTTCAACAATGACACCTTTGAACCTAACTGCCAGTAATAAGTTACCAGTTGGTGGTTCAAATCGTATTTAACTTAAAATGTCTATGATTTTTAACTGAGTAATACTTAAATCTAGAATGAACATCTCAATGTATCAAAGTCTTTTTGTTCTCTTTAGAGAATAATTCCGTTCTTCTCTCTGTAGGCTCACTCTGACTGAAATGATCTTCTCTAGTCTTTTAGAGACTTGTGTCTGTTTAAAATAGAAATGTAGCAGCTGGAGAGATGGCTCAGAGATTAAGAGCGCTTGTTGCTCTTGTAGAGGATTCCAGTTTGCTCTCCAGCACCCACATGATGTCTATCATCTAAAGACAGTTCCAGAGGATCTAATACCCTCTTCTGGCCTCCAAGGGCACTAAATACATGTGGCACACATACATACATACATACATACATACATACATACACACACACACATAGGCAAATATTCATATATAAAATATAAATCTTTAAAAAGATTTGTGGTCCTATATCTTTTCTTCTGCACTTCCTCTCTGCCAAAGCCCTTTGTATCAACACTATAGACATGTTATTTTTGCAACTCAGCTACTGAGTGTGACTTTCTTACACTATTGTAGGGTTTTCTATTCTACCCTGTGTGTGTGTTCTTTGTCTTACTGAGAAGCCTTTTTGACTTTCACCTTTATTTTGCTCCTAAAAATGATACTTTTGCGAAATTCTTGTCCAGGGCTCCTAATGCATTTGAGTAAGCGTTGCTCCAGGATATAAATTAGGAAAGAAATTACTGGACTCGCCTAATCTAGGTTATGTGGGACTCTTCTTCCCATTAGCATTACACAACACAGAGTATTTTGTGGTCTCTCAGGTGTGGGAATTTGGATCTCAGGTCCATGTGAGAGCCACCTTATAATCTCAAATTATTGGGGTGAGTTATCTTTTGCCTATGTGATTGGATCACATTTGATTTTCCTGCAGATAGTTCCAGGGAGGGGGGGAATATCTGATGTTTATTTCTGGCTGACTCTTACATTGAGGGGTATCTTTTGGAAATCCCAACTGGACTTGGGGTAAGCTCTCCTTAGATTTCCCACTTGGCTGAACACTGGGGATGTGCACTGTGCCCTTTGAAGCTTTGAAAAACTAAAGCTTAGGTTTTCCTGGTTCTGCAAAGGGCCTCAGGATAAAAGTTAGAACAGTTACCTGCCTCTGGATGTCTGCCTCCTTTTAGGTGTCCACCTGAGTAGTCCGTATTTCCTTGCTGACCTGTTTATTCTTTTAAGTATGTGTATATGGTGTGTGCTCCTTCTATCAATACATATATTTTATCCACAAATTTTTTTTCAGTAGGAAGGATGGACAGTCACTTATATGCTTCTTGCTTGCCTTTGAAGCCCATGGGACCCTGTGTCTTCAGCTCTGGTTTCCCTTCCCTTCCCTGGAGTCTCCAGCTCACACCTGAACAGTGAAGCAGCCTCATCACAGGGATATGGTGTGGGCAGCTGGCGGGATTTCCACCCAGAATTGTTGAACTGCAATGTTTGGGCCTGGACATCTGATTCTCACATGGCATGGATTTCTGAATTATAGTGAGACTTGGAGTCTTTGGGTTCCATCTACCCCTCAGGTTTTAAAGATCTGTTGTTGGTCCATTAGGGCTCAATCAATTCTAGCTTTGGGCAATATGGGCAGATTGCTTAGAGAGCAGGCTAACACGCAGGCAATGATTGGCATGTGTCTGAGGGATTTGATTTAATGAGATATTGAAAACATAGAGACATATCTTCACACAGTGTGAAAAAAATCAGACTCTGATTCCTCTTGTCCTTTGTTGCAGTCATAGTGCTTGTTTCCAGCTGTCTTAGCTTTTTGATTTCTGAAATTCCCATGACAATTCCACATTTTTTGCATTCCTGGGTACACTGTGAAAGCCTTTGTTACTCTGGTCACTGATATTTTCATTCTAGCTTCATTCTTGTTTTCTTTCTTTTTTTGTTTGTTTGTTTGTTTTTGTTTTGTTTTTGTTTGTTTGTTTGTTTGTTTTGTTTTGTTTTTTCGAGACAGGGTTTCTCTGTGTAGCCCTGGCTGTCCTGGAACTCACTCTGTAGACCAGGCTGGCCTCGAACTCAGAAATCTGCCTGCCTCTGCCTCCCAAGTGCTGGGATTAAAGGCGTGCGCCACCAATGCCCAGCTAAAGATGTGTTGTTGTAGCCGGGCGGTGGTGGCGCACGCCTTTAATCCCAGCATTTGGGAGGCAGAGGCAGGAGGATTTCTGAGTTCGAGGCCAGCCTGGTCTACAGAGTGAGTTCCAGGACAGCCAGGACTACACAGAAAAACCCTGTCTCGAAAAACCAAAAAAAAAAAAAGAAAAAAAAAAAAAAAGATGTGTTGTTTTTTTTTAAATATTTATTTATTTACTATATGTAAGTACACTGTAGATGTCTTATGGATGGTTATGAGCCACCATGTGGTTGCTGGGATTTGAACTCAGAACCTTCAGAAGAGCAAACGGTGCTCTAAACCACTGAGCCATCTCTCCAGCCATCATTCTTGTTTTCTAAAAACAATTTATATGGTATTCAATCTGCTGTCAAAAAGGCTACTTCTTGTCATCTACATACCTCCAGAAGCCATCTTTTGTGGTGCTTTCCCAAGTACCTACCTGTGATCTGGTTCTGGACTGCTGTGGCTCCACGTGGGTGGGCCAGAGCACAGCCACCTCA
The DNA here is from genome assembly GCA_964023405.1 of Apodemus agrarius. NCBI lineage: Eukaryota > Metazoa > Chordata > Mammalia > Rodentia > Muridae > Apodemus > Apodemus agrarius. Next base: position 141,856,704 of record OZ030005.1, read on the forward strand.
GCCCAGGGAGCTTCAAAGCTCTGCTCAGACATACCAGAATGAGAAGCAGCTTTCTGTTTCTCCTGGGTTGCCATCCACCTCCCCTGGTTTGTTCCTGTGATCTAAATTTTACTTCTCAGTGTTCCTGTTTCTATAGAGTTCTACTACACAGGTGATCACTCTAAAACAATGAAACAGCTTTCTTCCAGCATGCCTGCTGCTTCTCCATTGTATTCTTTTCTTACGTTCCCTTCCCCCTTTCACTTTTCCCTGTGGGTCTTTTATTTTCATTTATTTATGTATTTATTTATTTTTGCTTTGTGGTACCTCCTGTACATGTGCTAGGCTAGCAGGGTAACATTGTACTGCTGAGCTATATCTTCAGTTGGAATTCAAAAATATTTATTGCTGTCATTCTATAAACTGCCTTCTGAGTCCAGCAGTTACAATCTTCCCCTTTCTTGCATGTTCTTTCTGTTGTGCTGCTCTGCCCAGTGTAGCCTCCATCAGCTTTCCCTTGTCCTGCCTGTATGGTCTCTTTCTGTTCCTAGGCTGTTCTCTGGCTTATCCTCTCTTGCCAGGGAAATGCCCCTGGAGGGGGATAAGCCCCACCTTTTCCTGGCTTTTCAGAGGCTCTACCCCCCTGCCTTGAACTAGTTTTGATATCTTGTCATGTTAAGGTAAACCAGGAATAAATTAATTGACAACATTTAATATGTATGTATGTATATACCTATTATATATATTATATATACATATATATGTATGTGTGTATATATACATATATTTATTTATTTATTTATTTATTTATTTATTTATTCATTCTGTCAGTTCTGTTACTTTACAGAGAACCCTGACTAATACACTGGCCTGTTTCATTTTTGGCCCTGATGCTGAGTTACTCTTTTTTTTTTTCCCCAGAGATAGGGTTTATCTGTGTAGTCCTGGCTGTCCTGGAACTCACTCTGTAGACCAGGCTGGCCTCGAACTCAGAAATCCACTTGCCTCTGCCTCTTAAGTGCTGGGGTCAAAGGCGTGTGCCACCACCGTCCAGCTGAGTTACTCTTTTTACATTCCCTTGTACTTGTTAGGAGTTAGGGTTAGGGTTAAGGTTAGGGTTAGGGTTAAGGTTAGGGGTTAGGGTTAGGTGTCTTACTGTGTTTTTATCAAACACAATGCACCCCTTTTCATCTCCATCATCATATGAATCAGAAGAACTGACTTTGTATTTTTTTCCTCCTAGGTATATTTCCTTCCGTTTGCCAGTCTTACAGGTCTTAGATGTAGTCTGTTTCTATTTCTGCATGTAAATTTTCCTTCATATTCTCTTTCACTTACTCTTCATTCTAAAAAATGTTTTTGAGACTGTCTCATTTAGCCTAGGCTAGATTTGCGTCTTTTATTTACCTGAGGATGCCCCTGAGGCTCCTGATCATTCCCTTTCTATTTCTTGAGTGCCAGAATTGTAGGCATGTTCAATGGTGCCTGGTTTATGCAGTGCTAGTTATGAAAGCCAGAGTTTGGTGCATGCTATGTGAGCACTCTCCCACTGTTGTACATCCACAGTCCTACAGACTTTTCTTGTTCTCCATGATCTGCTCTGCTACCTTCCTGGGCACCTCCACTGTACGTTCATTGTGGGCCTGAGGTTCTCTGCACACTTGCCCTCCTGACATTGCCATTGATCGAATGTAGCTTCAGAATGTTGTGCTCATTTCTCAAAATCCCAAAAGACTACCAAGGAGCTGATTCCGATGCAATCTCACTAAGGTCTTTTTATTCAAGCTTGAGCTCGGGCTCACCACCGACCCTGACGTAGTAGGACAGGAGGGTGAAGCCAAGAGGCCAGTTTCAAGGAACCATTTATAGAGACAAGCAAACAAGCAAGGGGCTATTCAGCTTGGCACACATCTGATTGGGGGGGTGCTATTATGGAATTTGCTGCCCTTTAAAATGATTAGCTGGTGTTGGGAGTCAAACCATAAACTTATAAGTGAATATCTTTAGGTATATCTGTAACTTCTGCTTTCCTCCTGATTGGTGGTGGTTAGGGAGTGAACTAGAAACTAGTGCTAGGTGCAGACTTGGGGAGTAACCTGGAAACTAGTGCTAGGTGCAGGCATGTTGATTAACTTGAGTTCTATCTTAGGTCAGGTCCTCTAAGATGTAGCCTGAACCTAAGATGGAGTTGGTCTGGTCTCTCAAGAGAAGCCTGGTGTATGTATCAGAGCCCCTGTTTTATAGTAAAGCACTCACAAGGCCTGTAGTGTTTCCTACTTACTGTTTGTGAAGAGCTTGTTTTCTGTCTGTGAAGTTAGTACCTTATATTTTATGCATGTGTGTGTGTGTGTGTGTGTGTGTGTGTGTGTGTGTCTATGTATATGTGGATGTAGGTGTGTGCAGGCATGCACGCATATGAGTATGTATGTGTGGGTACAGAGTCAAGAAATAAATGTTGTATATCTTCCTTAATTGCTTATCTACTTTATTTTTGAAACAGAGTTTAACTGAACTCAGGGTTGCCTTTTTTCCCCTAAACTGGCACCTAGCAAGCCCCAGCATGCCTCCTGTCTGGTGTTTCTCCGTTAGCACTAGTGTTATGGGCATACACAACCTTGCTTAAGTTTTTATGTGAGTGTTGGAGATCCAAACTCAGGACCGCATCTAAGTACTTTACCCACTGAAATGTCTCCCAAGCTTTTAAACAGTGATTTTTAAGTTTTCTACTGCTTCCCTTACCATCCAGCCCACCTCTGCATTCCAGAATGAAAATGTAGAGAAGAACAGATATTCGTGTTAGTCAGCTTTCTGTTGTAACAAATATCAGGGATCTGCTCATGAAGGAAAGAGGCTTATTTTGGCTCACAGCTTTGGAGTTTCAGTCAATGATTAATCATGCCAGTGCTTTTGGGACTATGGCAAGATAGCACTATGGTACAGACTTCTGGTGGAGTAAGTGTTTACCTTGTAGTCCAGTCCAAGAGAGACCAGCAAGCAGCAGAACTTGGCAGCTTTAGAGTCAGTAGTAGAAGTGGTTACTGGGACAATTGATGCTGGTTAGCTGCAGCTAAGAAATTAAGGGTGATTAAGAAGAGACCAACATTGCTGAGATGAAATCTGGGAAGTGTTTTCTGTGAGCACAAAGAAGCTGTGTTTGAGAGATAGATATCATGCTGGCAGCCAGAGTTAGTAATATGTACGAACCACCCAGGTGGTACTGGCTTTTAATGCATGAAAGGGAGAGCAGCTGAGACTTGGTATTGCTAGAGGCCATATAAGGCCATTGGTGAAGGTGCAGTTGATGGCCCAAGACTGAAGAGGTCATGCAAAGAAGTTGGGGCTGGAAGACACAAGCCTTTAATCCAGATCTTGAAACACAGCTTTAATCTGGGTCATCCCTTCTACTGGAAACCTACATAAGGACAATGGAAGAAGGAAGGGTTCTTCTTTACCTGCTTGCACTTACTTGCCAGCACATCTGTTGGATCCGACTTCTTCAGGATTCCAGCCTACACAGAAGACCAGCTGAAACACCAAGCCTTGTGGAACTGAGCAGCTACTAGATTCTTGAACTTCCCATTCACAGCTTCCCATTGTTGGTTTAGTTGGATTGCAGCCTGTAAGTCATTCCAATAAATTTCCTTTATATATGAATATATATATATATATATATATATATATATATATATATATATTCATTCTACAAGTTCTGTGACAGAGGCATCTTCTCAATTGAGGTTCCCTCTTCTTAGATGACTCTAGATTGTGTCAGGTTGACAGAAACCTATTTAACACAAATGTTAAGACCTTTATGGAACATTATAGGTCCAAACTGTAGCAGTATAGTTGATAGTTGATTCATAGAGTCAGTCTGTTGGGTTCAAGTACTCAACCAAACATAATGGGGAAGACTAACCCAGACAACTTAAGCTATATATTTAAATGCCAATGCCAGGGTTGTAGCTGAGAGGTAAAACATGTGCTTAGTATGAATGAGACCCTGGATTCAGTCCTCTTACACTAAAGTAGATATTTAAAATGTTGTATACTCTATCTACCTACCTGCCTGCCTACCTACCTACTTACTTATCTATATGAATGAAGAGTGACGTGATAGTTCTGGGATCTGGGGTTTTGGTTTCTTTAAAAAATACAGAAATATTATAAAATTGTGCATTTGTCTTAATCCCAGATGTGGGGGTAAGGTGGTGCTTTGGACTGTCCACAGTAGCTGACTATGATTTGCCTTGTGCTCTAGCAGAGGTATGGTTTTGCCAGCTGCAGATAATTTCTGGGAATGTGTGATGTTTGGAATTCTGGGAAATTTTCGGAGGGAATATAAATGCTAGGGTCCTAATAGGTGGAGTCGGTTGTTGTTGGTTGTTCAGGGGGGTTGATTGTGGTTTGTGAGTAGTTGTGTTCAAAGAAGAAACAAAGAAATTAAATTCATAAATCTCTTTCTCTCTCCTCTATCCTTCTTTCTCTCCTGTCTAGTGATGGGGGTGAAACTAGGGGGATATAGGATGGGAAAAAGAACCCACAGAGTAAGATTGGCTACAGATGAGAATTCACATTGTTATTATTCATAATAGCTCTCAAATGGAATCAACCCGAATTTCATCACCTAATGAATGGATTCCTATTCAGCTGCATGAAAGAGTGAAACACTGACACTTGCTGCAGCCTGGGTGAAGCTTAAGAATATGGCTGTCACAAAGACTAGACATAAAAGGCCACATGCTGGGTGACATTTCTGTGCAATATTAGGATGGGCAGAAAGCCAGAGTGTGATTTCCAGGGTTTAGAGGAACAGAGAATGGGGTATCTGGTTTTGTTTTGTTTTGATGATGGAAATATTCTGAAATAGATGGTGGTGATGGTTGCACAGAATCGTAAATGTATTGAAACCCACTCAGCTCTGTAACAGTTAACAGTTTCAGTGGTGAAAACATAAAGCACTCAACAGAAGTAGCAAATTCAAAGTTTAATCTCCCTGCACACTTGTCTTTATAAGTTCAACTGAAGGTCACATATGTTCTCATACCTAGAGTAAATGCAATTATAGGACAACATGTGCTAAGTCTGTTTGTTTTTTGTTTTACATTTTTAATTTTTTTAGAGCAGCTTCTCTGTGTAGCCCTGGTTATCCTAGAACTTAATTCTGTAGACAAAGCTGACCTTGAACTCAAAGATCTGGCTCCCTCTGCCTCACTAGTTCTGGGATTAAAGCCATGCACCACTACCACCCCACAATAAGGTTAAAAGAATTCTTCCTTTGTTATGCCAATACTTAAGAAGTATTCTATAAATACTTATTGAGTTATCTCTGTTATTTCCAATTCAGACACATTTCAGGTTAGTTATAATTACCTATTGTTCTCACAAAAGGTAATATTCTTTAAATGATATGCTTTTTGGTAAGAGTTGTCTATTTTACATATAAGCTTTGTGTATATTTTTCCTAGATAGAAAATAGCTTGTTTTTTTTTTTAAATTGCTAAGGCAGTGATATGGGATGCTCAGTTTTAGCTTCTCTGGACTGGTCTTTATCGTTCAGAAGTTTCTAAACAGTTCCACATCTGCACAGGATCCTGCTTCTCATTTGTTTGCCTGCTGTTCTTGTTCCTGTCTTCTTTGTGTCTTGCATTGGCTTAGCTTTCATCATTCTCTTCATACTGGCTTCTTAGATGACCTCTCTGAGGCAGGAGCTCAGGATGGAATTTTCCTCTTGTCCAAGTGTCATGTTTAACTGGATTGCAAATGATAGGAAGAATAGATATTTGATGTTTAATCCACAAAATCAGCATCCTTGATTTCTAACTTTTTTCTTTACATTTTTGCCTCAGCGTTTTCTGACATCCAAACCTGTCTGTGTTTCCTTGACCAATATAAAGTACTCAGCTATTGTATATCTCTTGTTGGGAAGAAAGTAATGGAATTTTAGGACTCTTTGGTGTGGTGTTTAGTGTATATCTAGTTAAGACATGCACGATTGTGATGATGGTTGCTATTTGCTTATAAAGCAAAATGTTACTGACTTTTATTTTGGAGTTATTGTATGGGAATGAACATCATTGTTTGAACCTGCTTTGTAGCTAATAGTAGGCTTGAGTGGGTAGTTTATCTGAGCCAGAAGGGAAAGCACAAGTGATGAACTCTTCATAATGGTCCCCTGCTGATGTTGATTGTTTTAGTCACTGTTCTCTTGCTGTGAAGAGACACCATGACCAAGGCAATGCTTATAAAAAGAAAAGCATTTAATTGGGGGCTTGCTTACAATTTCAGAGGGTTAGTTTAATATTATCATGGTGGGAGCATGGGCACACCCATTGTACTGGAGCAGTAGCTGAGAGCTACATTCTGTTCTGCAAGCAGAGAGACACAGAGACACTCTGGACCTGGTGTGGGCTTTTTGAAATCTCAAAACCCACCCTAAGTGATACATTCCTCCAACAAGGTCACAGCTCCAAATAATACTTCTGAAATAGTGATACTCCCTGGTGAATAAACATCCAAATATATTAGCCTATGGGAGCCATTGTTACTCAGACCACTCAGACCAAATGATGTTGCCCCATCTGCTTGTCATATAGTTCTGGTCATTCTTGTGTATGGTAATGTGCATGACACTTTTAGCCACAGAAAGGCAGGAAGTGAAAGGGTGAAAAGGAAAAAGAACAGGTACTATGCCTGCTCTATGTTGGAGATACTCTTGTCGGTTTCTGCAGATGATCACAAAACTATTCACATTACAAGAGGGACAGTTATTTGCTGAATAAACCACATCTGTCTGCTGTCTCTTATCCTCATGTCATTATTCTGCTTATTAGATTCCAAGCCCAAAGCCTATTCCTACCCTCTGCCCTTTGATTTAGAGAAAGACCATCTGAAACTCTATGGCTTCTTCAGAAAACCTTTTCTAGAATAATAGATGCCAGGTGGGCTTCATGTAGGCAAACAGACCCCAGTCTCATTCATGAGCATAGAGCATTGTAATTAGGAAGATGGTGGGTCTTGTTTTTCCTAACTGAAATATGAGTTTGAGAAGGAACCCTGTATACAATGTAGGGTGTGTAGCTGTGTTAGCTTTTGTTATTGTGACAAAATACCAGAAGTAAGGAGCTTATAAGGATGGGGTTTATAGGGTTGTGGTTTTAGAGATTTGAGCCAGTAATTGGTTGGCTTTGTTGTTTCTGTAGCTGTGGCACTGAGGTACATTACTCCTGTAGCATTTGACAGATGAAACAGATTACTTTGTGTTAACCAGAAAGTTGGGGGGTGGGAGATGGAGGAAGGAAGGAAGGAAGGAAGGAACGAACGAACGAAGGAACAAAGGAAGAGAGAGAGAGAGAGAGAGAGAGAGAGAGAAAGAGAGAAATTCTCTTTAAAGTTATACCTATGATGACCTACCTTCTTTCAGGTAGCCCCACCTCTTACAGACTCTACTACCTCTCTGCAATCCAGCAGCTAGTGACCAAACCTTCAACCTGTGGATCTACCAAGGACATTTCAGGATCTGAATATAACTGGCTTTCTTTCTCTAGAGGTTTGCTATCTGAAATCCTCAGTGATGACCATAGTGTGAGGAAGATCAGATTTTTTGGTGTTTTTATGTGCTGTGTTTCTCTTACTTAGAACTAAATTTATATATAAAAAAGCAATAGTAAAGTCAAATGACATAAGTCATGACATAAGTGATGCTATGATAAGTAATTATGGCTATATCAGTGACTAAATTCGTTCTGCTCTCTTGGGGTCCTCCCTTTCTCCTTTCCTTTCTTTTCTTCCCCTCTCCCATTTTTGGCAACATTTTATGTAGCCTAGGCTGCTATAGGACTTTCTGTGTGGCCATGGACAATCTTGGACTTCTGACCCTTCTGCCTTTACCTCCTAGGAGCTGGGGTTACACCATCACAGCTGATTTCTGTGGTGCTTGGGATTGAACTCAAGGCTTATGCAAGGCAAGCACTCTATCAAATCTACATCCAAACTTTTAATTAATGAATGAATGATGGAGACTTACCATGTCACCTAGTCTGGGCCTCACTCATTCTGCAGCCTATATTGGGTACAAACTTTCAGTGGTTCTCCTGGCTTAACCTTCCAGTGTTAGAATTTCAAGAGAGCTCTACCATACCCAGCTTTCCTAGTATTGTTTCCTATATCATTTCTACTTTAAACCCACGGCCTTTTCACATGCTAGACTAGACAAGAAGTCTATCACTGAGCCATAGCTCAGCCCTCTGCTTTCTTACAACCATATTGGAGGTGTTGCCTTGAGGAAACTGCCCCTTCAAGGGTAAAGCTTCATGTCCTGGATATGGCAGGGATCAGATCTAGAATCTCTGATGCTACTAGAACCCAAGCTATCCCCCCACCATCTTGCCCACATTGGTGACTAAACAAAACATTCCTAGCTCTGACATCTGAGCTTGTACTTGTCTCTGTTTTTCTGTTTTTCTTTCTTTCTTCTTCTTCTTTTTTTTTTTTGTTTGTTTTTTTGAGACAGGGTTTCTCTGTATAGTTCTGGCTGTCCTGGAACTCACTCTGTAGACCAGGCTGGCCTCGAACTCAGAAATCCGCCTGCCTCTGCCTCCCAAGTGCTGGGATTAAAGGCATGCGCCACCAACACCCGGCTGTACTTGTCTCTGAATGGCAACTGTTTCTCTCTTGTTTCTGTGCCTGTATTCTTTGCAAAGCCTGTAGTATCCTTTCCTCTTTCCAGACACACTGTCTGGAATCCAGGAGCAGGGCTTTTGCCTAGGCACCTCACTTTTCAACTGTTCTTTTGATTTTTTTTCATTTCCTCTCTAGAATGTAGATTTTTGTTTGTTTATCTGTTTGTTTGAAACAGGATCTCATGTAGCCAGGAATAGCTTCAATTTTGCTGTATACAGGATTACTTCAAGAGTGCTGGGTTGCAGGTATATGCTATGCACCCAGATTTAGAATGCTCTTCTTAAGGACAACAGAGATAAAGACAATCTTGCCTGAAAGTTTGAAGAAATACAAAGATTTTTTTTTTAAGCTAGTCACTGAGTTTCTTCTCCAGGCTGTTTGCTCACTCCTAACTGTTCAGTGAAAGTGGGTTCTCTTCCTTACGTGTACAGGAAAGAGGGTATAAATGGGTACAGTCGCTGGCAGCCCAGCCAAGGGCCAAGAAAGGCATTTCCTCCTTAGCCATGCTTCCTCCGTTACACACTAGTGTCTCTGTGCATTGAACAAATTAAGTCTGGATCTGGGCCCAGCTCTCATTCCTTGAAGAGGAGAGAATCCTGATGTCAAATAGAAGGAAGGAGCCAAAGGCAGGGCTACTTGGATGAGAGTGTGTGACGATAGAGGTACAGCTTGAAGAATCAGGGTTGAGGCAAGCCTCTGTTTAGATCTGGTATGCTGTCCCTTCCCAGGGACAGCCCCAGTAACTGCTGTTTCATCTGAGTTTTGTCCATTCTCTTGTCTCCCTGTGTTTGTTCCATCTTCCAAAATTGAGTCTATGTTTGGGGTTTTCCTTTCTTCTCAGCTATTAAGCAGGAGCCTATGGCAGGAGAAAGAAGCTAGATCCTTCTGTTGCACCCTAGCATGGATACTCTCAGCTTATAAGGAATAGAACTTTCAACAGGTATCTTCTGAGTCACCAGGGTTTGTGGAATCTGAGAATACTATTGCTCTCTCCCATTCTATCCCACTCTCATTCTGTCCTTCCCCATGCCAGCAAGAAGTATGATATGAAAAAAAAAGAAGTATGATATTTTCTAGTCATCCTTACACTGTTTACCTATCTCTGCCTGTTTGATTACTTCTGACACAAGCAACCTTGCTCTGAGCCTATTCTCATGCATATATTCACTGAACACGAATTTTTTAAAAAATGCAGACATTGTCGTAACCTGCATTGTCAAGGCTCCAAATGGCTATTACTAAGTTGTTATCACTTGTCAGTGATGCCCATTTTCATAAGCCCAGGTATTTATCTTGAGTAATAGAGCAACTCCAAAGACTTATGACCTAGATTTGAGTTCTACCTTCATACAGAAGAGCCCTGGATACCATGCCTCAAGCTTTCACCCCCTTCCTTGTTGCCTACGTGTTCTTCTTAGCACAGATCCTCAAAATTGGTTCATTCACTTCTGGCCTGGACTCATTTAGTCTACTGTTGTCACTGCACTGTCCCACTCTAGACATCTTGGAGAGTGTATAGTATTGGCACAGACCCCACCTTGGCCCTACAGAATACTCTTCGAAGGGAGATTTTTCAAACAAATGTTTTCTCCTTTAATTGTTCTTTTTGAGCATCCAGGCAGATGCTCAAGTATTGCTGAAGCTCACTTGAGGAGGATGCTTGGAGGTTATTGCCTCAAAGTGGTCAGAGGCTAAGGAAATCTTTTTTCTAAATATCCTAATTAAAGGTGTATGTTGGCGGGGTGAGGGGGTTGCATGTCAGGACAATTTGTTAGAGTTGGTTCTCTCCATCAACCATGTTGTTCCTGAAAATCAAACCCTTGTTTGTCAGGCTTGGCTGGAAGAACCTTTACCTTCTGAGTATCTCACCAGCTGAAAAAAATGTGTTCTTTATTCTTTTGTTTCTTATTTCTCCATCTGCAATGGCTAGAAGTAGAATGTCAACAGTGGAGTTGGTGCAGAGGGAACCGGTGGAGGTTTGTTCACCTCCTGTACAGGAGCTACCTAGGGTGAGGAGCGTCTCACTAGTGCAGTTCTCTTTTTCGAAGCATTGCTGGGAGGAGGAGAGAATGCCGTTCATTGTTTCTGTCATGCCATAGACAGTATATATTTTATAGGCGTCTGTGAGAGGATGGACTTGGGTTCTTGATTAGAGATTAATCTCACCTGCCCCAGACAGGGTTTCTCAGTGTAGCCCTGAATGTTCTGGAATTCTGTAGATCAGGTTGGCCTTGAATTCAGAGATGGCCCTGCCTCTGCCTCCTGGGTGCTAGGATTAAATGTGTGTGCTTCCACTGCCCTGTTAGAAATTACAGTTGATTGTGGCTGCTCCATCTTGAATAAGAAGACCTAGGAGAAAGCTGAGCATTTTGTTCCCTTTTTGTTACAGGTCCTTTTAGGCCATTTTAGACAGTAGGCAGCCCTTGGAGGACCTTCCCTGCAGCTTGCCCTGAGCAGGGAATGGTTTTGCCAGGAACCCTGAGGCTGGGTAAATGTGCCTGTCAACCCAGGTCACCTAAGTCCCAACAGATCTCTCCATGAGGGTTGAAAGTACCAGGAGATTTCCAGACCTTTCCTTTCTGACAGCAGCCAGGGCAGTAGATGTGCGATTTAAGTGTTGGTGTCCTGAACAGAAGTTAGAAGCAAAGCCGAGTGACAGTAGACAGCATTTTTCTAGAAGCCTGTGCTGATTCGCAGAGCTCCTTCTCCTAAGCAGAGCTTTCCCACATACATTCCTGAGGGGACTATGAGTTTTTAGTAATAGTTTACTGGACGTTACAAAGGGCTAAGTCCATTGTACACTTTTTGTAGTGCCATCTTATTCTCCCTTTGGGTTATTTCCATAACTATTTACCCAGTTGGAATGGACAGGAGAGCCAGGAAAGAGAACCTACCCCTGCACAAAGGTCATTTTTTTTTTTTTTTTGTTAAGCCCTGCCAACAATAATGTGTGTTCCAGCAGACCAAGTGGCTAAAGAAATGCAGGTTGATGGGCTTGTTTATTGGGGATGAGGAGGCAGAAGGACAGGACAGGGACTGTGAAGAGCTTTGAGGGGAGTTAGGGCAGGGTGGAGAGTACTTAGCTTGAAGAGCGGGAAGATTCGAGCAATTGCTGGCGCCTGGATTAAGAAGAGAGGAGACAGAACCAAAGTGGGACCTTGGGCTGTTACCAGGAATCACTCACCAGTGCATGCTTGTCAGAGCTGGGATTGCTGCCTGGTTACCCTCTCTCCTCCTTTAGCACGAGACTTTGAGATGTGTAGTGGGAACCTTGGAGCCTGGCATCCTGCCTCCTGAGATCCCTGGCCCATTTCCCCAGAGTTACCCTGAGGGAAGGCCACCAGCATAGCCCTTTGTGGGTGGGGCTGAATCACTCCACCCTTAGTTTCTGTGTAGCTGCCTGGCATGGAGTGTTGTGCTGTAGACTTGGCTTTGGGTACTGCTCTGTAGCTGAAGGAATAAGTCTCAGATACCTGCTGGGAACACAGTAGGGAAAAGAAGGCCCTGACATCTCCTGTCATCAAAGAAGCCAGCAGAAGGCCAGAGCCTGTGCAGTTACTGCTATGATCATACTGTGGAGGAAAAGCACAGTGACTCCTGAGCACACACCAAGCCCGTGGGGGCCTCTAGAGGATCCTCCCTTCCCTGTAGCTATCTGTCTCCTGCAGCTGGCAGCTTCTGGCTGGCAGTTTGGCAGGATGCTTGAACCTTAGGCACATTTCAAACTTAGAATTGTCTCCCTGTCATCGAGTGGAGAGTGAAAGAGGAGCCTGAGCAGCCCCGCTGCCCTGCTAGGCCCATGATTGGTGCTGTCTGATGATCTGGTGAGCCTCTTCTCATTGGCCCTGCCTATGGGCTTGCATGGCATTACCTTTAACCAGCTCTGGTATGAGTGACAGAATTTCCCCTAGGGGACAAAGCATGGTTAGAGTTGAATTCAGTGCTTTAGCCGAGGTTACCAAGTCTGGGAGTTATCTGGATGTTTTCTCATTTCATACTGCTTGATCCTAGCTTCTCAGTAAAGTCTCTCTTTGCTCTCCTTTTCTGGTTGGTGCCTTACCTGTGGGCCTCACTGAGTGACTGGCTCAGTAAGGTACTATACTTAAAGTATCCTGTTAGCCAATAGGAATGACTGTGAAGACCCAGGGACTCACTGAGGTTTACTGTTTCCTTGGTGGCTTGATCACCCCAGAGATGGGGAACAGGAAGCACTTAGACTTGTAATTCCTCACCCATTTTTGAGGACAGCTCTCATAATCTTTCAAACCCACGATCGTGATTATATTTTTAGAAGTACCACTGTTTTCCCAAGAGTGGCTTCTGGCCCAGGCCACATCTCAAGGCACACTTTGGATTTCCTTTCTCCAAATGCTCACAGTTCCCATCTTGTGCCCTTTTGGCACACATTGACCCTTTGGGATGCTCTTGAGTTGTATCGCTGTGCAAGGATAGCCAGCTGTCCCATGTAATTATTCTTGTCTATGACTAAGCCCAGTCCCAGGAGGCAGTTGTGACATTTCCTATATGGACCTGTGTCACTGGGCTATCAGAATGGTACTAGCATAGTAATACTGAATGGTTCAAGTTCTTCATATATACAGATCACACACACACAAAAAAAAGTTTGTCTGGGGCCACACACATCTAGGGGTACCCTGCCCAGGGGCTGCCCATTGTGCCTTCTAGTTCTGCTCAGCAACTCTGGGCCTGGACCAGAAGAGAGAATAAGGGCCTATTGTTTGTCCCTGGGCCTTGAATGGCACTTTGTTTTCCTCCTTCAGCTCCAGCCAAGTGGCTTTACTGTGGCTGTGGGCTCTGGTGTTATAGTCTCATCTCAAATAAAAAGTCCATTCCCAGCAGACTTCATGCTGCTTACTGTTTGTTATGGGGGTATATGGTTTTGAGCCAGCTAGGGGTCTTATATTTGTAGCTTCTGGGTAGGGGCCCATTTTGGGTCAAGAGAAGGTACCTTCCCTATCAAGTGCCTGGAGCTTGGGTCTAAAAGAGAGACCAAATACTGAACTTAAGGGTCTAGGTGAGAGAAGTATCTTCAGGAAGGGGATGGTAGGCCCTGGTAGGTGGGTCAAGTTTGGGGGCAAAGGCAGGAGATGTGGGTTGTGCTTCTCCTTCCCTGTCAGTCCTTCTACCCTCTATCCCTAGCCATCCACTGTCTATACTGGCCCTTCAGTTGGAGGTCAAAAGAAAGGAAAGGTGGTGCAAGGCCAGGGAGTAGGGATTGTGTGGTTGGGTTTAGCAATCAGGAAGGAGCCTGTTCGGCCAGCTCTGTATTTGGAGGCAACCCGTCCTGCAGGCATAGGTCAGCTCCCACCTGGCTCTGAAAGTCACATCTGCTCATGACTCTTCATAAGTCACAGAGCAGACGTGGTTGTTTGCTTTATTCATTACCTTCAGTCTGGGAGGGAGTGCTGTCCTCACCCAATGGTTCTTAGAGGGCTCCCCAGGCACTTGCAGGTCTTTAAGCCCTGTCCCAGGGGTCTTCAGAGCAGAACAATTTTCCTAACTGTACTAACACATTACTTTTCTTTTCACCAATGATGTAAAATTAGAGACAAGACCGGCAACACTTTTTCAGGAATCCGCTGCACACAGGCCACCATCCCAGCCCTTGCCCTCCACTTCATTTAACACTGGCCTTAATGAAGCAGATTCATTTAATCAACACTAATGTGCTGTGCTTGGGCACATGTTCTTTCCTTTCTATGTGTTGAAATGGGAACTAAGCATTACCAGCTGTGGGGATTGTGTGAGTTGTGAGTTGAACTTAATGGGTTTTCAGAATGCACTGATGTAAAACTGTAGTCATGACCGTGGATACACAGATTTGAGTGCTTTCTGAACTCCCCCCTCCCCCAAAAAAATGAACATTGATGAATCTGTTGCTTCAAAGTAAATAGCTAACAATTCATATGGTCTTGGTGAAATTAGAGCTTAAAAAAAATAGAGTTGTCATGGACTGGGTACTTTTAAAATACTGAAAGACTTTTCCAACAACATTGACCTTGGTGATGATATTATACTAGTGGTGTTTTATTAATTCATTTCAATCTGTGCTGTGTTCCTCTCCAGAAGAACAGTGTAATGCAAGGAGCCAGTATTTTCCAGATGACTAGCACAGGAGATTACAAAATTATGTTGGTCAAAAGACCCATTTACAAATTGAGAAAGGTCAGTGAATTTTAAAGTCACAGAGTAGGAAAAGTTCATGAGATTTGAGATTTCCTGTCACAGTGAACTGCTTGTCTGTTGAGTTAGGATGTAATGTCAAGGGGAGTAGCCTCAGTCATCTAGAGGTTATTAAAATATTTTCTTCTTTTTGCAATTACATTTTTGAGCAAGTCCTGGTCTTCCTCATGATCAACATCACAGTCGATTAAATCATAAGCACATATGTGATAGGTGCTGAGGATCGAACCCTGGACTTCACACAAGTAAAGTAGGTGCCTAGTCTTCATTTAAAAGTTGGTAGATAAAAACATTTTTTTGGTAAATTTTTTGTGGTGTTGGAGGTATAACCCAGGATCTCATGCATGTCTCATAAGTGCTATACTACAAAATTAAACTACAGCCCTAACATTTTTTAAAATATAGCTTTACTGATATGATTCATATAAAAAGTACTATGTATATGTCTGTTGCCTGTGTGTGTTATGTACGATAGTGGGTATGCAAGCTAGAGGTGGATATCAGTTTTTCTCCATCTTAGGTTGTACCAATGTGGCTAGACTGGCTGCTAGGAAGGCTCAGGGATCCTCCCATTTCTGCTTCCTAAGGGTTAGTTACAGATGCACAGTGCTTCATACAGCTTTTCCACAGGTGTCAAGAGTTGAACTCAGGTCTTCCTATCTCAGCAATCATCACTTTACTGACTTGTTTTTTTTTTTTTTTGGAGACAAGTTGTTTTACAATTGTTTGAGAATTAGGATTGTCCAGGGAATGTGCATTTTAGTCTTAACTATCTATTTTTGATACAGGGCATCACTTTGTATATCAAACCAATCTGGAACTTAGGAAGCTCAGGCTGTCCTCATATTTGTGGCACTTTTCCTGCCCCAACCTCCTGAGCTGTGGGATTATAGGCATGAGCTAACATACACAGCCCCAATCCCACCCTTGCTTCTGTTTTTGTTGTTGTTGTTGTTGTTGTTGTTGTTGTTGTTTTGAGACAGGGTTTCTCTGTGTAGCTCTGGCTGTCCTGGAACTCACTCTGTAGAGCAGGCTGGCCTCAAACTCAGAAATCTGCCTGCCTCTGCCTCCCAAGTGCTGGGATTAAAGGCGTGCGCCGCCGCCGCCGCCGCCGCCGCCGCCGCCGCCGCCCCCCCCCCATCCCTGCTTCTGATACAAACCTCCTTATGTAGTTCAGACTGATCTTGAACTCAAGAGCTCAAGTGATCATCCTGTCTCAATCTCCGAAGCTGCAGGGTCTGTAGACACATACCACTGTGACTGGCTAGAATTTTCTCCTACCCTTTGTTTTGAGACTTTAACTTGCCTCCTCCCATCTCTGAACTTGCCACCTTCATCTGTCTTCCAAGGTGCTGCTATTACAGGCCTGACTGGCAAAATTCACCCCTTAAACAGTATATAATTCAGTAGTTTGAAATTCAGTAGTTGTTTTAATATATTTACAAGGTTGTATAACCATCTTCACCATCTAATTCTAGAATATTCTTATCACCCTACAAGGAAATCCTGTGTCCATTAGCAGTCACTCCCTGTTCATCTCCCTTCCCAGCTCTGACAATTATTATGTACTTTGTGTTCCTGGACTTTGCTGTTTTAAATGAGTTATATTATTTGTGCCTTTTTGTGTCTGGCTTCTTTCACATAGGTTGTTCTCAGGGTTCATCCACTTTGTAACAATATTTAATTTAATTTATTTATATATTTTAAAGATTTATTTTATATATGTAAGTACACTTCTGGACCAGAAGAGAGCATTGGATCCCATTACAAATGGTTGGGAGTCACCATGTGGTTGCTGGGAACTGAACTCAGGACCTCTGGAAGAGCAGTCAGAGCTCTTAACCTCTGAGCCATCTCTCTAGTCCCAACAATATTTTTTAAGTGCTTAAATGTTTCATTGTATGGCTGACCCATATATTGATAATCGTTAAGTAAGCTGATGTTTGGATGGTTTCTACCTTTTGTCTATTGTGAACAATGCTGTTATAATTACTTGTGTACAAGTGCTTAGGGGGACATATATTTCCTGATATCCTGTGTATCTAAGAGTAGAATTGCTGGCTCACATGTCAACTGCTTCATTGTTTGAAGAGCTCCCAGACAGTTTCCCAAGTGGTTGCACCATTTTATTCCCTACCAGCAGTATAGATGACTTCCAGTCTTTCCATGTCCTCACCACTACTTACTATCTTGATTTTTACCACACTCTAATGACTGTGAATTGGCCTCTTGCTTAGTTTGATTTCTGTCTCCCCTGTGGCTAGGGATGTGGAGCATCCTTGCATGTGTTTATTGGCCATTTGTATATACCATTCAAAGAAGTATATATTTAAGGTTGGCATGGCAGCATATGCCTTTAATCCCAGGAACTCAGGAGTTAGAGATAGGCAAGGACAGCCTGGTCTACAGAGTGAATTCCAGGACAGCCAGGTCTATAAAGAGAAAAACTGTCTCCCCACACCTCGTGCCTCCCCCCACCCCCCAAAAAAATGATTGGCATGATGCTGAGTCTGTAGATCAGTTTGGTGTGTCTCCAGAGTCATCTATGAACATGAGCATCTTTCCTCTGGTTCAGACCTTTAATTTCTTTAAGTGTATTGTGACGTTCAATGTGTAAGTCTTTATGCTGAGTCTGCATCAGTATTGCATTTGTATTTTCAGTGCTTGTGTTACTCTCTGTTTAGATTTTACTTTGTGTTGTTTAACCAGCTCTGTACTTTAACTCTTTTTTTCACAGCTAGACTGAGGATGGGACTGGGTCTCCATAAGGCTTTGTAGAATGTTGCCTCAAAGCAAGTAGTCTGTAGTTTATTTTTTTGTTCCTACTGCATCTATGAAAAAGTCACCTCTCTTATGATGCTCAGGATGGTGGAGTGACTTTCCTTGAGACACATCTCTGGTTAGTGGAAGCAGATTGAAGAAAAGGATTTTTATTTCGCAGCCTGTTGCTTCCTCCAACCATTACCCTGTGTAGGACTGTTGCTCTGTTCTTAAACTCCTAAGGCTTGTATCTGAATTTCTGCCTCTTATACATTGCAACCCAAGGCATGATAGAATAGAGAGGCTGGTTTCACAAAGATTGGATATTGGAGAGTCACTGTACTGGGCATCTATAATGTGCCAGGGTCTCCCAGATATTGCAGAAAATATCTTATATTGATGAGTTCTTATAGCAACACCACAAGGTTTTGATTGTTCTGCTTCTATAGATCAGGAAACAAAGTCTCAGCAAGTGATATAAATTTTTAAGTTGAAGAGCAACTTAAGCATTGACTTTGTATTACTCAGGGCTCTCTAGAGCAGTGGTTCTCAAACCTCCTAATTCTGTGACCCTTTAATACAGTTCCTCACGTTGTGGTGATCCATAGCCATAAGATTATTTTAGTTAGTACTTCATAACTGTAATTTTGCTACTGTTATGACTCACAATGTAAATAATTTTGGAGATAGAGGTTACCAAAGGGGTTGTGACCTTCAGGTTAAGAACCACTGCTCACTGTTCTTGAGGAACAGAACAGAGAGAGAGAGAGAGAGAGAGAGAGAGAGAGAGAGAGAGAGAGTAATTTATTAGAGTGACTTACGGGCTTGGTTGGCAACAATGGCTGTGTACCAAGGAAAGGTCCAAAAATCTTGTAGTTGTTCAGTCCATGAGTCTGGATGTCTCAGTTGATCTTTAGTATACACCAGAATTCAAGGGAGTCACCTCTAATGCCATGTAGGAATGAACTTGCCAGTGAGAGCAATGGCAAATAGGCAAAGAGCAAGAGTGTTCTTTTTCCATGTTTTATATATATATATATATATATATATATATATATATATATACACACACACACACACATACATATACACATATATACATACATATACACATGTATATATATATACACGTATATATATATACATACGTGTGTGTGTGTGTGTGTGTGTGTGTATATATATATATATATATATATATATATATGAGATAGAGGTTACCCAAAGGGGTTGTGACCTTCAGGTTAAGAACAACTGCTCACTGTTCTAGAAGAACAGAACTGATAGTGTGTGTGTGTTTAATTTATTAGAGTGACATATATACATACATATACATACACATATATGTGTATGTATATGTATGTGTATATATATGGCTGCCAGAAGGCATGTCCCAGATTAAAGGTGAGTCTTCCTATCTCAAAGGATTAAGATTAAAGGTTTTCCTACTTCAGTGATTTAATCAAGGGGGGAGGGGCTAAGTACTGGTGGCACACACCTGTATAGAGTTTTTTGCAACTCTCGAGGCAAAAGTAGGCAGAAATCTGAGTACTAGGGCAGCCTGGTCTACAGAGTGAGTTCCAGCACAGCCAAGGCTAAACAGAGAAACCCTGTCTTGAAAAACCAAAAAGAAAAAGAAAAATCCCTCACTAGTGTACTCAGCTGATTGGGTTTTAGTTCATTCTAGATGTAGTTAAGTTGATAACCAAGAAATAGCTATCACAGACTATAGTTAAAACAATTCTGAAGCTTAAGCTGTGGTGCTAGGAGAGGAGAGGATGAATCCATTACACTGTGTATAAGAGACAGGATCGAGGACTCTGTTGATAAGGGAAGCCCTATCAACACTGGTTGGTTGGATCAATCCAGAAGCCATTGTTCCCTGGCCTAGAACTGTCACTGCTTAACTTGAAGCACCCTTCTGGGGATAGTGAGACAGTAGAGACCTGGAAGCCTCAGCTCAATGGCCCCCTATTATCAGTGGCCTTGGTCTGTGATCGGTTTGGCAAAATGGCCCTGTGGTGATAAACTCTGATGGGTGGAGTGACCCTGTGGTGGTAGACTTTGGTAGTAGACACTCATTTGACATTTGCAGGGCTTACCTCTGTCAGCACATGGTGAATTGGTTAAATGTGATGATCGCTGCTTTCTGTTTCTCTGCAGCACATAGAGCTGTGTAGTAGGGTCTTCCTTACAATTTCTAAATAAAAGAATAAAAGAAATTCTCCCTGTCTATACAGAAGACACACAAATTCAGTGCCTCTTGCCTGGATTGGAGATCGGTAGGAAAAGAGTATTGCCTTTAGAGGGGTCCAGCTGCTCTGGCAGAACAATCAGCTTTTATAAGTTGGAACTGGAGTGAGGACAGGAAGGACTGGGACAGGTACAAAAGTCTGTCTTAAAAAAAAAAAAAAAGCTGGGCGTAATGGCGTATGCCTGTAATCCCAGCACTTGGAAGGCAGAACTCTGAGTTCAAGGCCAGCCTGGTCTACAGAGCAAGTTCCAGGACAGCCAGGACTACACAGAGAAACCCTATCTCGAAAAACAAAACAAAACAAAACAAAACAAAACAAAACAAAACAAAACAAAACAAAAAAAAAAAGTCTGTCTTCAGCGTTCCCACTCCTGAAGCTGAGCTTCCATGTCTCATTCCTACAGCTCAGGATCACCGTTGGCTTAGTGGCAGCATAGAATGACCTGGCCTTCCTTTTATGGGAAAAACCTCCTGTTTTTTTCACAGATGAAGAAACAAACAAAAGCATCTAACTTCTGTATCTTTGGCTTCTGCATTGAAGGGATGAAAAATATTGGGAAAATATGTTAATGTTGTTACTGTCATATAGTATATTTTTAGTCCTGTGTTAGTTGCTGGCTGTGTCTGTACTGAACACAAACAGACTTTTTTTTTGACATTATTTCCTAAATAATACAGTATGACAATTACTTACATAGTATTTGCCTTGTGTCAGGTATGAGTCATGGAGATGGTTTGAGTATGGAAGGTGGACAGGGAGTCCCATACATGAAGCACATCATTTTTTTGCAAATAGGTTTTGGTATCTGAAACAGTCTTAGAATCAGTCCTGCTTTGTTATCAGACAATTTTGGTACTGTTAGTGTTTTGGGGTATTTTACAGTTGAAAATAAAGACTTATTATTTATTTGTATGTATATGTGCCTTCATGAGTTTCCAAAAGAGGCCATTGGATCCCCTGGAATTGTGCTGTGAGCTGCCTAATGCAGATGCTAAGAATGGGATGTAGGTTCTTTCGAAGAGCACTAAGTGCTCTTAACTGCTGAGCCATCCCTCCAATCCCATATTATTTTACAGGGTGGAAGGAATGCTAGATTTTCTATATCAAAATTGAGAACAACAGAATGAGCAAGTGTCAGGCCCCTGTCTTCCCTCCCAACCTGATATGTATAGCTTGGTTCATCTGCCACCAAACTAGAGTGTTACCCAGGTTGAGCCTAAGCATTGTCATTGTTCTCTGAGCACTCTGGGAAAGAGATATCTCCTTCCTGCCTGAGGCCTTTTCCTGACCCAGGGAGACTTACCTCAGAGCTGGTGCCTTTTCCCAGTTAGTTTGAATGAATCAAGTACTTTAGATTTGGATGGCAGGTGTGCTTATGAGGTTCTCAACTCTCCCCTCAGTACAGTGGAGGGAAATGTCCCAGCCTATATTTTACCCATGGTATGAGAATGTTGATTTAACACATCCAAAGGACTTCTCAAGAGAGTGCTCAAGATCTGTTGTAGACGTGTCTCCTCAGCCATTTGTGGTTCTTGTCCTTGTTCCTAGGTGGTGCTCAGGCCTCAGAGGACCAGACTTTCCAGTCCCATATCCACCCAGTGACTCATCCCCAGCAGAAATTGTCATAGGCTATAGCAGCATTAGGAGCAGGGCTTCTCACTGCAACTTTCTAGATGATCCTCTCAACTCATTATTCCTGGGCTTAGCTCTGGTTTGAGCAGCTAAGGTTCACCATCCAGAATCAATGTTTACTCGGCTTTGTGGGAGTACTCTTCCTTGGTGGACAGAAAGGGAAGTAGAAGCTGATATTGTCAGCTCTAACAAAAGATGGAGGCTTGACACTGCCATGGGGTCCTGGAGGGTTCAGCTTCCACTGGTTCATTAGAAGAGTTGCATCCAGACTGTGCCTACCTAGGGCCTTGGCCAAGCTCAGAGAACTCTTACTTTATTAGATGCTTCTCTGGATGTGGCCAGAACCAGGCTGAGCCCTTTTTGAGCAATTACCCTTTAGTTCAGGAGGTCATACAAAAGAGAGCAGTGGGCTGTGCTGTTTCAAGTAACCTTGTCAAAGCTCAGCTGGGTGCTTTGTTTGGTTGTGTGCCTAGGAGGGGCCCTTCCTGTCCTCACCCAGTGCGTCTTGGGGCCAATAGCACAAAAGCAATCTTTGTAGCATATAGCATTTAAAAGGCTGTTTGCTAGTAGAATCTAGTACAACACACAGACCTTAGGTAATGTGGCCTGGTGAGGGATCTGTTTCTTGGTCCCAGTGGGAGAAGGATCATCATATCATCTGTTCCCTAGTGGACAACCTGAGGTGATATTAACAGGAAAAAACTCTTAGCCTCCTTTGCTGTTTCTCCTAGGCCAGCTGTCTCATCTCTTTCCTGCCTGGTTTTCCCAGTCCTCCGCCCTTTAAAACTCAAAAGTCATTGCTGTTTCCTTCTTCCATGGGAAACTACCAAACCCAAGTGGCTTCCTACTACTTCTCCAGGCTCTTGGAGAAATCCAGTTTTGTTTTTGGTTTAGGCCCCTGGGTGTGTGTGTGCACATTGTGGCCATTGTTGCTCTCTCTAGAACAGATAGCTTTCTAGCAAGAAAATGAGAGGAGACATTCTTGGTACAGGTCTTAAGGATGGAAATGTAGTAGAGGGTGGACTAGATCATTACTCAAGGGACTGTGAGAACATCCGTGGTTGGAGATGGCAAAATGCTGCTTGATAATGGGGACAGAGCCTGTCTCAGAGTTTGAATAGAAGGATATAGGCTGTAGATCCAAAGCTCTAGGCCAGCCTGCCTTTATGTAGTAATGGGTTGTTGGAGGAAAGCAACAAGGGTCTCTTGTGGAACTGGCACAACTGCCAGAGGTCAGGGGAAGGCCTGTTCTTTTTTTTTTTTTTTAAGATTTTATTTATTTATTTATTTATTTATTTATTT
This sequence comes from Apodemus agrarius, assembly GCA_964023405.1. Lineage (NCBI taxonomy): Eukaryota > Metazoa > Chordata > Mammalia > Rodentia > Muridae > Apodemus > Apodemus agrarius. The sequence continues at coordinate 141,879,512 of OZ030005.1, forward strand.
AATTTATATGAGTACACTATAGCTGTCTTCAGACATACCAGAAGATCCCATTACAGATGGTTGTGAGCCACCATATGGTTGCTAGGAATTGAACTCAGGACTTCTGGAAGAGCAGTCAGTACTCTTAACCCCTGAGCCATCTCTCCAGCCTAGAGGTCTTTTCTTAGTCTAGCTCCAAGTCAGGGCCTCCCTGGGCTGTGACGTGACGTCAGTGGCTAGTGGAGCTGAAGGTCCAGCCTCCTGTGGGCATGTGGACACTGGAGGGCAAAGGTCAACTTTATAACGGATAGCAGTGAGGGAAAATGCAGCCACTGGCCTGTGAGTAGCACTTACTGCTCCATGGAGCATCAGAGAGCTCTCGTATTTCCTTGGGAGGAAACTTTTCCCTCAGTTCAGGAAGAGGAGAGTCGATAAGGCCCCATGGCTTCTGGCCCCTGATCTAAACTGCAAACAGCCCAGATGCTTGCCAAACCATGGGGTAGCAACTGAAGGAGATGGGAGGCTGTGTGTGCGTGTGTGTTCAGGAGGCAGATGAGGCGGGGTGGAGGTCAGCATGCTTTAGTTGTTCTCCTCTGTCAGGCCCTGAACCAAACCATGCACCAACACTTAATAAGGACTGTATGTTTGCTCTGTGGGCTAAAGAGGACAGGGGGTTTACTCCTATGGCCTATGTTCTCTGCTCAGGAAACCTGTTGTTAGGAGGGGATCTGAGGCAAAAACACAGCCTGTGTTAATCTGAATTAATCTGGAATGATCTCCTTGTTTGTTTCCCCCTGGATACTGGGAATTGAACCAGTGACCTTATGCATGTTGGTCAAGTGCTTTGTCACTGAGTGACACCCCCCAGCCAGAATGATCCCAATGAGAATGAAGTCAGTTTCATAAGCGTTCTCTTTATCTGTAATCCTAACAGTACTCAGGTTTTGTGAAAGGCTCTGTCAAGACTGAACGAATGGGAGCCGGGTGGTGGTGGCGCACGCCTTTGATCCCATCACTTGGGAGGCAGAGGCAGGTGAATTTCTGAGTTTGAGGCCAGCCTGGTCTACAGAGTGAGTTCCAGGACAGCCAGGGCTACACAGAAAAACCCTGTCTCAAAAAACAAACAAAAAACAAAACAACAAAAAAAGACTTAGCAAATGAATGCTTCTTCATCCACTTTCCTGTAGGCTCTTCCCTTAACCTTGTACACCTGCTGGTGTCACTGGTGCCTCTTACCACTTGTCACCACTTGTCATCAACCTCCAACTGCCCTTTCTGTGGCACAAGTGTTCCCATTGCCCCAGGAAATCCTGTTACCTGCCTCAGATACTTTTTGAGCTCTTTCCAGGTGACATCCCAGTACTATTCATTTGCCCCTGCCCAGCCCTACCACCCGTTTTGTTCATGCCTGGTTTCTCCACCTGGCATTTCTACATCCCATCCCTGGCCTTCGTTTGCTGTTCTTGGGAAGTGTGTTTTGAGATGAGACCAGCTGGGGTGTGTCGGGTTATGCTCTGTAGGCCCGAGCACTGCTTATATGGAGAGAGAATGGTGGGGAGCTTGAGGGCACATGGCTGCTTCCCGGCTTGCCAAGACCCAGCTCTGTCATGGTTTGCCTGTCACCTCTGTGCTGATCACCTCAATCATTGTGGCACCTCTCTGTACTGAGCCGATGATCCTTTCCAAGTCTGGCCTCAGCCTGGAAATCAAGCTTTGCTTGATGTGGGTGATCATTAGTTGGTAGCATGTTTACTTCCCTGTCCAGGGCAGTTTACATGGATTCTCATATTCATCTTCCCAAATGAATATCTGAGGCTGATTATTCTTATTTTTACATTTCAGGCAAATGAGCTTCCCCCAGGCAACCTAGTTTAAAAACACTGGGGGAGGGAATGAGGGTTTGCTGGACCCTGACCTGAAGCAGAGCCTCCACAACAGGAGGCATTGGGGGTTGTTTTCTCCCTCTGGTCCACTCGCTGAGCACGTGCCAGAGCCCTGTGAGCCAGGGTTTGCTGCAGTGGCTCTGCCTCTGTGACCCTGTCTTTCAATTTCCTCAGCGGCATCACAACTTCCAGCACTTGATCCTTCCATGGTGTGGGACCTTTGCTACTTTTTTATGTATGAGGTACTTTCTCATATACAAGTTGTTTCAAAGTTTTTAGGTTTTTAAGATTTTAAGTTTCTGGGAGCAGATTGTAAGTAGAGTCCATGCTTCCTTTTACTCTCTGTCCCACAACAGTGATATTGGCAAAATGCTCAGTAAGATGGCTTTGATCACACGGCATCTAGTCATCATCCTTTGGGTTTGAATTATCATTTATAGTCAATGAAAAAAACAGACAAACAGCTTGCAGATGGTTTGAGATTTAATTGAGCTCAGTGGTAGAGCATTTAGGCCTGGGATTTGGTCCTTAGCTTAGAGGTGAGGCTGATAGACAGACATGGATAGAAAAGATGGGACAAAATCACAAACAGCAGGTTTATGAGAAGATGCTCATCATCAGTGTTCACCAAGGAAATGCAATCAAAACCAGGAGACACCTCCTCCCTCCAGTTAGAATGAGTGTTAGCAAAGGGACAAATGAAGCGGATCCTGTAGCAACATGCCTGTAGTCCTGGCAATTGGGAGGTAGAAGCAGGAGGATCAATTCAAGGCTAGCCTTGGGCATGTAGAGTTCCAGGCCAGCATGGGCTATGACAAAAACAACAAGTATTGGTGAAGGGTGTGGGGAAAGGGGGTCCTGCACATTTTTGGTGAGAATGTAAACTAGTGCAGTCTCTAGGAAAAACAGTGTTGGAAGCTTTAAAAACATTAAAGAATTACCGCTTGGTCAAGGTGACACACACCTTTAGTCCCAGCACTCAGAGGCAGAGGTAGGCAGAGCTCTATGAGTTTGAGGCCAGCAAGCTCATGGATAGCCAGAACTACATATTGATACCCTGTCTCAACAAAATAGAACAAGCAAATTACAGTATGAACCAGCACTCTCACTTTGGATATATAATATAATATAATATAATATAATATAATATAATATAATATATGTATTGATCTTTTGCCTTTAATATATTCAGAGGTTTTTTTTTTTTTTTTTTTTTTTTTTTTTTGGTTTTTTGAGACAGGGTTTCTCTGTGTAGCTCCAGCTGTCCTGGAACTCACTCGGTAGACCAGACTGGCCTCGAACTCAGAAATCCGCCTGCCTCTGCCTCCCAAGTTCTGGGATTAAAGGTGTGCGCCACCACACCCGGCGCATATTCAGAGTTTTAATACATTTTTTTAAAGTTCTGAAGTCAACATGAAAAAATCTTAAAGTTTTCTAAAAATTTGCAGTATTTAGAATATAAAGGTCTAGGTGTGCTTGGTGACACATGCCTTTACTTCCAGGGTCCAGGAAAAAGTGGATCTCTGAGTCTGAGGGTAGCCTCATTTATGTAGTGAGTTCTAGGACAGCTATAGCTACATAATGAAACCCTGTCTCAATTAGTAAAGTGCTTATTGTATAAGAATAAGGGCCAGAGTTTGAGGTGCAGAACCCACACAAAAAAGCTGGGCCTTTTTATGCCTAGCTGGAGAGAGAGTTCAGCTGTTAAGAGCACTTCCCATTCTTTTAGAGGCTCCTGGGTACAATAGGGGAACTAACCGATTTTTAGTTCACTTCCTTGTTAGCTATAGCCACTGCCCTGGCTCACCAGGCATTTTTCTAGATCTTATAGCATGGGAAGATCCTGGCTCCAGGAGAACATTTGCATTCCAATTCAATTTTATTTTTGTTCAATTAAGTATGTTTGGAACCCACACTATGAGCAGGCACCAGGCCAGGTTCCTTGGGTGGGAAAGCAGGGCTTCTGAAATTGAATGGAAGTAATAATTCTGGAGTTTCCTACTTCCTGTGGGTCTTGAGGAGCCTCCTTTTTTTTAATCAGTAAAATTCGGGTTGATTATATCCCATGGGATTATGGGGAAAAGTAAGTGAGCTAGAAGGTGCCTGGTATAGAGTAGGCAGGAAATGAGTTCTTTTGCTGTGCTCCTGGAGCTAGTTGTGCATACCACATTTACCTGACAAAGATGAGGCAAAGGTGTAGGGTGTGTGTGTGTTGGTTGGAGGGGCAGGGAGGTGGACAGCAGACCTTTTATCCTTCAGCTAGGGTCCAGGATGCCTGAGTTCTCATAGTTTCAAACTCTTACACTACATTTGAATAAGTTAGGCACGGCATAACTCAACAATATTTGTTATAACAAAACTTATGTGAGTGTGGCCTTCCTCAAAATATATTGGTTTTGCCCTTTTGGTGGTGGTGGTGGTTGTTTTGAGACAGAGGCTCACTATGTAGTCCAAGCTGGCCTAGAACTCCAGCCTTCTTGCTTCTGCCTCCGAAGTGCTGAAAGTCACACACACACACACACACACACACACACACACACACACACACCCCACACCCCACACACACCCCACACATACACAACACACACACCCATACAACACACACATACACGCCACACACATACACACCACACACTACACACCACATACACCACACACACACACACACACACACACACACACACATACCACACACACACACACACACACACACACCACACACTACACCACACCACACACTACACCACACCACATACTACACCACACACCACACACACCACAAACAACACACACACACACACACACACACACACACACACACCACACACTCCTGTCCCCATTCTCAAAAGCTTTTGTCCTTGCCCTGCCAGTGCTACTCTGAGATGACGCAGACCTAGTGATGGTGTGAACAAGGTACCCTAGTACTGGTGGTGCAGAATCTTTGCAGTTTGAGGTATAGCAACAAAGCTATTTATTTTAATTTAATTTCTTTTCTCTTCTTCATTGTTCACAAATACATTGTTCACAAAATTTTTGTTTGTTTTTCAAGACAAGGTTTCTTTGTGTTTCCCTGGCTGTCTTAGAACTTGATCTATAAACCAGACTGGCCTCAAACTTACAGAGATCCACCTGTCTCTGCCTCTGAGTGCTGGGATTAAAGACCTGCACCACCACCACTTGACAACACATAGAATCTTTCTTGCTGAAGATCTTAGCACTCTTAGCCTATGATTTTTTTCTTTTCTTATTAAATCAAGAATTGTCACTTAAAGAAAACATATTATGGCCTCCTGCTGCTCTTGCACTTGGGACCATTGGTAAGTAAATGAGAGTTGCCTGAACAAAAGTTCTGTGTTACTAGAACAGTTTTTGGTAATTTAGATTCCCAGTGGCTAGCAGGTGGGTGACAGATGCAGCATAGATTGACTGGATTAGGATGATTCAAGTCTACCTAAGGCAGAGCAGAACCAGGAGAAATCTCATATTACTCAGAATGTACTGATTAAAAGCTTATGAATTAAGCTGGGCGTGGTGGTGCACGCCTGTAATCCCAGCACTTGGGAGGCAGAGGCAGGCAGATTTCTGAGTTTGAGGGCAGCCTGGTCTACAGAGTGAGTTCCAGGACAGCCAGGACTACACAGAGAAACCCTGTCTCAAAAAACAAAAACAACAACAACAACAAAAAAAAACTTATGAATTGTGGAGGCTGGAGAAATAGCTCAGAGGTTAAGCACTCTTACAACTACCTGTAATTGCAGCCTCTGTGTAATAAGTGATCAGAGACTAAGCATCTTCAGGGAATTTCACTCATGTGTGTATGCTCATAGTACTCAAATGCCTAGTTTCTTACTGTTCCCTTGTTAGAGTAGAGCCCACCATGACAGCTTCTGGGGAAAGTAGCTAGCTATCTTAGTCAGGATCATGGCAACTCTTATAAAGGACAACATTTAATTGGGGCTGGCTTACATTTTCAGAGGTTTAGTGGTCCATTATCATCATGGCGAGATGCAGGCAGACATGGTGTTGGAGGAGCCAAGAGCTATACAGTTTTATTCTAAGGCCATAGAAGGAGACTGAATTCCACACTTGACCATAGGAGACTTCAAAACCCACCACCACAGTGACACACTTCCTCCAACAAGGCCACACTACTCCAACAAAGTTACACCTCCTTATAGTACCACTCACTTTGGCCAAGCATTCTAACACATAAGTCTGCAGGGGCATTCCTACTCAAACCACAACACTAGTTTTTGTTTTGGTTTGGTTTTTTTGAGACAGGGTTTTTCTGTGTAGTCCAGGCTGGCTTGGAATTCACTCTGTAGACCAAGCTGGCCTCAAATTCACAGAGATCTGTCTGCTTCTGCCTCCTGAGCCCTGGGATTAAAGGCATGCACTACTATGGCCCAGCTAGTTCTAGTCTTACTAAATTTATTTATTTAAGAGGCAGGGTTTTGCTGTGTTCCCCAGGCTGGCCTTTAGAGTTATGCTCCCTCAACCCCTGTGCATGTATGTGTGGGTATGCAAGACAGAGACTGAGAGAGACTGAGAGACTGAGACTTACTGTGTAGCTTAGAAACTCATAGTACTATGTGGTCCAGGCTGACCTAGAACTCACAGAGATTGCCTTTCCCAGGTACTGGGACAAACATGCTTCTGCCTCCAGTTTCTTTTATTTTGGGGGGGCTGTGAAGGGAAGTTTCAAGACAGGGTCTCACTATGCAACTTTGATTGTCCTGTCCTGGAACTCACTCTGAAGATCAAGCTGGCCTCTAACTCACAGAGATCCACCTGCCTCTGCCTCCAAAGTTCTGGGATTAAAGGCGTGCTCCACTCATCCATGCCTCCAGTTTCTTAATCCTTCTTCCTCCAGAGCCTCCTGAGTGTTGGGGTAGATAGGCGTTTACTACCACATCGGGCTTACTTTGTTGTTTTACTTTCCTACCTGATCTGTAGCTAGGTGGACAGAAACATTTCAGGTTGGTAGTCAGTTTTCTTTGACAAGTTTGAAGTTATGCTTTGTACTCTTGTCATGTCTCAAATTGCTGCGAAATCCAAAACCTTTCTGATTTGTGATTGCTCTGCCCTGGTCAGTACATCTTGGTATTGGTGTGTTTATAACACTACCAACCAGCTCTTCTCTGTCTATCCTGGGAATTCCTTGAATTATTATTATTATTTCCTCTTTATTTTCACCATTCTCTGAAACTCATGTTATATAGTTTTTTAATCTCTTGAACTGACCCTTTCATCTTATCCCTTCTCCCTGGCTTATGTGCTGTTTCTTTGTCTTTTTGCTTCAGTTTCTAGATGTCCTTTCACCTTAGCATCCTAACCCTTCTATTGATGTTTTTGTTTGTTTCCAACATACTTTTAATTTCCTAGAGCCTTTCCCCCTGAGTAGTTCTTTAAGAACACATGTATAATATCCCATTGTTTTGATGATATGGTCCTATTTCCCTGAGGATTTTAATGATACGATTTTTCTTCTCACAGCATAGTCTACTGCCTCTAAATTGCTTTTTTTCCTGGAACTTTCTTTCTGTCTTCTTTGAATAAATCAGCCCAATGATCTTGGCTTACCTAGATGTTTTAGGAGTGGGAGATTCAAAAGCTGCCTGAGTCCAAAGTGCATGGGGCTTAGTTTTGTCTTATACTAGGTTAGGTGATGAGGTGGGCTGTTTGTGGGGTCTTACATCCAGAAATCTTTCCCCCTCTCTTACTCTAGGTATTTTAGGAATGGTTTACAGGAGGGGGCAAAATACAGAGTCACTTATCTACAATTCCTAGCCCCATTTTTACAAGATCTTCAGTCTACCACTATGCCTTGTGCCCAACTCAGTTCAAAGGCTCCTGCTTTACCTCTCCAGAAAGTGAGTTCTGTTCTCCCTGGAGTGATTAGGAGGATGCAGTTGTCTAACTGTTCAGCTTTCACTCCACTGATTATTTCAAAACATTTGCTCCTTCCCTGGCCAACATGGAGTCTGAGGTGGAGGTGGGGATATATCAGCCTTTGAGGCTGTCAGATCCATTAACCTGACCTGCATCCTGGCTTTCTTGGTTATGTTACTGTTGTCACCTCTCCTATTAGCTCTGTCCTTGGGTGGTCTATAACTTTAACAAAATCTGCTAGTTATTGTGCCTATAAGCTCAGCACTCAGGAGAGCTGGGGTGGGGTGGAGAGGAAGATCTCAAATGAGATCATCATGAACTACTTAGTAAATTTTTGTCTTTAAAAATAAAACCACCAGGCCGAGCATGGTGGCGCACGCCTGTAATCCCAGTACTTGGGAGGCAGAGGCAGGTGGATTTCTGAGTTCGAGGCCAGCCTGGTCTACAGAGTGAGTTCCAGGACAGCCAGAACTACACAGAGAAACCCTGTCTCAGAAAAACCTAAATAAATAAATAAATAAATAAATAAATAAAACCACCTTATTTCCTGAAGTTATGGTGGGACTTCTGGAGGGAGAAACATTGAAACACATAACTCAGACCCATAAAGGCAGTCATGAAGCAGGGAAGGGCAGGTGTTCCAGATGGGGACCATCTAGAGGGAAAGGAGATAATGATTAAAACATAGGGCAAAGAGGCAAGTGGGCTGGTTGTACAGGGTCCAGGAAGTGGAAGGATGATGGAGACAGGCTGGAAAGCAGGTTGGTCATCATGAGCTCAACCTAGAATTGCCAGGACACCTTACCCATTAGTGGCTCCTGCAGTGACAGTTACAAGAGTATTACAATAGTTCAGGTCATCAGAAGAGGATAATGCAGGGTGGGTTTTCAGAAGTGGAAGTCGAGAAGATGTAAGGGACTCAACAGGTCAAACTAATGGGATTTCTGGAGTAGATGATGGGTGAAGGAGAAAAGAGCTGATGATGGTGCTATAATTTGGGCCTTGGGGAGATAGTGTTGAGAAAGACCAGAGGGGGCTTTGTGTGCACGTGGGAACATGATGGGGAAGATGAAGGAAAGGCCAAGTTCAGCTATAGAATAGATAGATGTTTGGCACATACATCAAAACACTATAGTTTTAAAGCCTTATACTTCAACTTTCAAAAATCTTACATTGCTTGGGAGGGAGCACGGAAATCAGTCCCTTAGAAGATAGAGGGACCATTTTTTAGTTGTTAAAAGTAATCAAAACATTTTTATTTTGGGATGCTCTCAGTGGCTTCTTGGGTACTGTATACATCTACTCATCAGCAGAGGCCTTGTTTCCCATCTTTCTTAACTCTTCCTCCCACTTTGATGGTATCAAACCCTTTGTGTTTTTAGCCCTTAAATAGAGAAAGAAATTTCTTTCTTTGAATTTTGTAGCTAAAAGGAAGATAGAGAAGGGGCTGTGTTCATTGACCCACTGTGGAGGTGTTCTGTCAGCGGTAGATAAGGGAGGTGAAGAAAGGGCCCCGATGAGAGGGCCCTGATGAGAGGGTTTTCTAATTCCTAAGGAATAAATATACCAGCTATGGCCACTTCCCATCAACAACATGATGCCATTGGAAATGGAACCAGAGAGCAGTATGCACAGTCAGGTGAGCCAGTGAAAAGAGCAGGACCAGCCCAATGACTCCTTGTTAGCAGCTTGTGGTAGCAGCAGGGCCTTGTCTTTGAGATGGTCTGACTTGTTCTGAGCACCATCTCAGCAAACATGCTGTCTCCCTGCTGCAGCCCAGGCCTCTCTGATACACCTTGGGGTAGAAGTAGTGATATAATTAGCTTTCTTCCTTCCCCTTCGCCTCATGCCACCTTAGCAGCACCCACAGACCCACCATTAATACTCACTACTACTACAAGTGCAAACAGCCTCCATTTAAGTGAAGGCTGACTGCGTGACAGGCAGTGACTGAGGCACTTTACATACCTCAACTCATTTGATCTCTCTACCAACCCTCAGAAGTGATTACTATTAAATAGTAATTACTATTAAATTTAATTACTATAAATTACTTTATAGGTGAAAAAATTGAGGCTCAGAGGTGAAGCAGATTCTTCAGAGTCTGTGGAGCTGATTCAAACCCAGGCAGCTTGATTCCTAAGGTTTGCCCTGGGAATTCTCTCTACTAGTTTTTTTTTCCTGCCCCTGAAGGATCTCAACTCTAATGGTTTGTTAGAGTTGCCAATAAACTGTAGGATACTCTGGTATACTTAAATTGTGATTAAACAACAAATATTTATGCAGTATAAATATACACTTATTATATAGGATATACTTATATTTAAGTGTTTTTAATGTTTGTCTGAAATTCAGGCTTTTTATTTTGGCAGTGTTGGGAATGACTGAACCAGGGTCTTGCTTGGTAGACAAGAAATCTACCACGAAGCTACATCAGGCCATCAAAGCCAGATTTCAACCAAGAATTTTACCTTTTTTTTTTTTTTAAACTGATTCTGGTATCCGCTTAGCAGACTTTCATTTGTCTTTGAAATAGGGTATTATAGAGCATAGGTTGGCCTCAAACTTGCTAAGTATCTAGAATTAGCCTTGAATTCCTGATACTCCTGCCTAGCCCCTTTCAAGTGCTAGGATGATAACCATGTACCACTTGCCTGGAAGACTGGTGAGGTATGGGAGCCATAGTCATGATGTTGGGTTTCTCTGGCTCAGTGGTACTGGGCTTCAAACCTCTGATTCTTGGTACATTTTAAACAAGAACAGACAGTGTCTGAACCACAACTCTTGTTTTTTGTCTTTAAAGAAAGAATATTAGGGCTAGGCATATCTGTAGATAGTAGCAGCTCACCCTTGTAACCCCAACACTTGGGAGGCAGAGGCAGGAGGAACACTGCAAGTTCCAAGTTAGTCCAGTCTACATAGCAAACTCTAGACCAGCTAGGGCTGTGACCTTGTCTCAAAATAACAGCAACAGCAACAACCATGCAAATGGCCATAGCACTCTACAGAAATATGTCAGATTATAGCCAGAAAATTGTTGTGTGTTCCTTGCCAAAACAAAAAAAGGTGACCACAGCAGAGATCTTGTCTGCCACCAGTCTTCGCTTTTCCACAAGAGTCACTTTGACCTCAACCCACTTTTTTGGAAAGTGAGTTTCTTAAACTCACTCAGAGGCAAGTGCTGCTGTATCTCTAATCTTAGTCTTTTGCTGATCACATGGGCCAGATGTTGTCTTCAAGTTTAATTTTGATGCATCTTGACCTCATTATCCCTGTTCTTGGAGCAGCTGTGGCAGGCGGGCAGCTTACATGTCAGCAGGAGGCATGCTGGCTGCTCATGGTCTGCCCTGGGCTGATGGGCTACTCTTTTTGGCTGTGTCTCTTGGATGGTGACATCTGTGCCTTAGCCTGGTGCCAGAGTTTTTAAAAACTGTGTCAGTCATTGGGTAATGTCCCTAGTCAGATACTGGGAAATTTTACAATTGGACTGTCCCAGAAAACCTAAGTACTTGTTCTTTCAAGGAGGTGTTCTTTCTTGGTTCAAGGCCAGCCCTTACCCAAGCTTGCCCCATCTCTTATTTTCTTTCTCACTTCAACTCTTCCTTTCTCTAACATTTGCTAGACATTCTTCATGCAGGAGGGAGTCTGCCACATAGGTAATGGAGAATAGATTTGGGTCATTTATTACAGCTAGCAAGAAAAGGACAACCAGGTCAGTGGAAAAATGGGCAAGTGAAATGAACATGCAATTCACCAAAAAGAAAAACTCAAAAAGATAACCATGACCTCAAGCTCATCTCCAGCTTCTCTAATAGTGACCTGACAATGCAAACAAAACAGGAGCTTGGGTTTAGCTCCTGATGGTGTACTTCCCAGCAAATACAAGGCTATGGGCTATGGCTGAGCACACACACAAGTGAAAGGAATGTAAACAAAATATGATGTTATACTTACAGAATTGACGAAAGTCAAAAGTCTGACATTGTAAAAGTCAGTAGTGACCCTAGGGGATATATAGGAGTCCACTGTCCTTCACTGGCTGCACAAATTGTTAGAACAGTTGCTTTAGAGAACAAGAGTTTGGTGTGTTGTCTGATGTAGCAGTTCCAATGGCACATCTGTTTCTAAGAGAAATTCTTACATGCCTTTGATGAGAGTCAAGGTTTTCCTTTTGTATGTAATAGGTGCTTTGACTGTATACCACATGAATGCCTATTGCGTACTGAGGCCCAACAGGCCGTATGATCTCCTGGGACTAGACTTACAGATGGTTGGCTGTAAGCTGCTATGTAGGTGCTGGGAATTGAACCCAGATCCTCTGGAAGAATAGCCTGCATTATTATTATTATTATTATTATTATTATTATTATTATTAATTTTTTCTTTTTGGTTTCTTTTTTGTTTTTTTGAGTCAGGGTTTCTCTGTGTAGCCCTGGCTGTCCAGGGCTCACTCTGTAGACCATGCTGGCCTTGATCTCAGAAATCTACCTGCCTCTGCCTCCCAAGTGCTGGGATTAAAGGCGTGTACCACCACTGCCCGGCTTCTTTTTTTAAGATACATTTATTTCTTTAATAATTTTATCCTTATTTTATGTGCATCGGTGTTTTGCTTGTGTGTCTGTCCATGTGAGGGTGTTAGATCCCCTGGAACTGGAGCTATTGCCCTGTGGGTGCTGAGAATTGAACCTAGTCCTCTGAAAGAATGGCCTGTGCTCTTAAGCCATCTCTCCAGCCCCAGCTTTTCAGTTTTAATTTCTAGTTGGTTTGTTTTGAAGCAGGGCCTCATGTAGTCCATGTTGGCTTCAAATTTGTTATTTAGCTGAGGATGGCCTTGAACTTCTGATCTCCTGCCTCTTTTTTCCTTTGTTTTGGGATTATACCACCACACTGTCCAGTTTTTGGACATTTTTAATTGATTTTATTATGACTATGACTTTTTAATCATTCACAAAAATGGAGCGGTTAGTGTATTAAATTCAGTTTGCCTGTTAAATTAGCATTAACAATTACAGTTTTATCGATCTATATGCTGTGGTTCTTTTAGCTTTAAAAAGAAGCAAGGAGCCAGGCGTGGTGGTGCATGCCTGTAATCCCAGCACTTGGGAGGCAGAGGCAGGCGGATTTCTGAGTTCGAGGCCAGCCTGGTCTACAGAGTGAGTTCCAGGACAGCCAGGACTACACAGAGAAACCCTGTCTCGAAAAACAAAAAAAAAAAAAAAAAAAAAAGAAGAAGAAGAAGAAGAAGAAGAAGAAGAAGAAGAAGAAGAAGAAGCAAGGATCTGTCAGCACTGCCTCAGTCTGTATGAGATATTCTAATGCTATTAATACCATAGACAGCATCATTTGTAAGCAATAGACATTTGTTCCCATTTTCTTTTCTTTTTTTTTTAAAGATTTATTTATTATATGTAAGTACACTGTAGCTATCTTCAGACACACCAGAAGAGGGCGTCAGATCTTGTTATGGATGGTTGTGAGCCACCATGTGGTTGCTGGGATTTGAACTCAGGACCTTTAAGGAAGAACAGTCAGTGCTCTCAACCGTTGAGCCATCTCTCCAGCCCCCTTGTTCCCATTTTCTGAAGACTGGAAATCTAAGATCAAGGTATCTAATAAGGCCTCTGTTTGATTCTTAGATCACCGACTTATTCAGGAGTTGTGTCCCTCCATGACCTGTTCGGTTCCCAAAGGTCACACTCGCTTACACCATCATGTTGAAGTATGTAGAGTCATCACTTGTGAGTGTGGGAGGACAGACAGAAATATTCAGTCAATGAATAGTGAGCGATTCCTCGTTTAGTCATGACTCAACTCTGCTATATAGAGCAGTATACAGTCACTGAAATTAACAAATTAACAAGAAAAAAGAAAATGAAAGCTGGATGTATCCTTCAGTGGTTTGATCCCAGCATAAAACAGACAAATATTATAATAATGATGACAGAACATAGTATGTATGTATGTGAATGTGTGCATGTATGTCTGTGCACATGTGTGCACATACATGTGCTTGCCTGTAATGGAAGGTTGTGGAAGGATGTCCGGATGTCTTCCTCTATTGTTCTCCTCTTTGGGTTTTGAGATAGGTTCTTTCATTGAACCTGGAATTTGCCATTTCAGCTAGACCAGCTAGTCAGTAAGCCCTCCAAGTGCTAGGGTTATGGATTCGTGCTACCATGCCGGGCTTTTTATGTGGGCACTGGGAATCCAAAATCAGGTCCTCATGCTCCCACACAAGCACTTTACCCACTGAGCAACCTCTAATGCCATTCCTCTGGAGCATCCATCTTGTTTTTGAGATAGAATCTCTTCTTGGCAGCTAAGGCTTGCTGATCAGGCTGGGCTATTTACCTATGGCACCCTGGATCCACCTGTCCCCACCTTCCCAGCTCTGGGATTGCAAACTTACCACTGTGTGCAGCTATTAGAGGATATCAGATGTCAAGCCCAGGTCTTCATACTTGCCCAGCAAGCATTCTATCAACTGAGCTTGCTTGATATCTAGTTCTGTATGTATCGTTTTTTTCCCCCCTGTGATAGGTTTATTTCATTTTCTACTCTCCTCAGTCCCAGATAAGTACCCTTTCCTCTCCCTGCAACTTTCTAGCATGGTTGTAGTCATACCTTTTCATATTTTAAATTATTCAAATCAAGTAGTCACATCTGAAATTATGTGCTATGATAGTATTTCCTTGTCTAATTCTCACTATGCTGGAGTTGGTGTGTGCTTCATTCACTCCCTATCAGCTAATCTGCCTTGTTTTGTTGTCTAACAGTCACTCCACTGGAACATCCTGAGCCTTCCATAGTCTGTTAAATCTGTAGGTGGCTCTGCAGGCTTGCTGGGCAATGGCTTTAGGCTCACCAAGTGGTTCCTTTTGTTCCTTCTGGTGGCAGCCAGGGCCTTGGCATACCTGAGAGATGTATTTTCTAGACATTCATTGATTGATTAATTGATTTAGACAAGATAAATAGATGGAAAATTAAGGAGACCTAGAAGGTGAAAGAGCCTCTCCTTCTAGAGGCCAATTGAAGTCTTTTACCAACCAAGAGTTAAAAATTACAGCATAATTTGCTATGGAGGTTGCCTATGTAAACACAGGAAAAATAAATAAATAAATAAATAAATAAATAAATAAAAATATGTGTGTATGTATATACACATACATGTTTATGTGTGTATGTGTGTATATATATGTATATATACATATATATATATACACACATACAGAGAGAGAGGGAGGGAGGGAGGGAGGGAGAGAGAGAGAGAGAGAGAGAGAGAGAGAGAATGAGAATGTTAAAATAGTAATGAACCTAAGGCCTAACTGTGTATGATCAAGGGTGGCCTTCTTCCTTTCCTAGCTAAACCTGACATTTTCTGAGAATTTCACAAACAAGACTAGAAACTTTCATAAAGATAATAGTTAAAATGAAAAAGGCTATAGATATGGTTCCATAGTTAGGATCACTTGCTGCTTGTGCAGAGTACCTGAGTTCAGGTCCCTCACCCACAACTCCAGCTGTCTATAACTACAGTGCCAGGAGATCTGACACCCTCTTCTGTCCTCCATAGGTACTACATACACATAGTGTACTAAAGACAGGCAAAATACACACATAAAAATGGAAATAAAGAAATAGAGACTAGAAAGTCTATTTACAGTAAAAGACATAATATGTGTCATACTTTGTGAACCCCTCAAGGCCCTTATCAGTTTTTTACCCCATCAGATTGTGACCCCACCTAAGACTCCAAGGAACCACCTTTTGACCTCATTTTCCAAAAAAGAGGGAAGAAAATTTCTTAGAAACTTTTTGAATAATGGAATTTCAGGGATTAGAAAGGTATCTTGGTAGTTAAGAACACTTGTTGCTAATGCCAATGACCCAGGTTTAATTTCCAATACCCACATGGTGGTTCACAACCATCTGTAACTCCAGTTCTAGAGAGCTACATGTATGTATGTGTTCTAGAGCATACATGTATGTAAGTGTGCACATACATACATGTAAGCAAAACACACAGATAAATTAAAATAAGTCCAAAACCAAGAACAATGGGATGTTAAGAACCACTAAGGCAATATGCATGGCTGTCGCTAAGACACTTTCATGTAGCTCTTTGAGATATTCACACCCCATTGGAGTTGGTACTGCCCTTCATTTGTGTTACAATCCCTTCCTGTTTTTTCTGCTTTCTACCAGCTTATCCTGAAATTCTTCTCTTTAGTGAAGTCAAGAATTCTGGCTTCACCTGAGCAGAATTCTTAGCAACCATTCAGGATACTACAACTGGCAGCATAGAGCTCTGGTCTATGTCCCATGGCCACTGATGTGCTGGTCTGACTGGGTAGGACACTCGGGTTGGAAAGGGCATCCTTAGGACACTGGAGATATTGGTCCAGGAGCTTTTCAGCATCCTTGTTGATGACTGTTCTATGTAACCTCTTTTTTTTCCCCCTCTGCTCAGAGGTATTTTATTATCACCCCTAGAGATACAAGGTCCTAATCTCGATATGTTTGATGAAGGACCTTAACAAGGGACAGGCCCTATATACTATTTCAGGGGTCCTTGGGGGAGAGTGAGTTACACTATTAAAGTGATGTGGAGGCAGAGGCAGGCAGCCATTGAAATGACATGGGTGCAAGCCAAGGAGGACCAGCTGCCACTAGAAGCTAGAGAAGCAAGGAATGGGTCCTTCCCATAGCCCTGCCCATGAGCAGATTTCCACTAAAACTGATGCTGAATTTTTGGACTCGCAAACTGAAAAAGGATGCATTCCTGTTGTCTTCTGACATCAAGTTTGTGCTCATTTGTTACCATCACCTGAGGGAACAAGTATAGGAAGCTTACTAGGTTCCTACTAATCTTTTTTCAGCTGGGGCTTTCAACAACAGCTGGGGCTTTCTGTGAATCCCAGAACTCTTCACCACAGAAGGAAGCCCCCACCCCCACTGCCTTAGGTTGTTCTCCACCCCCTTGCTTTCTTTTTCTCTGGGATTCCCCAGTTGCTAGATAGTGAACTCCCTGCATGAGTCTTATACTTTCTCCTGTTTTCTGTAGGCTAGCCTTTCTGGATGATGCTGTCCTGAACTGTCTTGTGATCATACTTGTTACGTTAAAAACCTTTCTGCAGCTCTATTTTTAATTTCCTAGAGCTCTCTCTTGTTGCTTTTTAAAATAACAGCCGCCTCTTAATGGATGCAATCATTTTTTTAAATTTCTCTGAGGAGATTAATTATAGTTTTTCTATGTATCTGCTCTTTATATTATTTTTCTCTTCAAAATATCCATTAAAACATTCCTAAATCTGTTTTGGCAATTTCCTCAAGTATCCAGTGACATTTGGCTGATCATTCACATGGAAGACTGCAATTCCAAAGTGCACAGTGGGAGATGGGCAGGTGAAGGTTGAAGAAGGCCATAGGTGTGGGCAGTGGTCTTCTTTCTGGGAGAGAGGATTGTAGGTAGCCTTTTCCAGACCTCTGCAGCAGTGACACTGGGCTGGCTTCTGTCACTGTAACAACTTAGAAAGGTAGTGAGCTTCAGCCCATCATTTCAGAAGTGGTTCACAGCCCGATGGACCTGATTGCAATCGAAACAAGTGGCAGAGCAAAACAGACTATCTCATAGCCAGCAAGGGAAACTGGGAGACTCGGGGAGAACCTCCCTAGTGACGCAAAGACCTTCCACTGGACCTCACCACCTGAAGACTATGGCATAGAGGTTCTCAACCTATGGGACATGACCCCTTTGGGGGATTTAATGACCCTATTACAGGGGTTGCATATCAGATATCCTGCATACTGTAATTTACATTATAATTCATAATACTAGGAAAATTAGTTATGATATAGCAATGAAAGTAATTTTATGTATGGGTCACCACAACATGAGAAACTGTATTAAAGGGTTGCAGCATTAGGAAGGTTGGGAGCCACTGCCCTACCACTTTTACATAGTGCCAAGTCTGGGAATCAAATCCTTTAACAAATAGACCTTAGGGGGACATGGAGATCCAAGAGAAGACCCTTCTGGCTCACTGCCTAAGAGTGAGCCTGCTTAGTGCTTTATGGAGCTGTGGGCTACTGTCTCCATCTCACTCCTGGCTGGGGTTGCTGCTGCTTCAGGGGCCTTGCCTCCTTTCTATCTTTATGGTGGCCAACAGGAGAATGGTGGATTCCTATGACCATGCTGTGTACTCTGGCCCTGACATCCTGGAAGAGGTCCTCTGGCATTTGGCTCAACCTATACTGCCATAATATCTCCATAGCTTCAGACACGGAAGTGGCAGGTCACGGGAGTCACAAGAAAATGCAGAGGGCACTCAGAGCCACATAAGCAGTCCGTCAGATGTTTGCTTTTACTATCACTCCTAGAGACTGGAACATCCCAGGCTGTGTAGGGGAGAGACATCTGAGAATTGCGGATTCCTCAGATTTCAGTTTGCCTGTGTTTGCAGCCTCCATCATTCCCACCTTTCGAGACCAGAACTGGGTGCCGGACTTTGCAGGAGCTACAGTTTTCTTGCTGTGTGGAACTTTCCTTGCATTTTTCCCTCCATCCCCTGCATTATGTCCACATGCTGCCCTAGTGTACAGCCTCTGTCATCTGCTGTCACCAGCTGCTGTTGAGGTTTCTTACTCTGTCTTTGTGATTTGCACTTTTTAGGAAGGACATCTCAGACCAGGTGTATGGCTTACACTATAATACTTCAAGAGTCTGAGGCAGTAGGAGTTTGATACCAGCCTTGGCTATTAGTGAGTTCCAGGGTAGCCTTGGGTATAAAGTAAGACCCTGTTTAAACAAGAAAACAAATGAAAAAACGCCCATCCAAATTAGAATAGAAATAAATGTTTGAGTTTCTTGAGTTTTTACATTCTACTAGATTTTTTTTTCTTTATTGTAAATTAACTGGCCTTCTGAGCCTAGGATCCTCTAGCTTTTCCTGACTTTCTCATCTTTTCTAAACTTTCTAAAAGTTCTTGTTGAAACTTTAGGTAGCTCAATACAGTGACTAACTAGACTTCCTTAGCTTTCCACTCACCCCTGTCTCCCCTCTCCTGACCCACCCTACTCCTGCCTCTCCAAGACAAACAGCTCCCCGCCATCAAGGAACTCTGTGGTGTGGCCTCTGGAAGCTGGTTTTCTTTTGCTTCTCAGAGCTCTGTGCCTCAGTGCTGCTCATCCCTTTTCTTTGGACTCCTCATTTCTCACAACAGCCCTTTGCTGTCTTTGTGTTGTGTCCTCTCTGTGCTGTCTCGCCTATGGCTCCATGGGCGTTTCTATGTTGTCTTACTGGGGACAACTCCCCCATCTAGATCTGACTGAGTTTTCTATCTAGTTGACCATCCCATCATGAAACTGGCAGTTAATACCAGCTCTCTGGGTTCCGCAGGGAGCTCCCAGCTTCTACCTCACCTGCTTCTGTGATCTTTGATTTGTTGGAACCCAAGTCTGTCTTCCCTCCTGCCTCTGCCTCTCATCTGACAGGTGCCTTTTATTTCCTGTCCACTCACTGTCTCTCTCCTCCCTAATCCCACCCTGTGTGGGGTTCTTATTCCCTCTCATCAGCTGCCTCACAGGCATTAGAACATTTTCCTGACCTTCTAACCACTTTAATTCTTTCCTTCCCCAAATCAGCTTCCCCAGACCCTGTATATGGTTCCTGCCGATAGCAGCACATCTGCTCCTACCTGTGAGGTTCCTTCATAGCATCCCCCCGAGGTTGTGGCACTGCCCACTCTCTCTGCCAGCATGCAAACTCTTGACTTAGACAGAGCCCTGGTTTCTGCCCCTGGCTTCCTTTGTTCCCTGCTGTGCTTAGGACACTGACTAGGAGATTTACTCCTGTTGCCCCCTACCTCTGTGCCTCCCTTCCTCTGCCTGGCCTCCTTCCTCTGATGTTCTCTCCTCACTCCATTTTTCTCCTCCTCTCTCAACTTCCATGGCTTGACTCTTATGTCTTTGCCCCCAGAGGCCTTCCTGCTGGCTCAGCCCAGCTTTCCCAGCAGCCTCATGTGCCATAGCATCACTGTTCACTTCTTTCTGCTGCCTCCCACTCACCTTCCCCAGCTGAGCCAGTCAGTCCTAAATAGCTACATGCTCTGAACCCCAGCTGCAGCTGCAGCCTGCAGCAGGATGAGCAGAGGAGAGAAGGGTACTGTTGTACTATTGGATGTGTTCCTAGCCCTGTAATAGTGTCGGCAGAGTTCTGGCCACCTGTGAGAACT
Organism: Apodemus agrarius; assembly: GCA_964023405.1. Taxonomy (NCBI): domain Eukaryota; kingdom Metazoa; phylum Chordata; class Mammalia; order Rodentia; family Muridae; genus Apodemus; species Apodemus agrarius. Next base: position 141,899,500 of record OZ030005.1, read on the forward strand.
CTGCTTGTTTGGTTCTCAGGGTCATCACAACAAAAGACCAACTCTGAGAATGTTAAAACAACTGAGATTTTTGGAGGGCATCAAACAGGATTGTATCCCTTAAGGCCTTGAGCCCCTTTTGACCTCTTCCAGTTTCTTATGTTTGCAATTGATTCTTGGCTTCCTAGGCTTGTAGACTGTCTTAGTCAGGGTTTCTATTCCTGCACAAACATCATGACCAACAAGCAAGTTGGAGAGGAAAGGGTTTATTGAGCTTACACTTCCACACAGCTGTTCATTACCAAAGGAAGTCAGGACTGGAACTCAAGCAGGCCAGGAAGCAGGAGCTGATGCAGAGGCCATGGAGGGATGTTCCTTACTGGCTTGCTTCTCCTGGCTTGCTCAGCCTGCTTTCTTATAGAACCCAAGAATACCAGTCCAGAGATGGTACCACCCACAAGGGGCCCTCCCCCAGTTGATCACTAATTGAGAAAATGCCCCACAGCTGGATCTCATGGAGGCACTTCCCCAACTGAAGCTCCTTTTCCTATGATAACTCCAGCCTGTGTCAAGTTGACACACAAAATTAGCCAGTACATAGACCAATCATTATAGTCTCATGGCTGGCTGTCTCTTCATATTATCTTCCATCTATGATTCTGTCACTGTCCATGTTTCTCCATGTTACAAGAACATCAGGCATATATTGGGTTATAAATGCCATCTAGTAACTATCAGAACTCCTTGTTAAAGACTCCATTTGTAGATAAGGTCATACTCAGAAGTATAGGACTTTAACATATCTTTTTGAAGAGACCCAATTTAGGGTATGTGTCTTGAACTTACCAGGCCCCAGAGTCTCTCAAAGCTTCTGAGAGTCCTGCTCTTACCCAGCCAAGGCCTTTTGCCTCCCATCTTAGACCATGAAAGAGGAGTGTATGAATGGAGAGCAGGCCAACATGACTCAAACTTCCTGGACCATCTGCCAATATCTGCTGTCTGCTTTGTCTTACTGCAGACACGGTCCAGTCATGTTTAGAATTGAGACTTTAGTGCTTCTTAACACCCACCACACTCAGCTCTGAAACTTGGCTGTTTTAGTTCCTACCTTTAACTTGCGTATGAGTCCATTCGGGCTACCTTAACAAATATCGCAGACCAGGGAGTTTATAAACAACACACATATTTTCTCGTAGTTTGGAGGCTGGGAAGTCCAAGGTCAGAGTTTCAACATGTAAATTTGGGGCAGAAGCAAACATTCAGTCTGCCAGGTGTTCGCTACTGCCCTGCTCTTTTGTCCTTCCTTGTGTCCCGCCAGCAGCAAACTGGGCTCTAAGCTTTGTGGAGAGGACACTTTATACACTGTTAGCTTGGGCGTACTGTTCCCAAAAGGAGCTATACCTTATTAATGTTTACTAAATGCTCCATAATATTTCTGAATGAGTTTTAATGGCCTGGCATGGTTTTTCTCACTGTGTGGCCTGGAGTACTCATTCATTCATTCACTATGCATTCATTCTTTATTGCCTGTCTCGGGCATATATTTAATTTTGTGCCAAGCATTATGTAGAGTGTTACAGAGACAGTAGAGGAATAGATAGGCCAAAGTTATTGTGCCTGAGGTACTCATAGTGCCCAGTAAAAGGAGACATATGGATCAGCAAGTTGTTGTAACATCAAATGTACCTGCTAAGGAAGTAGATCCATTCCAGGGAGAGTCTCTCAGTGGGAACTCGGCGGGTGAGAATGGGGTGACTGAAGGGGAGAGAGCTGCTCAAATAGGGCTGTCAGAGCCAGCTAGGGATATAGGTGTCTAGGAAGGCATTTCATTTCAAATTCCCAAAGGATATGGAGAAATCAGGGCAAGTGCCGTTTCCTATTGGGGGTGGGGTGTGGGCAGCAGGTTAACAGTGATGGCTTCTTGCACCAGAGGGCAGTATTGGCCTTGAGTTTGTTACTCTTTCTAGGACAAAGGAACACAGCAGACACCCCCATGTCTGCAGTCCCTGTGACCTGTCCCTTATCCTCTTCCTACTATTCTCCAGGCTGTTGAGATGCCCTCATGCCTCTGATCTCTGAGTCTCTTTGCACACATAGCTCTATGTAGCAGCAGCTGATACTCAGGCTTCCTCTTCCTGTAGCATTTAAATGGAGGCTTGCTGAGCACTGTGGGACCATATATAGCCATTGATAAGTATAAGTGGCCCAGTTCCACCCAGGGCCACATAGAGCCCTTGGAGCTCAAGCTGCCATAATGTTCTGGTGTTTTGCTGAAGCTCAGAGACCCAGGTGTACATGCAGACTGGGTGTCCCTGTTGTGGTGTTCTCTTGTCTTCTCTGTTACCTTGTGACACCCTTACATCCAACTAACCAACAAAACCTGTTTCCCTCTTCTCAACCCTCAGCTCACACCAGTCATCCTGGGCCACTGCAAGCAATTACAGGCTGGGTGGAGCAGAAAGTCTTGGCAGAGCATTCCTCCCTGGCTGCCATCCTCTGGTGGATGTACTACTCTCTGTAGGATGCTTCATGGTGAACTAAACATGACCACAGGGGCCTGCAGGAACTGGCAGTCAAAAGGGACAGATGAAAGGACACGTCTTTAAGCTACAGTAGCTGATACCAAAGCACCAGGGAAAGGGCAGACTGAAGCTGATTTCTGGGTAGTGGGAATGGAGCAAGGGAAGGTTGGGAGGGGTCTAGGAAGAGGGAAATAGGTTTTGTTGGTTAGTTTGGTCGATACTAGGGCCTATTTCTGAGTTGTTCTTCCTTCTTACTGCACAACTGGCTGCTTTCCAGCACTCTTGAGTCAGCACAGGTAGTCAAGACTGCCGGCTACAGTGCCCGAGGCAGGATGTTGCCTTGTGACCCCTCTACTACCTACTCTGTGAAAGCTGATATAGTTAAGATCAAAGCCGTGCGTGTTCTAGAAGGAACATTCTAGGGCCTGCTACTTGACTGCAGCACTTACAGGGCTTCCTGCCCTGTTCCCTAGCTAGGCTGCTCTATCAGGGAGCACATCTTTTTGGCAGTATCGTAGCCATGTTATCTGGACCCAAACTGGGCTACATGGAATTCTGTGCTGCTTCTGGTTACAGGAGGCAGCCAGCAAGATATAGTTCAGGTCTGAAGAAGCAGAGTTTCTAGGGACATTTGATGATTTATTGGGCAAATTGAAACTTCCCTGGCATATCTGGAACATGTGACCACTGGCACTGTTGCTGTCTGCTGGTCAGCACAGGGTGTCAAGGGAGACCCTGAGTTGGTGGAGGTCAGGAGGGTTTTTTTTAATTGTAGGTTTTCTAGTTTGGGTATTTTCAGTGTTTAAGTATCTACCTGTCATCCCATATTTCTGATGAAAGTGACAGCTCAGTTCCATAGTGGGAACTTAATACCTCTCAGTTCAAGGCTTCCTCTCTGGAGAGAAGCATAAATATTGTACTCAAATTTGGCTGTTGTTAGTTAATCCTAAAGCACCTGTAAAGGAGCTTCTTAAGGAGAGGGCTCTGTAGAATCACCTGCTGACAGTGGGAGCTTGGCATGGGTGCAACAGACCTCACACCTGTGATGTTGGGACCTTTGCCCTGCCTCATTTGGCATTTTGTTGTAGGCACCATTTCAGCTCCTTGGTTTTCTGTCTGGAAGGTGGAATGCTGATTTCTTAGATCCAGTGTTGGATAAAACTGAAGCAGGAAGAGGTGAAAAGTTTCCCATGAGCTGCCTTGAGTAGCAAGGTAGAAACAGGTGTGGTAGATGCCCATCGCTTCACTGTAGCTCATCTTCCCAGAGAGGAGTTATTCACACATCCTCAGTGGCAGTCACAGCAGTCTGATTTCCATGTTTTTAATGCACAACCTGAGACCAGAACGGGATCTGTTAGCCAGCATTTGGAGAAAATAGCAAACAGGCCTCTTCAGGTTGCTGGCGTTCTGGAGAGGAACATGGGATGAAGGATCTTTGGGGAGTAGTGGGTTGCTTGTTTGTTTGTTTGTCATCTCTCCCATCTCTGTGGAGTTCTGCTTGTGTGTCCCTCCAAGGAAGACAGTATGGTGTTCCCTGAGACATGCGCTCTGGGCTGGTTGCTGTGCCTGCAGATCAGAGAGTGCCTCTCCTATGTATGATGAAAGGCACTTTCTAGAAGCTTCAGGCTCAGTGCAAACTTCAGGTTTTCTCTATTGATGTCACCAAGTAGGACAACCTTCAGGGTAATGTGACCCTTGCCCTCCATCATGCTGGCACAGTCCCTTCCAAACAGCCTGTCTAGGTACCATTCTACTTTCTGAGTGACATTTTTATGCCTTGAACTTCAAGTGGCAATATATCCAAATCCACCACAAAAGTCTGCTGCTGCTAGAAAGCTGCGGGTATTGTCTTGTAATCCTGTGTATCCCCAAGGGCCCAGGGAACAGGCTCTACACCACTGCTCATCTACTTTCTGCATGACCCTCTGCCCCGCCTCTCTGGCCCGGCCCTCCTAGGCAGCCAGTGGCCCATGATGGCCTCAGGAGGCGACGCCCCTTCCCCTGATTTCAGCCTTGGCTATAGCCCAGGCCTCCAGCAGTCTAGTGCTGGAGAACTTTGTATTCTGGGGCCAATGACCTCGGGTGGAGCAGTTGCTGCCTGTGGATCCTCTACCACGTCCTCTGTGTGCAGCACACCTAGGTGCTTGGCTGGTACAAGGTAATTGTTCCAGAACAGGTATGGCCATATAAATCTGAATTTAGCTAGGCTAGGTTTTTACATGTGATGAAAATATGCATAGTCTCTCTCTCTCTCTCTCTCTCTCTCTCTCTCTCTCTCTCTCTGTATGTGTGTGTCTCTCTCTGCGTGTGTGTGTGTGTTATATGGCTCATATCAATCTCCTACTCAGAAAACCTTGGAGGGATTGATATATAGCAGGCTTCATGCTCCCTCTACACAGAGAAAGGCTATGATGGAGGGCCTTAGGGCAGTTAGCAAGAGGTCCTTGGTATATATACATGCACATATACGTATGTGTATGTATGTATGTATGTAGTATGTATGTATGTATGTATGTATGTGGGGATGCTAGTGTTATTTGTATAGGGCTCTGGGGAGGATAGGAAGACTTCTATATCCCTCCATTCATGTGGGAGGAGGAAAAGACAGTGAGAGTGACAACAGCTGGCATTCATTACCAAGATTAGTACTTTCAGGTCTCCATCTCAGTTAGTCCTGGAATGACCTATCTGGGCTGTAAGTGGCACCTGAATTTACAGATGAGGAAACTGGGCTTCTGGAGAAAGGAATGGGGAGCCTGTGTGGTGAGAGGGGGGCAGGGCAGTAAAATGGCCTGTCTACTCAAAGGATGAGAGTCAAGTGTTCAAGTGGTGGCAAGTGATTATCAAAAACCAAGTCTCCTATGTAATTCAGCCTTGCACTTAAGATTGTTCTCCTGCCTCAGCCTACCAAGAACTGGTATTACAAGTGTACCTTGTATTTAAAGTTATTTTAAAATCTTTTACATTTATTTATTTTTTGGTGAGGAGTGGGCATGAATACCACATTGTGTTCGCTGAGGTTCTCTCCTCCCACCATGTGGGATTAAACTCAGGTCATCACATTTGGCACAAGCACTTTTACCAGCAGAGTTATCTCGACAGCCCCATTTTCTTTTCTAATTATAAACAATGTGCCCCCAGCCTGGCCCTGAGCCAGCAGCAATCTGACCTGTCCTGTTGGTTTCCTGGAACATATCTTGGAGCAGGCAGTCAATATGAGTCAATGATAAGCCAGACTTGTCTAAAGTGGAGAATTTTGACAAATTAAAATTGAAGAAAACCAATAATGAAAAAAAATACTTCCCAGTCAAAGTAAACTAAACAGCTGGAGAGTGTGTCAAAGGATGGTGAAGTGGGATCTCCTTCAACACGGCCTGACAGTCTGGGCTTTAGGCTTACATTTATAAACTGTGTGTCTGAGAGACTTAAGCCAATTGCTGATGGCTTCTCACCTGTACTGATGGTTAAGTGGTAATCAAGGCCCAGTCATTGATGCATACGTTCCAGATGGCAGATGCTGACTGTGATGGCCACTGATGACCGCTGTGTCTGCAGCCCTTGTGCCCCTCCCACACACGGGGGAGCCATTTTCACTGTTAGTGGTGACTGTGTTGCTTTGCCATCATTTTGAAATTGCATGTTTTTACAGCTTCTCATTTCTAATGCAGCAATAAAAAATAAGTGTAGTTCTTATCTTAGAAAATAGTTTGTTCCGCCGGGCGTTGGTGGCGCACGCCTTTAATCCCAGCACTTGGGAGGCAGAGGCAGGCGGATTTCTGAGTTCGAGGCCAGCCTGGTCTACAGAGTGAGTTCCAGGACAGCCAGGGCTACACAGAGAAACCCTGTCTCGAAAAACAAAAAACAAAAAAAAAAAAAAAAAAAAAAAAAAAAAACCAAAACAAACAAAAAAAAAAAAAACAAAAAAAAAAAAAAGAAAGAAAATAGTTTGTTCCCATTGGATAAAACATCAAGATTTCTGCATATGGGAATATACAGGTGCATAAAGGAGGAAGTAAATTACTGCACCAATCTATGGCAATGAGGTGGTATATTGGTATGATCTCACCAGTTGTCACCCTTGTTTCAGAAAAAAACTTTATGAGATGGTATATATAATTTATCTCATTTTCTTGGCTTCACATTGTATCAACAAACACCTTCCATATTGTAAACACCCATTAAAAACCATCATTTGTAGATTCATAGTGTCTATCCAGGACCTTCCAGTCAGACTTTAAATCCCTTCTGCTGTTTGGTGTTGTAAATGGTGGTGTTTGAACACCTCATGTACACATCTCAGTCTCTGTTTCATAATATGGAATTCTGGATTCCTGGAGTAGAAATGATCCAGCAAGGAACAGGAGGCCTACATTTATTTTGAAAGGAATTGTAACTTCATTTTTTGACATTTAATATATTTATATAACTGATCTTGATCATATCCATTCTACCTCCCCCTCCACTCTCCTCAGATTCCTCCATACTTCCCCTCCCATCTTCAATGTATTTTTTTTTTATTTTAGAAGCTTTTGTTTTGTTTTAAAGCTAGGTGTAGTGGTGCACACCTGTAATCTCAGCCTTTGGGGAGTTGATGCAGGGGGATTACACAGTAAATTCAAGTGAGCCTGAGCTATAACAAGACTTAGTTTCAAAAGATGAAGAAAAAGTGTTTTCAGTTGGATCCTAGACTGGCCTTGAACTCTTGATCCTCCTTTCTCAGGCTCTGAGGTGCTGAGATCATTCAGTGCATTAGTGGGCCTGGCTTGAAGGCTCTGGATAGATCTGAACAGGGCTTCCAGGGTAATCGGACGGGACCTGGGAGTGGGACCTGTGTGTCTTCTCAGTTAGACATATTATCTTTTATGAGGCTGCTGTGACTTGATAGCCAGGGTAGCACCTTGCTGTTTTTGGTATCTAGATGTTTAGAGGGAAAACCTCAAGTGTTGGTCTTTGTGTTGCTGTCAGTGCTTCTCCTTACCACTGACCAGCAGCAAGATCAGAAGTGGACATCAGCAGCATACTGTGTAACTTACAGACTTTGCTTGAACTTTATCTGCAGTCTCTTTGTGTCCTTGTGCCCTTGCTGACAACAGAAGTCCAGAGTCCAGTCAGCGCCTATGTGCATTTAGCTGCCTTTTCATTTCCTTTCATCTAAACTGATCTCCAGTCCATGTCTCATATGAGTTTTTATATATTTGGGCTTTGCTGCTGTTGCTGCTGTTTGAGACAGACTCACATAGTTCTGGCTGTCCTGGATCTTGCTGTGTAGATCAGGCTGGCTTCAAATTCACAGAGATTCTCCTGCCTCTGCCTCCTGAGTGCTGGGATTAAAAGCGTGTGCCACAATGCCTAGCATCTTTCACATATTTGAAGCATTAATTTTGAAACATTAATTTTATATGTTTGAGGGAATAAAAAATTATGTGTGTCCCCCCCATTGGATAAAATATGGAAATTAGACTTTAGTTAAACCTGGGTTGTGTACTTGAGGCAGGACCCTGTAGGAGTATGGCTTCCATGCTCCTGAAATGGATAACTTCAGGAGGCACCAATAATGTCATCTGATGCTGCTTATATAAGTTAGTCAGTGACATGCTGACCCAGCTTGTCCACAGTGTGTTAGCATTAGGATCCACCAGTTCCTCTTTCCTTAGTCTAGTCACCCATGGCAAAATTATGGTCCAAAAGTAATAAATGGAAAATTCCAGAAATAAACAAGTCTTAAGTTTTAGGTGGTATGCTGTTCTGGGTCTTACAGCCTCCCACTTCCTCCTACCCAGATCAAGAATTATACTTTTGTTCAGAGTCTCTATGCTGTGTTTGCTACCTGCTTGCTAGTTGGTTAGTAGTGTGTCAGTCATCATTGACTGCTGTGGAACTGCTCGTATCTAGGTAACCAGTACTTTACTTCAGTGGCCCAAAGCAGAGGAGAAGTGAGGCTGGCTGCTAAGATTTGCCAGGGGAAGCTATCTGCTTTCTTTAAGTGAAAAGGGTGAAAGTTCTTGAGTTACTAAGGAAAAGAAAATATGCTGAGTTGCTATAATCCACAGGCAAGACCTAAGATCACATTCACATAGCTGTGTCACAGCATTTGTTATGGTTCTATTTGATTATTAATTCCTGTTAATCTCTTACTGTTTGCAGTTTCTGAGTTAAACTTTTATTATGAGACATACATAAAAAACTTCATTCCACTGGTCAGTGGTGGCAGGCCCCTTTAATAGCAGAACTCCAGAGGCAGAGGTAGACTGATGTTTGAGTTCAAGGTCAGCCTGGTCTACAGAACCAGTTCTAAGATGGCCAGGGATAAAAAGAGAAACCTGTCTTTAAAAACAAAACAAAACACAAAACAACAACAAGAATCATGGTTGCAGTCAACTGTGGTGGCACATTCTTGTGGTCCCAGCTTGGAAAGTGGGGGCTCCCAATGATCAGGAGTACAAGGTCAGTTTGAACTCCTGTGAAGTTTGAGGCTAGCCTGGGCTCCATGAAACTTAAAGAAGGAAAAAAAGCCATAGATGCTATAGGGTTTATAACACTATCCAGATAAGACACAGCTATTTTAGAAAAGCTGGAGCCTGGAGTCCAACACAGTGACTCCTCCACACATACTTTTGAAGCCTCAAGTTTAGCACAGCATTCACCCTGGCTCAGCACACTGTGTCCCTGGCCTTCCTCTTTGCTCTTAGGTATCTGGCTATTTGTTGCCTCTTCCTCCTAGTCAAGCCAAAAGTACAGGCCTAGGCCTTTTCTATTCTACAGTATTCTCACCCAGGATTTATACATTCTCTGTCGTCGTAATACCAGGTTTTTTCTCCCTTGGCCTCCCCTTGTCCACGAGCTTCCTTCACTCCTGACCCTGCTTTTCTCTCTATAGTCTTATGTTGGCCCATCAGTTCTCAGCTCAGTGGACCTCATAGTGAGTGTTGTCTGAGATTACCCTACATCTTCCTTGACTCCAGCCTGATCCTATGGCCCCCACCCTAGTCAGAGGCTCTGTGTCTCTCCTCAGCCTCTGGTATGGTCTGATAGTGCTTTTCCAAAAGCCCTTCAGACTTGTTCATAGCCTGAGGGAAGCAGTGGCCAGCTGGTCTGTCCATGTCTTCAACCTTGCCTCACACAGGACACTGTACCTTCCATCTCTTACTTGTCCAGCTTTCATCATTGTCCCAAGCTTCTTGTTTCCTCAGGGCTTTGGCAGATTTTTTTTTTATCTCAGCCAGAGTGCACAGTTCAGTGGCATTAAGTCTACTCACAGCCATTCCACCATCACCTACAAAGTTCTTTTCATGTTGCAGTCTGAAACTTTGTTGTTGTTAAATACAGCTCCCCATCCTACCTTAGAACAGTGCCCCTCTCTGCTTCTCCTTCAGTCCCATCCCACCATCAAAGCCACTTTAGGACCTCCTGTCAGTGGAATCCCAAAGCATATGTATGTCTCTGGGACCAGCCTCTTCAGTTGCTCTTTCTGGCTGTGATGAATATTTTGCTTAATATTCCTCACTAGAAGGAAGGTTCAGGCCTCTGTCTGAAAAAAAAGCTCTTTTAACTGAGAGCCAAAGCTACCTCCTAAGAGCAGGTTGACAGGATCAACACAGAAAGAAGACCATATCATATGTTAGTGGAGAATGAGGGAGTGAGCCTGAGTGCATAGCATGGAGATGCATGCCATGCCTGCGTAGGACCTCTGTGGCCTCTGAGATATAAGCACTGTGCTGAGTGTGAGCATGGCGAGCTGAGCTTCACAGAGTTAGATTGCCACAGCTCCTCCACAAATGGAACCAAAGATAAGTGTCTTCTTGGTAGTCTTCTGTGGGTTAGAGTCCCTCTCTCTTTCCTCACTCTTTCCAGATGTGAGGTGCTCAGTGCCTAGGTTGCTCTAACTTGGACTCTGATTGCCCCTCCTCAGATGCTGAAGTTCCAAACAGTTCGAGGGGGCCTGAGGCTCCTGGGTGTCCGCCGATCCTCCTCAGGCCCTGTTGCCTCCCCAAATGTCCGGCGTCTGGAGTATAAGCCTATCAAGAAAGTAATGGTGGCAAACAGAGGTAAGTACTACCAGGATTCAGGTCCTTGGGCCAACCTAGCCTGGCCTCCACTCCTCACCCTGTCTAGCCAGTCTCTCAGGAGGACTTTGTGTTTCTCTCAGGACCCAGGAGTCTAACTGTTCACCCTGCCTGTCTTAGGTGAGATTGCCATCCGAGTGTTTCGGGCCTGCACAGAGCTGGGTATCCGCACAGTGGCTGTGTACTCGGAGCAGGACACAGGCCAGATGCACAGGCAGAAAGCTGACGAAGCCTACCTCATCGGTCGTGGCCTGGCACCTGTGCAGGCCTACCTGCACATTCCGGACATCATCAAGGTGGCCAAGGTAGGGTCATCTTGGCCTAGGAGATGCCAGGGTTTCCTGAAGCTGGGCAGGATCTTGTGCTGTGCCCTGCACCCGTACCCACTAGCAGAATATGTGTACAAGGGGGATGGGAATAGATCCCAGCAAGAAAAAGGAGAAAGAGGAAGGGCCCCCAGCATTTCTTATGCCCCTTGCAGGAGAATGGTGTAGATGCTGTGCACCCTGGCTATGGATTCCTCTCAGAGCGAGCAGATTTTGCCCAGGCCTGCCAAGATGCTGGAGTCCGGTTCATTGGTCCAAGTCCAGAGGTAGTCCGCAAGATGGGAGACAAGGTGGAAGCCCGGGCCATTGCCATTGCTGCAGGTGACATACAATTCCTCCCAGGGGTTAGCCTGTGACAAGATGTAGTAAGGATTCAGCCTGTTACAGAGATCTCCTGTCCTCTCCCAACAGGTGTTCCAGTGGTCCCTGGCACTAATTCCCCCATCAATTCCCTGCATGAGGCACATGAGTTCTCCAACACCTATGGCTTCCCTATTATCTTCAAGGCCGCCTATGGAGGTGGGGGCCGTGGCATGAGGGTTGTGCATAGCTATGAGGTGAGCAGGGCAGCACATATGCCAAGGTCTCAATGCTGGGCTGGCAGCCCCTGTGGTGGTCCTTGGGAAGTACAAAGGGGTCAGCAGAGGGCACAGAGCTGTCCCATGTCTGCCCAGCCTTGTCTGTACTCCTAGGAGCTGGAAGAGAATTACACCCGGGCCTACTCTGAGGCCTTGGCAGCCTTTGGGAATGGGGCATTGTTTGTGGAGAAGTTCATTGAGAAGCCAAGGCACATCGAAGTGCAGATCCTAGGTGAGTGGGGAGTTGTGTGCAACAGGAGAAGCCTAATCTTCCTGGTTTACAGTAGCAACATTTGGGACAGCCTTCCCAGGGGGGTTGGGATAGAGCAGAAGTCAGGTGGCCAAGTAACCTCAGTGCTCGACGGGTCAGAGGGTATATAGGAGTCACTTGGAGTCTAGGAAAGGCTGACTCCAGTGTCTTGTATGCCCAGGGGACCAGTATGGGAACATCCTGCACTTGTATGAGCGAGACTGCTCCATCCAGCGGCGGCACCAGAAGGTGGTGGAGATTGCCCCTGCTACCCACCTGGACCCCCAGCTTCGCTCACGCCTCACTAGTGACTCTGTCAAACTTGCCAAGCAGGTAAGGACATGTTCCCAGGGACGTGAGCCCATTTGTGCAAGCTTTCTTACTATCTTTGCCCATTGTCTCTTGGCTTGAGGGTTTGGAAGCTCCCTGTGGACAGCCTGTTGAAAGAAGGAGGTAGGCCCTGCAGAGTGGGGAAGGGCGCAGACATCCTCTTGAAGCTGGAGGAAGTGATAGTAGAGATGCTTGGTCAAGAGGAAGGTGTCCTTGCCATTTTTTCTACTCTTGATACATAGGCTAACTTTTTTGTGGCACCAGCTCACCCTGATCACTGTAAAGAAAATGTCCTCATATTCTGGCAGAGCTAAAGCGTGTCCTCCTCACTGCTGCACACAGCACAATCTGCTGCAGCACAGTCTATTTCCTTATCAGGGTGTCTCTGCCAGTCTCTGCTCAGTGGGCGGAGTAGATCCTGGGGTGTAGAGGTGGGAGCTGTTATCTATAAGCAATGACTTGCCCCTGACTGGCCTAGAAGCTCCTGCCATGGCAACACCTTATCTCCTACACCCACCTCCCTTAGACTTCTTACCCCAGGTATGTCACACACTGTCCCAGGTCTGAGCCCCCATGGCCTTCAGTGAAGGCAGCCAGGGCTCAGAAACGGTTATGGACGGTGGGGGCAGAGTGGTTCTAGGATAAGGCTCAGCAATGTGAGCAGAGGCTCTGCTGAGGTCTGGAGGAGCTGGGGTTGCCTCAGCGGAGCAACCTCACTGTGGCTTTGCTCTGTGACCAGTCATACCAGTCAGAGCCCAGGGAATAGTGTGTTGTTCTGGAAGGACCAGAAGTGGAATGAAAGCAGGGCTGCAATCCGTGTTGGTGTCACCGTTGCTCGTCTTCAAGTGACATCACTTGAAGTGATGGCCAGAATGAGGATGAGAGCAGAGAAGCACAGGAGAAACGCTGGTTTCCTGGAAACGCTGCTGCAGTGAGAACTGGGCTGGGATGCCCAGGACTGCAGGTCTGAGAGGCTGGAAGGGATTTGGACATGGGCCAAGGAGGTTGCTGGGAAAGCAACAGTGAAGGTGCTTCTGGGATGTCTTCACCTAGACTTGCTGGGTATAGCCTCCTGGCCTTAGTAGCTTCCAGGGATCCTTGAGCCTGTAGAGTGTAGGGGTGGAGGTATATTCTGGGTCGTGGCCACTGCAGGGGAGCTGATGGTAGGTGGCTGGATTGCCACAGGCTGTTCTGTTCCAGAACCTGTGTGGTGGGCAGGCTTGCGTGGCACAGCCCTGACTCTGGAAACCTCTGTTTACGGGCCACCCCTGCAGGTAGGCTATGAGAATGCGGGCACTGTGGAGTTCCTGGTGGACAAGCATGGCAGGCACTACTTCATCGAGGTCAATTCCCGCCTGCAGGTGGAGCACACAGTCACTGAGGAGATCACAGAGTGAGCACTGGGCAGAGGGCCAGGGCAGGGTGGGAAAGGGGCTTCTGAGGCAGCAGCAGAGGCTTGCTTGCTTTACTTTAGTGGACCTGGGGACTTCACTAAAAAAATTCTTATGAGGGTTTTATATGGTTATTATAAAATGTTTACACTAAATAAAAACAACTCAGAGCTTACCCACCCCTCATAATGAGGATTCCAGGGGCTGCAGGCACTCCATGGAGCTTTCGAGGCTGTACTTGTGAAGAAGAGACCCATCACCCCATTTTTCAGATGAGTTCAAGGCTTGTAAAGGTTCAGAGAACAGTCCAGGTCCACACGGTGGACTCAGACTCTCCAGCCTTGCCTGCAGTTCTGTGGCATGCCCTGTGCCCATGCACAGCCTTTAGGTATTTTTTCTATCTTTATTATATAGTTTGATGCTGTTGATGTTTTAGATAGACTTAAAACAAATTTTTATATTTATTTTTACTTTGTGTATGAATGTTTGCCACAGTGTGTCTGTGCACTGTTTATATACAGTGCCCATGGAGACCAGAAGAAAGCATAAGTCCCTCAGGATGGAGGTAGAGGTGGTTGTGAGTTCTATGTGGTTGCTTGGAATTGAACTCAGATCCTCTGGAAGAGCAGCCAATGCTCTTAAACACCAAGTCCTCTCTCCAGCCCCTTAGATAGAGTTTTAAAAAATATTTGTATATTTTATTTTTATATGTATGCTTGCCCACAGAGGATATCTGATCCCTCAGAACTAGGACTACAGAGCCACCAGGGAGCTCTCAGCAGGAGCAGCCAGGACTCTTGACTGCTGAGCTGTCTCTCAGCCTCTAGAACTTTGATTCTTGTTTAAAAAACTTGCTATTTGTGCAGGCATTGTGGCTCACACTTTTAATCCCAGCAGAGGCAGGCAGATCTGGCTAGCCTTATCTACATAGAGACTTCCAGGACTGCCAGAGACCCTATCTCAAAACAAAACAAAACAAAACAAAACAAAACAAAACAAAACAAAACAAAACAAAACAAAAAACTTGCTATTTGTTGAAGACATTCCCTAGACATTATTCTTCGTGAGTACTTTTAGTGGCATTCTATTCTACTATCTGTACCTGTAATAATTCAGGTATCTTGTTTTCTGTTGGACAGTGTACTGTTCTGGCTTTTGTAGTCCAGGGTATGTCTATAAACATCTGTCCAAATATAAGCTGTAGCTTCCTATAAGATTTGTACCAATGTATTTTCGTACAAGCTTTGGGTATGGACTTAAAAAGAATATCTACTCATTTTATAAACTGTGAAAATAGTTTTCATTATTTCAAGATACATATTTTGGGCCATGTACATATTAATCTTCAGCATTGGACCAGTCCACCTTTCCATGGAACATTCCTGATCGTTTCTTCTTGGCGGAACTCAAGACTAATGAAGCTGGGCGTGGTGGCACACGCCTGTAATCCCAGCATTTGGGAGGCAGAGGCAGGCGGATTTCTGAGTTTGAGGCCAGCCTGGTCTACAGAGTGAGTTCCAGGACAGCCAGGGCTACACAGAGAAACCCTGTCTCCAAACAAACAAACAAACAAACAAACAAAAAAGACTAATGATGCTGCCTCCCGCGTGCTATCTTTGCCTAGTACATATCCAGAAGCCCACAGACTCCTGACTCCCTAGAGTCAGAGCTGGGGTCACAGTGACGCTCCAGCCATGTTCCCTAGTCAGTGCCCTCGTGCTGCTTTACCAAGATTTGCTTGTTCAGTATCAGGGTCCTTACGCCTTGAGCCATGTGCAGGGTCCTTAGCTGTGGCCTGTCTGACCGGCAGCTCCTCTAATGTACTACCATGGAGAGCCACCATGCAAGCAGGGTCAGTGACCTATAGAGGGCGCCATGGTGACCATTTTACCACTGTGCTGTTGCAGGTGACACTGAGTACTAAGGACAGAGCCTTAGAGACAATTTATTAGACCTGGAGGGCCTGTGCTGATAGCTCTTTACCTGGATTTGACACCACCTTTAAGACTGGCCACCACCTTTAAGACTAACTCAGGCTAGTCTTACACAACTATGCAAACAGGGAGAGCTTTCTGCTCTGCATGTGTCTGAGGAACATAGTGTCCTGACATGTCTACCCTTGCAGGCTTCCTGTTTGCATAGTTCCATATGCATACTTCCCTGTTTCTCTTTGTTTGTTTTAGATAGGGTCTCTTGGAGTCCACACTGGCCTCAAGCTTGTTAAATAGCCAAGGGTGACTTTGTACTCCTAATCTTCCTGCCTGTACCTATCAATACTGGGATTACAGACACACAGACACACTTGGCCTTGTGATTCCTTTTGTGCAGTCTGCCTGCACACAGTGTAGCCCTCATGCTCCAAGAGTGAGTGCCCCAGCCCTGTGACAGTAACCTCTGCCTATACTTCTAACTTTGGTGTCCCAGGGAGTCAGGAGTTTGCAGACCTTAGGACAGGGCAAACAGAGGACTGACTTTTGGAAGGGGCTTATGGGGGGAGGGGTGAAGGGCAGGCAGAGACTTGTCTTCTGGACTCACTGGGGAAAGCAGCACAGGCTGTGGGGCCATCAGGCTGCTTGGGCTGAGAAGCAGATGCAGCAGCATTGGCCCTATGAATCGTAGACCCTGCCTCCATGCCACACCTCATTTTCCTCCTTCCCTGGTGTCCTCCTCATTTGCAGTGTGGACCTGGTCCATGCTCAGATCCATGTGTCTGAAGGCCGGAGCCTGCCTGACCTGGGCCTGCGGCAGGAGAACATCCGCATCAATGGTTGTGCCATTCAGTGTCGGGTCACCACTGAGGACCCTGCACGCAGCTTCCAGCCAGACACTGGCCGCATTGAGGTAGGTGACATTTCAAGTGTGACACTAGCTCCAGCCCAGGCTGAGATTCTTCGCTGCCTCTTCATGGTGCCCAGGTTATCACCAAGGGACCTAGATGCAACTATCTTAGAATACATGGGAACCCAGTTCTGTCCTAGAGTAAGGAAGAACTTACCACAGAAACCTAGCAGAAAGTCAGCAGATCACCTGGGAATGGGGGCAGACCAGCTTAGGGGATTGGTGTGGGCCCTGGCATGTAATACTTTGGGCCTGATGCCCTAGGAACCCAAAGCCTCATTGTGACAAACCGAGTGGCTCATCTTTACCCTGCCTTCTGTCAGAGCTGAGGGGTAGCTAGCGAGGCAAGACCTTATAAGGAAACAGAGGGTTGGGGTCTCTGTGGCAGAGGGAGTGAAGCAATAGGCCCCTTGGGAGTAAGCAAAGGAGCTCTTCAGCGGGTAGCACTGAGGGATAAGAAGCAGTTTACCTCAGCTCTGCCCATTTTCCCTGTCAGTATTAGAGCCTTTGGGCTCAGCTGCCTCTGTCCCTTCCGTCCCCTGTCTGTGGCTCCAGCCTATTCACTCACCTTGCATGTCAATAAGGTGACTGTCTACTGGACAGAGGATGCAGGATGTTAGAGGCAGTCAGGTTGGCACTGGTGTCTGGGATACAAGGATGCCAAATATGAGCGTGAACCAGATACCACAATTGCAAAAATGTCCGAAAGTAGTATGGTTAAGCATGGAGCAGAGTTTGACTGCTATGTCAGTTCTGATGACCTTGAGGGCCCAAGGGCCATCATAGCTGACTACCTTCATTCATTTCTGAGTCCCTAGGTGGGGCAGCATTGGGTTGGTGCTGCCCTATAGTCCTGGCTCTTCTACCCTTGGCTGGAAGGGGCAGCTGACACACCAGGGTTCAGCTGCCAGCTGCTGGGCTCCCGTTCTCCTCCACCTCCACCTTCACAGCCAGGGGCTGGCTTTCGAGATGGTCACCACAGGGTATTTTTAGCTGGTAGTTCCTGCACACAGTTGAGTGTCCACCTTTAAATATTGCATGAAGTTCTTTACTGAACACAGCTTGTGCCCTTCGCACCAGAAGGGCTGAGGGTGTCCCCAGTCCAGTCCCTCTGGCCTCTTCTCTGTCTGTGAACTTCAGATCCCCCATCTGCCCCATGTCTGTCATGAGCACTCACCTGTGTGTGCAAATGTAAATTATCCCAGACACCCAACCCCTTACTGTCCTACTGTGCCTGCCATTTCCCCTTCTGTTTGCCTCTCGTGTTCCCTGATGAACCAGGTGCATTTCCTTCATTGTGCATATTTTGTCTCCATGTCTTCTTCCTCCCCCAACCTCTGCTCTTTCTCCTACTCTCCCCTTCCCTCTTACATTAAACGCCACTGCCGCCTCCACCACCGCCGCCACTGTCCCCTAGCCCCAAGCATCAAAAACCAAAAACCAAACAAACAAAAAAACCCAAGCTGGGTGTGGTGGTACAATTTCAGCACTCAGGTTGAAGCAGGAGGGTCATCATGAGTTCAAGGCCAGCCTAGGCTACATTGTAAGGCTGGTCTGGGCTACAAAAAAGCTGGTCTGTCTCAAAAAGACAAAAGGCAAACTAAGCAGCTGAATCCTTTCTGGTCGGCCTGCCTATCTCTTTTCCTTGCTAGTGTCCTGCAGCCTGTGTACTTCTGTCTGACCCAGCGCCATCTGGGCAGGGACTTCTCCAGTGAGCTCTGTGCGTGCTGCTCCTGGGATGATAGTGGACACCGAATAGGCCTGTGGGTGGGGGGCAGTCAGGCAGGTGGTGAGCGGTCGGGTTCTGGCCCTTCCCACCTGGGCGGCTAACTTTGCTGAGCATGATCTGGGAGACTGGCAGGGCTTTTCCTCCCCTGTTCCATTGCTGCAGTACAGGAGTGAATGCATAGGACTCAGAAGGGTTGGAGCCTTGGTCTGTTGGCAGAGTAGAAAGAAACTTGGCTGGTCAGTGATGGGCTGTCTGGGTACCCTTGAGCTCAGTCCTCTGGGGGCATTTCCATACCAACTGCTGACTTGCGTTTCCTTCTGGCAACAGGTTTTCCGGAGTGGCGAGGGCATGGGCATCCGCCTGGACAATGCCTCTGCATTCCAGGGGGCTGTCATATCGCCCCACTATGATTCTCTGCTCGTCAAAGTCATTGCCCATGGCAAAGACCACCCCACAGCTGCCACCAAGATGAGCAGAGCCCTGGCTGAGTTCCGAGTCCGAGGTGTAAAGGTGAGAGGCTGCGCTTTCCCGCTGCCTTTGCCCACGGTGGGCCCTTTTGGTTAAGTGTTACGGAGGGCCGGGGGAGGTGTCGGGCTTGTGCTTGCTTTACTTTTATTGAGGTGGCTCTTGGTCTCAGTGGCACAGTAATCTCTTCTGGTTGGACTCAGGCTGCTGGTGCCAGGGCCCTGCTGGGTCTCTAAGTATGGATCCCTGGGTAAGAGCTCTAGCCCTGACAAATGAGCTCAGACCTCTGCCAGCTACCAGCTCCTGGCTTCCTGGCATCTAGAGTGGCAGGTGCTTCAGAGTAGCCAAGAAACATGTGATGAGGGTCAGGGCTCTGGCCACAGTGGTGGGCCTCTGTAAGGTGACGAGAGCCTCGGTGCCTAATGCTTCCTTGTTGGGCTCCTTTTGTAACTAGTTTCTGTAGCTACAGACAAATTCACAGCCAAGAAATGCTGTTCTGTCCTTTGAAGCCAGCACCTACCCACATAGACTGGGGCACACAGGTGTAGACATGGGCCCGAGGCCCCTGTTGAGGAGTTCTTCCCTCTTCTAGAGGCTCCCATAGGGGCTCTGGCCGTGTGGGCAGTGCTGCGTGCTGCCCTCCTCCTGCTCTTTGTGAACTCTTACAGTTCTCTATTCTTGTTAAAGCTTGGAGGTTCATGGCCCCACTGTGCCAGTGCTGTCCCCACAGTGTCACATCATTTTCCTCTTTGTTCACAGGTTCTGTTAGTGGCCATAGTGGGCTCAAAGACTTTTTGGAAAATCTTATGGGAGGAAGGTTTTGAGCCTGTCCTGTGGGGTAGGGCAGAGAAGCCTGTCTCCCACAGCCAATCTTGGAAAAGATAGTGGGTTCTTAGACGCGAGGGCCTTTCTTCTGGCATTTGGAGCTTACGGGCTCTGTTGGGGTCCATGCCTTGCCTTGGGGGCCAAGCTGTAAAATCAGCTCCCACATCCTAGATTCACTGCCTTATGTCCTGGGACCTGGCTTTCCTCGGGATGGGAGGAGTTATGGGGTATACACTGGGCTATCCCCTTGTTTGAAGTTGTGCCAATACGCTGATTAGTTTTCCACCCTTAGTGCCAGGTATCCTGAGCCATACCACCTTACACACCTGTCCTTTATCACAGTGAGTTCAAGATCCCAGCATCCTCTTCCAGTCGTGAGAACAGGGACAGTAGGATTCATGACTAGAGACAGCAACAGGACTTGGGGCCTGTGTCTGTCCCCTTCCTGCACACATCCTACCCTGTGCCTGCCCTCTCCTATATCTCCCTATTATTGCTTATTTCCCTCAAGCATTTCTCTAAGTCACACACAGGTTTATTATGGTGCCAGGAGGTTGGGAATGTATGAGCTCGGCTGCCGTTGTGGGCACAGCAGAGTGCTGCACAAGCCGCTTGGCTGCCAGGACCCGCTGCTGCGCTTTCAGTAAGCAGCTGGGTGCGTGCACAGGACTCACCTGAGCACGGTGGGGCCACAGGTGTGCTGAGCTCTGTATCAGGAGGCTGCGGGGGCCGCCAGTCAGCAGAGTAGAGCAGAGCAGAGGCTGTCATTCCCCTCATCAGTTGGCTGTCATTCCCCTCATCAGTTGGCTGAAGTCAGCTTGCCCAGAAAGCCCAACAGAGCTGCACAATCTTAGAACAGCCATCTTACTCAGGCCCACGGAGGCATAGGGCCTTCCAGAGGGTCCTAGATTAATGCCTGCCTTCTGGCAGGGCCAACAGACAAGACCCCAACTCTTGACTGCTACCCCAGGCTATAAGAACCACCTCTGCTGGGCCTGGCAGCTTTAGCCTCGACACCTGCACTCATCTGTGTACTCCTAACGGCCTCCCTTCCTCCCTCCCAGGGACCAAGCAGGATGAGACCAAAGACAAACACTGAAGTGTCCCCAACAATTTTATTATAAATAGAAACAAGACTCCCTCTTGGTGGCTGCAGCCCCTGCCTTGGTGGCTCTGAGCACCTGTTGGTGGGACCTGTCCCTTTAGTCTGGAGGCCAAAACCAAGGAAAGGGTTTGCTGTCCCACCAAGTACATGGGGGCCTGAGGTACTGAGGATAAAAAGCAGAGTGGGACCCAGGGCCGTGCTGCCCACCCAGGCTGGGTGCTGCCACCTGGGCCCAACAGTGGCACTGCTCCTTCCTCAGGGCACGAGAGGCTGCCCTTTCTGTCACACCACACTCTCCTCCAGCCGCTCCGCACTGCCCCCCACACCCCGACACCCAGCTCCCAGCAGCCCCCCATGTACAGAGTGGCTCCGCCGGGCCCAGGCTCCTCCCAGGCGCCTGGCATACCCGTAGCATCCACCGGTGTCTCCTAGGTCCAGGGAGCAGCTGCGCTGAGGACGGGGTGGAGGGCTCCGTGGCGGGTGGCTCTTGGGCATGGGGCTGGTGCCACCATTGGTCTGGGATTGGACATGGCTGAGTTTGAGTGGGAGGCGGCCATTCCCAGCTCCCCGGCCCCGAACCAGCAAGGCCACAGTGAAGACCAGTAAGGCAGCCACTAGGACGCCCCCCACTGCCACAGTCAGGGTCCCGCCCAGTACATGGGCCTGTAGAGCATGGCACAGGGGAGTGGCTGGTAGCGTAGAGAAGTGGGCACAGCCCAGCAGTCTAGTGGCTGTGAGGTCGGAGGGCCCAGCAGCAGGTGACAGGGCCAGCAGGCAGAGGTCGTAATCAGCACCAGGAACCAGGTGCTTCAGCAGGAAGTGGTGGCTGGAGGCTGGTACAATCCTGCAGGCAAGGGCAGGTGGTCAGAGCCCCAGGGTGGGGTGCAGCCCCCATTCCCATCTTTAGGTTTGCCCTGAACAGCCCCTTAGGCATTTAAGGCCCTGTCAAAACACACACGCACACGCACACGCACACGCACACGCACACGCACGCAAGCCTGTGCCCCCTCAGGAAAACAAAAACAATGACAGGCGTCCATATGCAGATGGGCGTGTGCACTGACACAGGCCTCAGGTAACAGGAGTTGGGGTGGGGAATGGACCCAAGCAGAGGCACAAATACCTGGGGCGGGGGGGGGGGGGGGAGGGGAGTCAGGTGCTTTAGCACACACCCAAGCTGCTATCACTGATGGTCAGGAAGGCTGGCACATACAGCCTTACCTGAGACCCCTTATAAAAGCAGCCACGTTCCTCTGCCCCAGCCATGCTCCAAGAGTTTAGAAGTAGAGGAGCAGACACAGGCCTGGAGGGGGACAGGCAGAACTTGGGAATACAGGGGTGGCAGGAAGGGAGGCGCAGTGAACAAAGCAGGCTGAAGGGCGTGTGCAAGGCCCATCCTCACCGGTAGATGAGGGTCTCATCCTCGCTGCTGTTGTACTGGATTTGGAACATCCACACTGGGTCAGCTGGCCGCCCTGGGCCCCAGCTCACCAGGCCAGAGGTGGCAGTCACCTCTGTCACTTGCACGGCTGGTTCAGATTCTAAAGTTCCCTCGCCTTCGGCAGCAGTTCTAGCAGAAGCAGCAATGTCCGAAGGCCCAGGACGGCCCCCCTCAGCACTGGTGTTCCCACCATGGGGCAAGGCCAGTACCCGGAGCTCCACTCGGGCTGTGGCCTCACCAGCAGGGTTGGTGGCAATGCAGGTATAGGCTCCTGCATCTCCAGCCCCTGTCACCCCAATCTCTAGGGTCCCATTGGGGAAAGCCCAGGCTCGAGAAGAGTTGCCAACCAGCCTGTCATCAGGGCCAACCCAGTGCATGGTAGGTACAGGGTCACCAAGGGCCCTGCACCGTAGAGTGGCCCTCTGGCCTTCTAGCACCCATAGGCGCTGTGTGTGTCGGGCAATCAACGGAGGCTCACAGGAGAACTCTCCCTCAGGCACTGCCCAGAAGTAGCGGCCTGCCAGGGTTGGTGGAGAAGCGCAGGTTTCCAGGTCATCGGGCCGGGCCAGCCGCCGCAGCCACAGCAGCTCACAGTTGCAGTGCAGTGGGTTCCCGCTGAAACTCAGCACCAGGGGGGAAGGTGAGGCCTCAGCATCCCGACCTCGGGAGAAGAGTGGATCAGGTGCCAGGGTGGCCAGGCGGTTGGAGGTGAGATCTAGGCGGGAGAGCTGGCTGAGCTGAGCAAAGACACCTGGGGGCAGTGCATCGATGAGGTTATGGTCCAGGTTCAGGGTATGCAGGGCAGGCATGGAGCCTATGCCGGCCCAGGGAACCTGCCGGAGATTGTTATAGGACACATCCAGGTCCTCGAGACTGTCAAGGAAGTCATCGAAGGCCCCAGGAGCGATTCTGCCCAGTTGATTGCCACTAAGAATGAGATGCTGGAGGTTGACAGGCCCCCGAAGGCTGCTGCTGCCCAGCTCCACCAGCCTGTTGCCATCCAGGTGCAAGGAGCGCAGGCTCTCCAGGTCCCCAAAGGAGCGAGCCCCAATGCGGGTGATGGCATTTCGAGACAATGTTAGGTCCACCAGCCCTGTCATGTTGCGGAAGTCAGGTGGTCCCAGGGCCTGGATGAAGTTGTCAGCCAGGCGCAGTTCAACTGTGCGCCTGTCCACGTTGGGTGGCACAAACAGCAGGCCTCGGTGGGCACAAAGGGTGCTGAGCGACTCCGACAGGTTCTGGCACACACAGGGTAGCGGGCAGGCAGCGGCTCCACTGGCCAGCAGCAGCAGTAGGAGCGGCGGGGCCATGGTGAGTGCCCTGTGGGAAAGGGCCGCAGCCCCAGGCACAGGTGGGGCTAGGGCAAGTGCCCACTTGTGCCCAGGGCACAGTCCCAGAGTCTGAACTGGGGAAGGTTTGGGTAAGAGGCTCATAAAGGACCCCAGGGAGAAAAGACGGCTGGGGCTGCAGACTAAGCCCCCACCCCACCCCCCAGAGTAAAGGTCACATTTCCCAAGCAGTGGAAGGGAGTCCAGGTACTGGGAACAAGGTGAGGCATGAGGCAGGAAGTGGAGGAGGGCCAAGAGCAGGGAGGGTCCGGGAACTTCCTTCTGGCATCCTCTGGAATGGCCAGCCCCCTCCCCCGCTCCGTGCCTTCCCCTTCGTGGCTGAGGATGGCGTCCCCCAAATCCCTGGCGTGGACTGTGGCTCCTCCCTGGGCGGGCCTCCCTCTGAGCCCTGTCGGGGCGGGGGAGGGGGGCTCACCTGGTGTCCGTCGCTCAGGGGGCGCGGGCTGGCCTCCCCGCGGACCCAGCCGGCCCCTGCCGACTCCAGGCCGCTCTCTCGCGGGGGCGAGGCCCGGCCCGCCAGCCGCGCGCCCTCCGGCCCATGGCGCTTGGGCCCTCGGCCCCGGCTCTCCGCTCCCGGCACCTTTTCTCCGCGCCGTTCGCGGCGGCGGCGGCGACAGGCAGGCGGGTGCACGCTGACGGGCACGCGCACCGCGAACACGCACGTGGAGGGTAGACCGGGAGGGGCACAGGGATCCACCCGGCCCCAGCTGGGCTCCGGAGGTCACGGGGACACGCGGCCACTGCAGCGCCCACGGGTGGCGCCCAGTCACGCCCGAGGCCCGGCCAAGCCTTCCGCGCTGCCCCACAGCGCTGCCGCAGCGCACTCACCCTGGCACGGGCGCGCGCGCCCTCGGCCACCCTGGCGCCCAAGCATCCTGCAACCGCTCAGGCGGGCGCCGCGGCTCTGCAGACAACCAGACAAAGCTCCAGCTCTAGGCCCCTTTACCATCTCCGAGAGATGGGTCTTTGTCACATGTCTCTGGGCACCCTCCCCAACACGCCCACATATGCCCACACACCCACACGTCCCCGCACCCACGGGCAGGGCCGGGTGCAAACCCGCACTGTTACTGGGACCCCTGCGTTCGCAAACACACACTGAAGGTCACAACCGTTCTGCATCACCGTGTCACGTGAAGAATCCCCCACAGGCCCGGGCCCTGGGGGTGGGGGGGCTGGGGTGGCGCCCCCAACAGGGCTTCCTGCGGGTGGGGCCTGAGGGCTTGGCCACCGGACTGGCGTCGTGCCCCGCCCCACTGCGCCCCTCCCTCCGCTGCTCGGTCTCCCTCCCGCCCTGCCGGGCGCTCCCCAGCCAACCGGCCTCTGCCTCCGGCTGGATTGGTCTGTGCTGCGCGGTTTCCCAGCAGGCTGGCTGTGGCACGCTGTTTGTAGCTGTGCGTCAGTGGTCCTCTCCGTGTCATAGCTCCGCCTCCCCTCTTCTAGAGGGGCCTCCTCCTAGGGAGTGTGGTCCGAACGTCTAAAAAGTGAGGTGGACTCAGAACCAAGTTGGGTATCTTGTCTCCCAGGAGTGATTTCACTTAGTTGGGATGGGAAGTTATCACCTCCTGTGGGGCATCTTGTCCCAGGCTACCTGGACCCTTTCTTCCTATTCCCCTCCCTCCATACCTGAATCTAAGGAGAGCGTGGGTGGCAGGAACTGGGGAGAATGAGATTGGATTTTAGTCCTGCCTGGTACAGCCGCACAGCCTTGAACAGGTTACTTAACTACAGAAACAGGTTTCTCATGGAGACCCAGGGCTGTTGATTGCCTGTACTATTCACACCTAAGGAACCTGCAGCTTGAGGGGCTGAAGTCCTTGCAGCTGGAAGCCATTGCTTGGCTTGATGCTGGGACACCCCAGCTGTTGCAAAAATAATTTGGATCTTTAGTCCAATCATCTGTGATGTGAGGTGGTGCCAGATACTTCCTTTTCTTCCCCTAGAGTTCCCATTCACTCCAAATACACACGTACCCTCGTACCCTCGTATCTGCCATGTGCTCCCTACCCTGTGTGGGAGCCAAGTGATTCCTGTCCTGTTCTACCACCGTGGGGCTTTCCAGCCGAGGCAACGATGGGAGGGCCAGTGGTCTACGTGGTAGTTGGGGGCTTTGAGGATCCTTCTCACTCTTATGTGCCCTGGGTTCTCCCAATGGTTTAACAGTTAAGTGCCATGCTTTGGTCCCTTTTGGGGGAAGGCGCATGGGCAAGTTTCCAGGAGACAAGCAGATGCAAGGCTGCAAGGTCCCCGTGGCTGGGCCCTGCTTTGTAATCATTAATGACTCCCTGTCAGAAGCTGGTGGGCAAGGCATCAGAGGGTGACTGTGTTGAGGCAGCTTGGGGGAAATGTGTGGACTGAGCAGAAGAGATTTAAGAGTCCTGGATTTGTCGTGGGACAGGGGTCCAGCATGCCCAGTCACACAGGAAAAGATGGGTAGGCAGGGCAGAGGTCAAGGTAACCATCTACCAGCTGGGCTGGGAGCACAGGATGCAGGGCTTGGGGAGTGCAGATAGACTGGAGATGGTTCCACTTGGCTGTCACAGGAGCAGCAGGTCCAGATCAGGGTGTCCTAAGGACAGTAGCGTGTGAGAAGTGAAAGGGTAGAAGAGGAAGAGGATGAGGTCAGGAAAGAATGTCTAGGTGGGCGCTGTTAGCAAGAAGATGGGAGGATGCCTTTGGAATTAGAAGGTGGTGGTCTGTGAAAACGGGTTTAAGAAGCGTGGCTGGCCGGGCGGTGGTGGCGCACGCCTTTAATCCCAGCACTTGGGAGGCAGAGGCAGGCGGATCTCTGAGTTCGAGGCCAGCCTGGTCTACAGAGCTAGTTCCAGGACAGCCAGGGCTACACAGAGAAACCCTGTCTCGAAAAACCAAAAAAAAAAAAAAAAAAAAAAAAAGAAGCGTGGCTGGCAGGGGTTGTTAAAGGGTGGCGTGCATGCTGCTACAGAAGCTAGGTTCTAGGCTGTGAGGAGGGTTAGCTTTTAGTGTGTGCACTCAATCGAGGGGATGGCATTGGCATATGTTCTGGGGCGAGCAAAGATGGAGGTATACATCTAGCCCTGGCAACTTCAGGGATCGCCAGAATGATGGTGAGATGTGGGGAGCCACAGTGCTCCAGAGGAGCCCCTATAGGCTGCTCCCTCATGTAAGCTGCCTCATGACCCCTCCGCCTCTGTCTTGCAGACTAACATCCCCTTCCTGCAGAATGTGCTCAACAACCAACAGTTCCTGGCAGGCACTGTGGACACCCAGTTCATCGATGAAAACCCTGAGCTGTTCCAGCTTCGGCCTGCACAGAACCGGGCCCAGAAGTTGCTACATTACCTCGGTCAGCCTGCACTGCCCTTCTCATCCCTCCTGACTTTTTCTTATCTCCCACCCTGTACCACTGCCCTTGTTAAGGTTCTGTGCCCTCCTTCCTGTCCACATGCCCTATTAGGTTTCCACTGCCTAGACCCAAGAGGCCCAGGTGTCCTGGAGAAAGTCCCCTTCCCAGAACCCACCTACTCGCACTGCTGCCCTTGACTCTTCCTCTGACCAGCCTGTCCTGACCCAGTGCCCACTTTCTCCCCAGGACATGTCATGGTGAATGGCCCTACGACTCCAATCCCTGTCAATGTCAGTCCCAGTCCTGTGGACCCTGCTGTTCCTGTGGTGCCCATAGGTAGGTTGAGATCCATTTTTAACAACTTGAAGGGATAGTGGGAGGTTGCTACCTGTAGGATAGGCAGTGATGTTCTTGTCTACCCTAGGCCCACCTCCAGCTGGTTTCAGAGACATCCTTCTGCGAGAGGGGCCAGAGGGCTTTGCCAGAGCTGTGCGGAATCACCAGGGGCTGCTGCTGATGGACACAACCTTCCGGGATGCCCACCAGTCACTACTGGCCACTAGAGTGCGCACACATGATCTCAAAAAGATTGCGCCCTATGTTGCCCACAACTTCAACAATCTCTTCAGCATGGAGAACTGGGGAGGAGCCACATTTGACGTTGCCATGCGCTTCTTGTATGAGTGTCCCTGGCGGCGGCTCCAGGAGCTCCGGGAGCTTATTCCCAACATCCCGTTCCAGATGCTACTGAGGGGGGCCAATGCTGTGGGTTACACCAACTACCCTGACAATGTGGTCTTCAAGTAAGCCTGGGTCTGCTGGGACCACACAGCAGTGGGCCCCAGTGAGTCTTTGACTGTATCCTATGGGGGACCAAACAGAATTTCACAGGCAGAGCAGTTAGGACTTCTGGATCTCTGGCAGCACACACTGAGGGAGATTACTTGTCCCAGGAACCCCAGCACGGAGCTGGGGTTAGAACTAGGCCTGAGGGCTCTGGTTGGTGTTCTCCTCAGCTACCCTTTCTTGCTAAGAATCTTACCAATCCTCCAGGCTCAGTCAGGCTGGATGGCTCTGCCAGTGCCAGTCACTTGGCCCAGGCTGCGCTGGAAGAGGCCTTGTTCACAGTTGGAAATACCCACTCCCCTGACAGGCCAGACCTCATTACCTAGGGGGAAGGACCTGGAGAAGGAAGTACAGGGAGTCAGGAAGAATTCACCTGTTTTTCTCACCTGCCAGGTTCTGTGAGGTGGCCAAAGAGAACGGCATGGATGTCTTCCGAATCTTTGACTCCCTCAACTACTTGCCAAACATGCTGCTGGGCATGGAAGCAGCAGGCAGTGCTGGGGGTGTGGTGGAGGCTGCCATCTCATACACGGGTGATGTGGCTGACCCCAGTCGCACTAAATATTCACTGGAGTACTACATGGGTTTAGCTGAAGAACTGGTGCGAGCTGGCACTCACATCCTGTGCATTAAGGTGCCAAGGCCTTTTGCCCATCTATTCCTCTCACCCTCCCACGATACCCACTATGACCTGCAATACAGGAACACGTCAGGTCCCTCCTTACCATAATTCCTTCTCCTCTTCACTTTTTTTAGGACATGGCGGGCCTGCTGAAGCCTGCAGCCTGCACCATGCTGGTCAACTCCCTCCGGGACCGATTCCCCGACCTCCCGCTGCACATCCATACCCACGATACATCAGGGGCAGGGGTGGCAGCCATGTTGGCCTGTGCACAAGCTGGGGCTGATGTTGTGGACGTAGCTGTAGACTCCATGTCTGGGATGACCTCACAGCCAAGCATGGGGGCCCTGGTGGCCTGTACCAAAGGGACTCCTCTGGACACAGGTAGGATTGAGTAACAACTCATGGCCGCGCCCCTTTCAAAGTCCTGACTGATCCCAGCAGAGCCTGGGATTCAGATGTCTCACTCTGGCCTGGTTGCCTCCTCCTCCCACCCACATTTGAGATGGGATCTGAGCTAATGCTGAGTTCTGGAAAGTACCCCTGGGAGTACTGGCACGTTGCCAAGCTCATCTGACTCTAGCTTCCCCACAGAGGTACCCCTGGAACGTGTGTTTGACTACAGTGAGTACTGGGAAGGGGCTCGGGGACTGTATGCGGCCTTCGATTGCACGGCTACCATGAAGTCTGGCAACTCAGACGTGTATGAGAATGAGATCCCGGGGGGCCAGTACACCAACCTGCACTTCCAGGCCCACAGCATGGGGCTTGGCTCCAAGTTCAAAGAGGTCAAGAAGGCCTATGTGGAGGCTAACCAGATGCTGGGCGACCTCATCAAGGTGAGCAAGGCTCCTCATCTAATGGCCCTGCACGCTACACTCCTGCTCCAGGCCTAGCATCCTTATTACCAGAGATATTTTCTCTCCAGGTGACACCATCCTCCAAGATTGTGGGGGACCTGGCCCAGTTTATGGTACAGAACGGGTTGAGGCGGGCAGAGGCAGAAGCTCAGGCAGAAGAGCTATCCTTCCCCCGCTCTGTGGTCGAGTTCCTGCAGGGCTACATTGGCATTCCCCATGGGGGTTTCCCTGAGCCCTTTCGCTCTAAGGTAAAGAAGGTACATCATGATGAGACAGGCTGAGTACAAGAACCTGGCCTGACCCTCTGCTTGCTCCTCAGGTGCTAAAGGACCTTCCAAGAATAGAGGGGCGGCCTGGAGCCTCTCTCCCTCCCCTGAACCTGAAGGAGCTGGAGAAGGACCTGATTGATAGGCATGGGGAGGAGGTGACCCCAGAGGATGTTCTCTCTGCAGCCATGTACCCTGATGTCTTTGCTCAATTCAAAGACTTCACGGCTACCTTTGGCCCCCTGGATAGCCTTAATACTCGTCTGTTTCTTCAAGGACCCAAAATTGCAGAGGAGTTTGAGGTCAGTGGTTCTTGTGTTTGTCTACATTCAGCCAAGGCCTACAGTAGCCATGCCACACAGCTCCCAAATGCTAGTAACAGCCTTGTGAGCTGTATAGCAGAAATGGCCCTGGGTGACCAGATGCTGGGCTTTCTGCACACGTGAGAAGTGGGATCCAGGGCCTTTGGTCATGATGTCCTCCCCAGCTGTTTCCTGTCTTCTCTGCAGGTTGAGCTGGAACGGGGCAAGACCCTGCACATCAAAGCCCTGGCTGTAAGCGACCTGAACCGTGCTGGCCAGAGGCAGGTGTTCTTTGAACTCAATGGGCAGCTTCGGTCCATTCTGGTTAAAGACACGGAGGCCATGAAGGTACAGTGCCCCCAGAGCCGGTCAGGTGGTAGGGATGGGCCTGACCTGCTGTCTTATGTCATCTTTGTGCTGTTTGCAGGAGATGCACTTCCATCCCAAGGCTCTGAAGGATGTAAAGGGCCAAATTGGAGCCCCGATGCCTGGGAAGGTCATAGACATCAAGGTGGCAGCAGGAGACAAGGTGGTTAAGGGCCAGCCCCTCTGTGTGCTCAGCGCCATGAAGATGGAGACTGTGGTGACTTCGCCCATGGAGGGCACTATCCGAAAGGTTCACGTGACCAAGGACATGACTCTGGAAGGCGATGACCTCATCCTAGAGATTGAGTGATCTTACTCCGGACTGGCAACCTGGCCATGGCCAACCCTACCCTAAGCCTCTCAACAGAAGCTGTGCAGCCAGGGCAGGCCCAGGCCAGCCAGTTCCTGAGAGTAGGAAGGCCAGGCCCTTGAGGTCCTGTCCCATGGGACAGCACACACACTACCTAAAAATGGCCACCCATTCCCTTCAGCTGTTTGTTCTTTCTTACTGGCAGGCAGTTGCTCACATATTCATCTCTTGCCAAATAAGGGTCTGCTCCTCGTGGGAGACTAAGGTGTACAGTAGGTGGCCTTGTACCTGGGGAGGTGGTTTAGGGGTTCTACCTCTTGGGGGTAGAGGGAAGACCTAATTCACAGGTCCTGGGAAATTTGCTCAATAAAGTGGCCTTCCCTTGTCCTCCACACTAGGTCATGTACAATCTAACCCACCCTAGTGGCAGTGTGGGTGTATTTCTCTCAAACTCCCATGGGATCTAGGTCAGATCTGCTTTTTATTTTTCTTTAAACTTCCTAGACCTCGGTAAAGTAGACCCCGCAAGCCTGTCTGCCTTGTGTTCTCAGGAGACTTGTTACAGCAGGCCACTGCCTACCAGCCCCACCTCCCAACCACCAGCTTCTACACAGGCTAGAGGAAACAAGAGCTCCCTATGGTGGCAGGTGGATGACTGTGAAACTTCCTGTTGTAACTTCATGAGCATGGCTATGTCATAACCAGCCTTGGGGGAGTGTCACTAGTAAATGTCCACATGTCCATTTTCTCAGTCACCAGCTTCAGGGAGTGGGTTTCAACACAGCCTTAAATGTAGGGGACTTAAAAGGATATTCACAAATTTTTTAAAAGGCGAAGGAAAATAAACCATTCTAGAAGTGTAGTGAGCAGGTAAGAAAAGGGAGGTGCTTGATAGTCCTTGCCACTTTCAGGGCTGTGACCTTTGTTCTGGGTTCCTCTAGGGGCTGGGCAAGGCAGAGGGGTAGCAGTCCACATGGAACCAGAGCCTCTACTCCTGAGTGAGAAGCCTCCTCTTGGGCGCTGGACCCACAACCTTGTGTAGAACAAGGCTCTGGAGCCGCCCTCCTCCAGCTCACAGGACACAGGCTGGAAGCCTCAGTGCTGGGGCCAAAGCTGTGGGTATTCCTTGACCTTGGTAACAGGTGCAGGTCCCACAATGAGATGAGGTTCCACTTGGCCCCTGCTAACTTAACCGCCACAGCTCAGGAAAGTAAGCCACAGCCTTAGCAACCAAGTGAGGGCTCCTTCCTGTTCTCTACTGTTGGGACCTGCTTGCCAGGCTTACCTGCCCAGGGAGCTGGGACAGTATACATAGTCCCGAGTGTGGCCTTAGGTCCTTACCAAGATCCAAGTACACAGAGACAGAGTCCCAAAGTTCCAAGACCATGTTACCCAAGTTAAATCTCTTTAATATCCCAATACAAAGTCTTGATGCAAAAAGACAATGAGAAAACCCTGGGAAGTTGAGAGGAGGGGTTTTATAAATAAACCCACCCGAGCAGCTTTTCAAGGGAGAAGGGGGGACACAAAGGAGCTAGAGAAGCATCAATCCAAAGAGGGAGTGCACAGCTCCTAGGATTTGCCCTTGTCCCCTCACTTCCAGTTGCTGCTCATCCCCCCTTCGAGAGGGGCTGCACCTTTTGGATATCTGCTCCTTTCTCTTGGTCCCTGGGATTCAACTAGCTCTGGCTTCAATCCCCTACAAAAATTCCTGAGATCTCGGGGACCCCAGCCAGCCCCTCCCTTGCAGTATTCCTTGACAAGGAGGGGCTGG
Source organism: Apodemus agrarius (assembly GCA_964023405.1). Taxonomy (NCBI): domain Eukaryota; kingdom Metazoa; phylum Chordata; class Mammalia; order Rodentia; family Muridae; genus Apodemus; species Apodemus agrarius. The sequence continues at coordinate 141,931,362 of OZ030005.1, forward strand.
AGAGCCCATCAGAGTTCACTGGAGTGCACACAAGAGTGACCGTCAGGAGCACAGTAGGGTCTCTGAGGCCCCCGTTCGTTCCAAGAGCATACAAAGAGGAAGGCTGCCATAGAGCTTGGGGTCTGTCAGGGGTTGAAGCAGAAGCAGGAAAAGTCCCACACCAAGGGCATAGCCTGCCAGCAGCGGCCACTTCTGTGGATGCTCCAGGGCTGCACACACAGCAGGGAAGCCCATGTAGTTGCAGAAAGAGTGGCAGAGAACCGGCCCTATCAGGTGTCCTGGAGAGAGGAGACGGCGCAACATGTGAAGCAGCTCCACCACCATGGGCCCTTCCTTCTAGAGTTAGTGACCCTTGTCTCCTGAACAGGAGCTCAGTGACCCTTGCCCCACACACTGATCTGCCCCCATGTTATAACCTCTGCTGCCACCTCTCAGATCTTAAAAATCTGAGGACCCCGGCTTAGCCTGTCTCTAGGACTGTGGTAGAAGAAACAGTTGCATCCACAGTATCCCCCTTCTCCCACCCACATCTGTGGGCCCCTGGAGACCCATAAGAGGCCGAGGACCAACCTGTACGGATGAAGAGGAAAGCCGTATAAGCACCGAAGACAGCGGTGTAGGAGAACTGGAACGCTGGAGATGGAGGCTGCGAGTGACCACACCTGTATGCCCACCCTCCCCCAGTACTGCACATCCCACAGCCAGAAACCACCCGCTCCCCTTGGCAGTGGCTGCCTGCCCAGTATGTGGCTGTTCTCTGTACCCCACCTTCCATAATCAGTGGGCCCCATCCAATATAGCTCTTTGTCTCCAACCCTTTCTGTATAGTGTCTATGAGGGACATCATAACACCCCAACCCCTGACTGCCCCCGGGCAGCTCTCCAGGCCTCACCTGCAGACAAGAAGATACTTCCCACACTGCTTTGGCGGAAACGCAGCTGCTCAATAATGTGGTGAAAATGGGCTGGGAGGAAGGTAAAACCACATCATATCCCTCTGGCTTTCTACCTAGCTCCCCCCTCACCCAAAGCCGCATTTTTAGCCCTCATGCCAGGAACATCGTTGCTGGATAGGTTAGACTCACCGACTCCAAAAAAGAGTGGGCAGGTGAACACAGCAGGGCCCAGACCTGTGCATGGCGCTAGCATGGGCAGCATACAAGCCCGGAACACCAGCTCCTCTGTCAAGGGTGCAATAACTTGGTTTCGTAGCCAGCGCATGTCTGTGAGGCAGCGGGCCCAAGAACGAGGGGCTAGAGTAAATATTCAGGATAAGCAATGAGTGCCTAGTTACTAGAGACATCTGGGGCCCTCTCCCACAGATTTACTCTGGCCAAATTCAGTTTAGGAAATCCTGAGACTCAGAATGGGGAAGGGAACAAGCCTTATCAGACCACATTACAATGTCTTGAGATTACTGGCAGCAGTAAGGGAAGGCAGCAGTAGATGAGGGAGTCATAGTAAATTCCAGAAGCACCCAAATTTAACCAAGACCAATCTTTGGGAAAGTCAAATGATGGGAAAGCAGGGGAAGATGCTGTCTGGCCCGTATCAAGTACTGCTTTGGGTCTGGAAAGGCCTCCTTGAGTATCATAAACTTACAGGGTACCCAGCAATATAACCCATTTTATAGATAAGGAAACACACCCTGAGAGGTGACATCTCACCTCTCCAGTCCAGATCACACCATCTCACTGACTCCTTTCCCCAGTATTCTGGACTGCCTGTGCCTACCTTTTCCTCAGTCTTGAAGACTCACCCAGGACAACCTTCAGCCCATCTGTCAGGTCACACGGGCAATCCATAGAGAGCTGCATCAGTGGACCCAGGAAAAGGATCTGGGGTGGGATTGAGTGGGAGGGGGAACAGATAAAATGAAAACCTTTTTACCACAATGCCATTACACTAGTGACAACAAAGTTGAAAAAATTAGCAGGACTCACCATAGTTAGCAGCAGGGGCAGCAGAGCTGCTGGGAAAATGCCTTCCAGCCTGAAGCCCATCAAGGTAAGCAGTGATGTGCCTGGCTGAGCCACAGGAAAAGGGGCATCAGTGATGTTCCCTCCCACAAAAATCTGGATTCTTTCCCTAGTTGCCCTGTGCCCCGCCTCCTTCGCACCTGGATGCCAGTGAGTTCTCTCCAGAGCAGCACGCAAAGAGGGGACAAGCTGGAGACTACCAGGACACTGGTGAAACGCCGCTTGATAACAGCGGGGTGGTCCCTAGGAAAAGGGACAGTAAGTTCCGGGGGTCTGCAGCAACCACTTGCCAACGCGGCCCCACCCCCGTCCGGTCGAAGCTCCGCCCTCAGCCCCGCCCCACGAGGGCGCAGATTCCGGCCGCGCGCGCATCCCCCGCACCTGGGCAGCTCGCTCTTCCACACGTAGAGGCTGCCCACGTAGGAGCAGGCGAGGCTGAAGCAGGAGAACACAGACACCCAGCAGCACAGCCCTGGGCCCGGGACGTTCAACGCCGCTGACTCGGGCTGTCGCTCTGGCCGCGTTACCGACAGTAAACGCAGTCCGTCCCCGCCCAGCGCCGCCATCACGCCCGGACCCGTGGCGCGCAGCAGTGACGCGCGGCGCGGGCGACGTCAGGAGGCGGCGCAAGTTGCGGGTCCCCCGGCGCTCCTCCCCTTGCACTGTAGTTGACACTGTGTGCTTGGAGCAGCTTTATTGACAAATAGAAGGCATGACACACGTGTTCCGGGCTTCCTTGGCTTGCTGGGAGCCTCAGTAGCGAGCGCTTAGGATCTGTGTCCGGGACTCAGCCACTCGGACAGATTGGCGATCTCCTGTAGCCACAAGTCCTGCGGGAGCAGAGGAGGCGGTGGTGAGGACCCGGCGGCGGTAGCTTAGACCCGCACCCGCCGTGCGCTCGCTGCCGTACCTCCAGGCCGCCCGGAGGGGTCCCTGCGTCTGCCGACTGGGCCTTGCCGTGGGCCGCTTGGGTCTGCGATCCTCTAGCAGTGAGGGAGGCCTTGGTGAACTCGCGGTCTCGCGTGACGAATTCTGGCGGGCTCAGGTCCCTTGCTAGGCCCAGAGCTCGCGATTCTTCCCTGCCCTGGTTGGGCCTGCTCCTCTTGAGCCTCTTGTTTTCTGCTTGCCCGATGGATTCTAGGAGAAAACAAGCCCATTTCATTTGGGGGGGGGGAGCGGGGGTTCGAGACAGGGTTTCTCTGTGTAGCCCTGGCTGTCATGGAACTCACTTTGTAAACCAGGCTGGCCTCGAATTCAGAAATCCTCCTGCCTCTGCCTCCCAAGTGCTGGGATTAAAGGCGTGCGCCACTATCGCCCCGCAAGCCCATTTCATCTTGCTCCCGAAGATTTGTGCCAATGCTACAAAGACTGTTGGGGCAGGGGCATAGTTCTAAATTAACTCTCCCCGCTCCACCTTTCCAGATGAAAACATTTCAGTGCCTGACCTTCCGTAGCGCCCACCCCCACCCCGCCCCCATGATAGGGGGCATTTAACTCCGCACAGACTAGGTGATACCTATTCCAGGCTCCTCTGAAACCAAGCTTTGCTTCCGGCAATAAGCAACTCAGTCTCTCTCTGGTATTGTAGGTAGTTGCTACAGAGACAACTTTTTGTTGTTGATGTTTAGACAGACTCTCATGAAACCCAGGCTAGCCTTAAACTGGTCATCTTGCTTCTACCACCCAAGTGCTGGCATTAGATATTTGTGAACATGCTTTAACTCAGCAGTTCTCAACCTGTGGGTCACATAGATGCTTACATATGATTCATAACATTGGCAAAATTACAGTTAAGAAGTAGCAATAAAGATACTTTTATGGTTGGGGATTAGCACAACACGAGGCACTGTACTAAAGGGTCGAAGCATCGCTGGGCGGTGGTGGCGCACGCCTGTAGTCCCAGCACTTGGGAGGCAGAGGCAGGCGGATTTCTGAGTTCGAGGCCAGCCTGGTCTTCAGAGTGAGTTCCAGGACAGCCAGGGCTACAACAGAGAAACCCTGTCTCGAAAAAAACAAATCCAAAAAAAAAAAAAAGGTCGCAGCATCAAGAAGGTTGGGAATCATTAGCTCATCTGTAATAGATCCACTTGCGGAAGAGGTATTGACAAGCAAGCACTCTGTCGCTGAGCTACACCCCCAACCCCAGCAGATGCAGATTTACAGTCTCGCCTTTGCAGATTCCTCCTGAGCAGGTCCCCGGGGATATCGGCCAATGAATGCACTTTTCTCTGGAAAAGCTAATGTGCACATACTCAGTACAGTGTACAAATTTCTCATCCTATCGAGTAGCTTTAAAGTAGGAATGCATGTTGCTGCTATTCCAAGCCCCTCAGTCCCCATCGAAGGCAAACAAATCCCCGGGGGCAGCAGCATGGCCAACTCGAATGGGACAGTTGGACCGCTCCACACCATGGATTTTATTTCTCTGGTTTCAGTTCAGGGCTTATCCCAAAAGCTAGAGACTTACCTGGAGGGAACTCCAGACCAATATTCTTGTGCTGGTCCTCGGTGTTCTGGGCTGAAATATTTTTCTCTGGAGTCAGGTGCTTTAACAATTAGAAAGTCCAAGTGAATTTTCCAAAGACTGAATGAGCCTTAGTCGTGTGGTTTGGTTTATAGAGATGTTCTTCACCTGGAATTCCCTCATCCTCCTAACTCATCAGTCTCTACTTGGCCTCCAACTTTCAAAGCATCTCTTCTGTGGACCCTTGTGCAACTCACACTGTAGCCACGCCCAGCATAGCCCTCTGTTCTTCCCTGAACTTCAGGCTCTGAAGTATGGCACTATGCATTATTTTTATGTGTTTATGTCCATCTTTCTACTCAAGATTTATTATGTGTATTTGTGAGTAACAGTGTGAATTGCATGTCTACAGGAGAGGTGGTCAGATCCCTGTAATTTGAGTTACACTTTTACAAGCTGCCTGATGTGAATACTGGGAACCAAACTAAATCAATACCAGCATGGTCCCTCTTACACACAGCCATTTCTCCAGTCCCTTTTTATTGTGTCCTGGCTGTCTGGAACTCAATATGCAGTGCAGACCAAGCTGGCTTGGACTTGCAGAGATCCTCCTTCCTGCCTTTGCCTCATGAGTGCTAGGATTAAAGGCGCACACCACAATCTCTGGCCATATCTTATTTTAAAATAAAATTCTTTGAGACAGGGTCTTATATATCCCAGAGCTGACCTTTAATGTCTGACCATCTGTCCCTCTATATACATGTACACGGTTAAAAATACATTTTTTTAAAAAAGATGAAAAAAACGAGTTTTCACATTGCTCAGAAAGTGCAGGAAAGCTGCAGGTGTACACCCCAGCACTTCATAAAACAACCTAGTAGCACACATGTAATCCCAGCACTCAGGAGAGGGAGGCAGAGTGAGCAGGAGTTCAAGATCATCCTCGGCTCCATGGGAGGACAAAGGCCATTCTCAGATACAAAGTGAGACCCTGTCTCAAGCAATAACCCTCTCCACCACATATACCTGTGCTTCAAAGAGCACTAAGGGCACCAGGCAGTGGTGACACACACTTTTAATCCCAGCACTTTGGAGGCAGAGGCAGGTGGATTTCTGAGTTCCAGGCCAGCCTGGTCTACAGAGTGAGTTCCAGGACAGCCAGGGCTATACAGAGAAACCCTGTCTCAACCAAAAAAAAAATAGAAGAAGAAGAAGAGGAGGAGGAGGAGGAGGAGGAGGAGGAGGAGAAAGAGAAAAGAAAAGAAAAAAGAAAAGAAAAAGAACACCAAGGGAAAAGGAGATGTAACCAATAGAAGGTGGGTGGGGCTTTGGGGAGGGAAGCTGGGTTATATGCAGTTCGGCAGGCACAGTGCTTGTTTTCAGTGTGCTGGAGATCTCTGGAGTTTGGTGGGAGGAGCACACAGCACAGTGGCTATCCTTAAAAGCATCAAGTTGACACTTCAAATGGAAGTCTTATGCAAGAATTAGAGCATGTTACAATGCATTCTATGATACACTGCTTTTCTTTCTTCCCCTTTAAGACAGTTTGACTATAGCTCTGGCTGTCCTGGAACTCACTATGTAGGCCAGGTTGGCCTCTGACTCCCAAGTGCTGGGATTAAATGTGAAAGCTACCTGGCATCCTCATTACAAATTTTTATGTTATAAAAGCTCTGCAGTGCTCACTTCGGCAGCACATATACTAAAAAAGCTCTGCAGTTATAGTTATCGTCATTTCTGGGGGAGGGGGCTCCACAATCTATCTATCCCAAGATACCCAATTCCTCAGATGCACGCCACCTTTAAATGTGCACCACCAGACCTGAGCTACACTGCTTATTAATACAAGTTCCAACTTCTAAGTAATTACATTCTGAGGAACACACGGGCAAAGCTCACCCTCCAAAACCAGTGCAGTTTCAGTTCACTCTGGCCTGGGAAATCTTGTGTAGCAGACACGTCTTTTTCCTTTTAGAAACTGGCCTTACGGGGGGTGACCCACTTGCGATGGCTAGCACTGTGAGCCTTGCACACCTGTCAGGATCTGGGCCCCCAGAGAGACAGCCCAGGCCTCAGGACACAACTCCTTGGATTTAACACGGTGGAGGATTCAATTCTCATCTGCATCCTAGGAAAACAAACCTTTCCTTATAGAACTGCCCACTTCTCCTTAAACTATAAATGGGTTAATTCTATATCCAGTGAGTTGGCTAGTTACCATGGAAACAAAGGAAAAGGGGGGGATTGACCTATCACCTTGATCATGTAGTTTGTAGCTGTAGCCACTGGGTGCCACTATTGTGCCTCCAATGAGTTAGCACAAAGTGGCCGCTAACGGAGGGAAGGAATAATGACAACCATCTATGCACACTCATTCCCTGGGCCTGCCACTCAGCTCTACAAAGGCACAATGTGACCAGGCTTTGAAGCCCTGCCAGTTACCAGCCATGTTACCAGCAAGGTTTAAGTTTCACAGTTACCTTATTTATAAGATGGAAGGTAATAACCTAATTCAGAACATCTTTGTTGAGACTAATATGGAAATACAGATTAGGTATTGGGTAAATATTCCTTTCTTTCGGCATCCTTGAGTTAAGTGGGCTATGGATGGCCCTGAGGCTATGAGCCACCACTAGAGACAAATGGTAAAGCGCTCAGATCAATTCTTTCAGACTTCACTGGGAGGTCAGAGAGGCCCAAGAAAAGATCCTCATAAGCAGAAACACCTCGGAGCCTGAGGGGATCTTCCTGGGTTCTAGTCCTGGTTGAAGTGGACTGGACTGTACCCCTTCCAGTCGCATCCTAGCACTGTGAACGTGAGAGTATTTGGAAAAAGGGGTCTTTGCAGATATAATTAAGGATTCAGAGATAGGACCATACTGCATGCAGGACGAAGGGTGGGCCCTCCTAAATCATAAACAGTTGGATAGGGAAAGACTAGGTGAAGATGGGGTAGAAACTGGAGTTATGTAAGCCACAAACTAGGAAACCAGAGAGACAGGATGGATTCTCTCCCAGTGCATCTAAAGGAAACACAGGCCTGCTCTCGCCTTGATTTTGAACTTCTGGCCTCCAGGACTATGACAGAATAGATGATGGTTTTAAGTCACTAAGTTCCTGGTAATGTCTTACAGCATCTCTAGGACTGATACAATGTTTCTAAGCTTTACTTCCTTGAGGTGTGGCCATCAGCTCTCCAAAAGGGCGAAAACCAATGAGGTTTACAATAAGACTTTCACACAGGTAGGACAGACGTTGTGAAGGGACCGTTGGGAGGCTCTGCTTTGTGTCTGTCCTGCCTGAGCTCCAGCACCCCTCCAACAGGTAAAAAGAGGCTCAAAGGGGAGAACAAAGGCACATGCTGTCCTGAGGGGCCTGGTCTTTCTGAAACTATTAAAACTAGGAGTTGAGTTGTAAGATGCAGTTTGAGGGGCTGGAGGGACAGCACAGCCGTTAAGGGCACTTGCAGCTCTGGGAGAGGGCAGGATTTGGTTTCCAGGGTCTCACAACTTGTAACTCCAGCTCCAAGAGATCACGTGTGAGTCAACAGTGGACTCCCTTTATGGTTGGACGGGGAGGCACCATGTAGATCATCACGCTGCTTACCCACAGCCCTCTTCTTACAAGATTGGAGTTCCAACAAACACACAACAAAGAGACGACGAACATGTGTGACACGTGGGGTAGCTAGGCCAGACAGGCATATATGTAACCCCCTCAAGCCTGTAAAGTTGTCTTCCAAAGGACTTCTCCACCCACCCCCTTGTTGCAATGGGGTTTTATCACGTTGCCTGGGTTGGGCCTGGGCTAACGAATGATCTTCCTCCCTTGGCTGCAGGAGCACGTGCCACTATGCCCATTGGTCTTCCTGTTCCCCAAGCCTGTGGTCTTCATTTGAATTTCCATACCATGATTAATGAGTATATGTGTTTATTTGTGGGTTCTGGATTCTGTATGAGCACTTTTGCTAAGTGTGCTCACTTACTGAATTTTAAGAGTTCTATAATGAACTTTGACAGGTGGCCCGCACTTACTTTTTTTGTTTTGTTTTGTTTTTTGAGACAGGGTTTCTCTGTGTAGTCCTGGCTGTCCTGGAACTCACTCTGTAGACCAGGCTGGCCTCAAACTCAGAAATCTGCCTGCCTCTGCCTCCCAGGGTGCTAGGATTACAGGCATGTGCGCCCGGCAGGAACTGTATTCTTAAATGGTTGGACAAAGTGTTTTTATGAACATCAATTAGGTCAAACTGATTGACAGCCCTGTTAAAAAAGGGATAAAGACACACTGACTTCCTGTCTAGTCACCCGGCCAGTTATTGAGAGAAGTGTGTTGAAATCTCCAGACATAGCTTGGATTTAACTCCTTGCATTTAAGAGTTTCACTTTGTTTCCTGTATTTTAAAGCCTTCTTAAAAGGTCTGTGCATGTTTAGGACTATGGACCTCCCTGGGTTATAATGGTTTAGCATGGATTCTTGGCGCCACAATGGTGGGGAAGCACATTCAAATGATCTTCGTGGATTCCCCCATGCTTTTTTGTTTTATTTTTCGAGATGACGTTTCTCTGTGTAGCCATAGCTGTCCTGAAACTCGCTTTGTAGCCCAGGCTGGCTTCAAACTCTGAGGTCTGCCTGCTTTCTTTGGGACTAAAGGCATGCGCCTACATTGCCCGGCTTCCTCCCAGCCCCCACTTTCAGAACAACAGTGTAGCCCATGAACTGTTGTGCAAAATTGGCTTTGTGTTTAGATAGTTTTTCCAAGGTAGAAGCTGTTGTGTCTGAATACATTTATGCTCTGCTGGGCTATGATATTCGGTTTCCTAGGTGTATTAAGTGGGATTTTAGTTATTTTAACTTCTGATGGGTCATTGCAATGCAATCCAATTATAAGTTGAGGAGAATCTATAGTGTCTCATGACCAGTTAACTGACTTCATTACTATGAAATGATCCTGTATTTTTATTACTATTGTTAATGTGTGTGAGCACATGCATGCTGGAGGGTGGAGGACTAACCTTGGGGTCAGCTCTCTCCTCCCAGACGCAGGGTCTCTTCTGCTCTTTGCTGTGCCGTGTACTGCTCTAGGTGAGCTGATACACAAGCTTCCACACCATTCCTCTGCCTTTACCTACCATCTTGCCGTAGAAGTGCTGAGATTAAAGATATACACTACCGCATATGGCCTTTTACATGGGCTCTGGGAATCGAACTCTGGTCTCCAGACTTTCTCAGCAAGAACCTTTACCCCTGAGCCATCTTGCTGGCCCTGAAATGACCCCATTTATTCTACATAGTATTTTCTACTCTAAAATCTACTTGTCTGATGCTGAGATCACCAGTCTAGCTGTAGTTTGTATTAATATGGTTCGTATTTTCCTGTGTGTGCATGCCCGTGCACGTGATCGAGTGTATATGTGTGTGTGTGTGCATGCATGTGTGTGTATGCATGTGTGTGTGTGTGTGTGTGTGTGTGTGTAGACACTATCACACTCCACCTCATTTTTTGAGACAGGATCTCTCGCTGAACCTGAAGTTTGCCATTTCAGTTAGAATACCTGACCAGGAAGTTCCCAGGGGATCTACTGTGTCCGCCTCAGCAGTGAGGTCACAGACACACAACTACACCCATTTTTATATGAGTGATGGGAATCAGAAGTCAGAGACTGCTGCATAGTGCTGGTGGTGGCTTCTGCCTTTGTTTGCAACGCTTAGGAGGCAGAGATAGAGGCAAGTGGATCTCTTGAGTTTGAGACCAGCCTGGTCTATACAGCAAGTTCCAGGACAGCCAGGGCTATACAGAAAAACTGTCCTGAAAATGAACAAACAAACACCCCCACAAACACCATAATTCAGATCCTAATGCCTGCACAATAAGTACTTTATCCAGCAAGCCATCTCTCCCGTTTGTCTTTTCTTTCTCCCCCTCCACCCCCAGCACTGAAATTAATTCTATTCCAGAACCCAAGGCTAGAGGTGGTCTCAGTTAAAGTAGGATTCTTCCAGGCTGTATAGTAACTTCTTGATTCTTTATCCAATTTCATTTTTATTACTATTTATTTTATAATAATGCATGTTGTTCATCATCATATATGTGGAGTACTTATGGAGGCCAGAAGAGGGCGTCAGATCCCTTGGGACCAGTGTGACAGACAATTGTGAGCCACCATGTGGGTTCTGGGAATCCAATCTGGATTCTTTGCAAGAGCAGCCATCGCCCTTCACCACTGAGGACTCTCTCCAGCCCCTCTTCATCTAGTCTCTCTCTCTCTCTCTCTCTCTCTCTCTAGGACTGGCCTCACACAGCCTAGACAAGCACTCTTACTACAGCCTCAGCCTCCCCCTTCCTGTCACTATATAGTTCAGCAAGACCTTGAACTTGAGTTTCTCCTCCCTCAGCTTCCTGTGTAACTTGGAGTATAGATAGGCACCAACCACTATGCCCAGCTTGTCTTTCTTTTATTTGGAACTGGGTTGTTTAGATCGAATACCTTTAGGTCAAATAAACTATGCCTTGTATGGCATAGTTTAAATATATCATCTTTAGGGAGCTGGAGAGATAGCTCAGTGGTTATAAGCTATTGTTTCTGTAGAGGATGCAGATTTGATTCCTAGTATCCACATGGAGGGTCACAGCCATCCCTATCTCCGGTTTCAGGGATCTGAAGCTGTCTTCTAGCCTCTGGGGGTACAGAATGCATGTAGTGTACACACATATTCAGGCTAAATAATAATACAGAGGATAAAAATAAATCCTAAAAATAATAAACATATTATTATAATCCATGTCACCGGCATCTCACTGTTGCTGGTGTAGCACGCACTTGACCCTCACAGAGCTAAGAGCCTCTCCTCTCCACACCCTCGTGCTCCCTTTCTCATTAGGTGCAGCATCATACTCTCCAGATTCTCTAACCACCAGAGTTTTGAGCCGAATAAGGTACCCATTCTCACATATTTTGTCATAGTAATGCCAAATGGACTAAAGTATTCCCACGAGGCTCCAGCTCCATTGTTTACATCGGGCAGACCTCTAAGCCTTGCCTGGATTCCCTCTCCTTGTTTGATGACCTGTATACTTTATCTAGACAGTATGTTGGAGTAATCATCATTTTGTCTGATGAAAAAAAAGTGTTTGAACCAATAGAGTATGATGGTACACACCTTTAATCCCAGCACTCTAGAGGCAGAGGCAGCCAGAGATCTTTATGAATCAGAAACCAGCCTGGCCTACATAAAGAATTCCAGGTCATCCAAGACTGTAGAGTAAGACCCTGTTCTTAAGAAAATATGGTTTTTTTTCCATTTCTCAGAAGTGATTATTCCTTTTATTGCCTAATGTTAAATCCCACCGTGATATCCCTCCCTCCCTCCCTCCCCCCACCCCAGAAGCCATGTTGTAATGATTTAATCTTTAGTCTCATTTGCTTGTTAGACCCATGCTTTAGCTTTTAAAAAAGTCAAGAGAACCAGAGCAAGGCATGATGATCCACGCCTTTAATCCCAGCACTCAGGAGACAGAGGCAGGGAGGGTCATCCAGAAAGGTGGGCTTCAGGGAGGGAGGGAGAATGAGCAGCAAGGGGGGCACTTCGGTTAGTTTACTGTCAGCTACACCTGGGGTCTGAGGGTACACAGCATTTCTATCTAGGTCTCCTCTCTTAGGACACTGCCACCAAAGGTGCTAAAGTTATCTCTCCTCAACGGACAACTCTAGACCTCTAGCAGCCTGAAGGCAAACTACTAAAGGTAGATTTTTATTAGACAAAAACTTTGCAACAGTAATTTTATGGATGCATTATTATTATTTTACTGACGCAGAAGCCAGGCGGCGGTGGTGGCGCACGCCTTTAATCCCAGCACTTGGGAGGCAGAGGCAGGAGGATCTCTGAGTTCGAGGCCAGCCTGGTCTACAAAGTGAGTTCCAGGACAGCCAGGGCTATACAGAGAAACCCTGTCTCAAAAAAAAAAAAAAGAAAAAGAAAAGAAAGAAAGAAAGAAAGAAAGAAAGAAAGAAAGAAAGAAAGAATTTACTGACGAAGAACTCAAAACTCAGAAATATTGACTCAATGGAATGATCTCAGCAACAACTCAGAAGCAGGATGGAACTCAGTGTCTGCCATGCTCTCTGATGTCTGTAGACACACGCATCCCTGCTGACAGGACAACTAGACATCTGAAGCATTTGTACTCATCCACACTGAATTAAGGATTCCCACATCAAAATGGGAGATTTCCATGAAAATACCAAGTATTATCATTATACTTACCTGCTCTGTGTCACATGAGCAGTGGTTCAGAAATTGGTGCTGGGTGATATCATAAAATATTCTGTGCAGTTTGGCACCAAATTCCTGTGTGTCAGCTGCCTACAATAGGTAAAAAACAGGAGGTGCTGAACTCACTGGAAACCAAAGGGGAAGTGCTGCAGAGGCAAGAAATGTGACTTTTTCACCGTGTTCAGTTATCTCTCTGAGAGCTTAGGAGGCAGAGCCTGAGATATACTTTGTATGTGAAATACAAATGTCTTCCCACCTAAGCAAGTTTCTCCTACCAAGATCTTTGTCTACAGCAGATAAATATCCCTTTGTCTCATGACTGGGTTGAAAAAGATTCTCTTACTTCTTTTTTTTTTTTTTGAAAAAGATTCTATTCCTTGAGATGAGTGAGAAAGCAGTCATTCCATTGAACAGTGTCATAGTGACATAGGAAGTGTCAGGCAAACCTTTTGGAGAGAAGATAACAGTCTCCATCCAGGGCAAATGGGCTCAGCCGTTGATGCCTTAGTACAAAGCTGTGGGTATCAGTTAAAGGACACAAGGAACCAGCTAAAACCATGCATTCATTTAGAAAAAGATTTGTATTTAGGTATGTGTTTGCATGTTCCTGAAGAGGCTAGAAGAGGCATTAATCTCCTGGAGCTACTTGATGTGGGTTCATGGAACTAAACATGGGTCCTCCGGAAGAGCAACACATCCTCTTACAACATCTGAGCCATTTCTCCAGCTCCTAACACATTGTACTGGCTGGTTTTGTGTGTCAACTTGACACACAGGCTCAAGTTATCACAGAGAAAGGAGCTTCAGTTGGGGAAGTGCCTCCATGAGATCCAGCTGTGGGGCATTTTCTCAATTAGTGATCAAGGGGGGGGGGCGCAGGCCCTTGTGGGTAGTGCCTTCCCTCGGCTGGTAGTCTTGGGTTCTATAAGAGAGCAGGCTGAGCAAGCCAGGGAAAGCAAGCCAGTAAGAAACATCCCTCTATGGCCTCTGCATCAGCTCCTGCTTCCTGGCCTGCTTGAGTTCCAGTCCTGATTTCCTTTAGTGATGAACAGCAGTGTGGAAATGTATGGTGAATAAATCCTTTCCTCCTCAACTTGGTCATTATGTTTGTGCAGGATACACACATTAATATGAATAAGATACATATTAATTTTATAAATGAGAAATTGAAATTCAAAAAGAAGTGACCCACTCAAGATCAGGTAGGACAAAAGCCAGGGCCACTTCTTTCTACCCCATCATCCCCCCACACAAAGGTGAAGCTATGACTTAAAGGCACTTGCTTATAAAGGCCAAGATTTTTGTGCTATTAAAGCACTTTTTTTCTAGGAAACAATTTTAGACAAAACAAGATATCAATCACATAAATTATTAACTGAAGCACTATTTATATACAGCAATAAATTACCAATGTAAATGTTCAACATTAGAAGAATGAATTATTAAATTAGATTAACTAATAAAGTACACTATTTATTAACAAAAGCAAATTCTATCCTTGTTGAAATTGGTAAAATTCCATTTTATATACAAAAATATAATTCCCTGGTTTCAACTATGCAATATGAGATGTGAAAAATTAAAATTATAGTAAGAGAAATTAGTATTTAAATTTTTCTATGTGACATTATAGTTTAAGAAAAAAGTACATAAAGATGAACAACAGCCAGACCTGGGAAGCAGAGACAGGTGGTGCTTTGTGAGTTCAAGACCAGCTTTCCCTACACCGAGTTCCAGAACATGGAAAGATTGTCTCAGAAAAAAAGAAAAGAGAGAGCAACAAATAGGGAATCTGTTATCTACTGGCAATGTCTGTGGTCTACTGGCAATCCCAACTGGTTACCATTTGACTCCAAAGGAAGAAGGGAGACTAACATGCACTGAGAACCCATCCCGCATAACCTGTTTTCAGTCTTGGCCTCTTTAGCCACCACAATACAAGTTCATGAGCTAAGGGGTTTACAGATGCTGCAAATGTATTTGTGACAGCTTTGGATGTCTGAGATTAGATCATTAGTGTTAACTGTCATCTTAACAAAATTTCAATCACTAGTTGAGGATTATTTCAATTGCATTAACTGATTTGGGAAGACCCTTCTTAACTGTGGGCGGAACTGTTCTCTAGGCAGAGGAGATCATGAACTGTATAAACGGAGGCTGGAGTAGAGAGCTGGCATCCTGGTATACATTCATTGCTCCGTGTCTTAGAGTTTCTACTGCTGTGGTAAAACACCATGATCAAAAGCAGCTTGGGGAGGAAAGAGTTTATTTCCTCTCTCAACTCTCAGGTAACATTCCATCATTGAGGGAAGCCAGGGTAGGAACTCAAGGCAGGGATCTGAAGGCAGAAACTGAAGCAGAAGCCACAGAGGAACACTGCTTCCTTGCTTCCCATGGCTTGTTCAGTCAGCTTTCTTATATACCGCAGGGCCACCTGCCCAGGGATAGCACCATCCTACTACATCAACCATTAATCAAGACAACGCTCCACAAGTTAGCCTACCAAACTGATCATTTTCTCAACTGAGGTTCGCTCCTCTCAGGTGACTCTAACTTCTGCCAAGCTGACTAAACACCAGCCAGCATATTGTATTATTATGTTTACAAATGTAACATGATTAGCTGCTTCAAACTCTTGCTGTCCTGACTTCTATGATGAAATGAGTGGAAATAAACTCTTCTCCCTCAAGTTGCTTCTGTCAGAATATTTTCACACAATATTAGATACCAAGACCCATGCCAGCACAGTTAAGTTCTGGTAAGGGCCCTCTTCATGGCCTTTTCCAATTTTTTTCTGCATCCTCATACTGAAGAAGAATCAAGGCTTTCTCTGGAGACACATTTTGTTCTGATTTGCTGGGTGAGGTGCCAAGACCCACATGTAGAGGACAGAGCACAATCTGTGCAAGTCTGTCTTCTTTGTCTCTCATGTAGCTACCAGTGATCACAGTAAGGTTGTCAGGCTTGGCAGCAACTCTACCCACTATTAGCAGCTCATGAGGCCACTTAATTAGGAACTAATCCTTTGTGGGGTATTCTCCAGAGAAGACTGCTCAGATATAAGTTCAAGCCAATAAAAAGTCATTATTAGCCAGCTGGTGACTGCATTGGGTATTCAGGACCCCAGTGTAGCCCCACTCCTTTCTCTGGGTGAATATAAAAATGATGTCCTGAGTTGACATACTTCAGTTAACAAAAACAGTTAGCCAGAAACAGAACTACAGATGTGAAAATCCAAGATTAATACATTAAGAGACTTTCCCAGAACTATGGACTTTGATGGATCAGGTCTTTGTTTTAGTTTTGGCAAGTGGTGCTGTCTTTGTGCTGAGTTTTACAGCCTGAATGATACTTCCATCGTAGAGTCTGTTGTGCTAAGGTCTTAGAGCCTGCTCAGGTCTGGGGCCCTGACAATCTTATTTGTCTCACCTCTCAGAGAACAAAACAGTCAAACGAAGAGCACAACCTAAAACTCTCTTAAAAGTTTCCTTTAGGGCACACATCTTTAATCCCAGTACGTGTGATGCAGAGGCA
Source organism: Apodemus agrarius (assembly GCA_964023405.1). Taxonomy (NCBI): domain Eukaryota; kingdom Metazoa; phylum Chordata; class Mammalia; order Rodentia; family Muridae; genus Apodemus; species Apodemus agrarius. Next base: position 141,947,610 of record OZ030005.1, read on the forward strand.
GGAAAATATCTGAGTTCAAGGCCAGCCTGGTCTCTATAGTGGTTCCAGGACAGGTCAGGACTACATAGGGAGACCCTGTTTAGATCCAGGTGTCAAACTCAGGTACAATCAGGTTTGGCAGCAAGTGCCTTTACCTGAGATACTTTTTTTTGGGGGGGGGCGCGGTTTCATGACAGAGTTTCTCTGTATAGTCCTGGCTGTCCTGGAATTCAGTCTGTACTGTTCTGGCTGGCTTGAACTCAGAAATTTGCCTGCCTCTTTCTCCCAAGTGCTGGGATTAAAGGCGTGCGCCACCACCGCCTGTACCTGAGGTACCTTGACAGCTCCAATAACTTACACATATCTTGGGCTAAGAACCCCATGTTGAGGGCTGGGATTCCAACATGTGATGTTGGAATGATACAGATATTCAGACTGTAGTATATATTTAGCTCCCAACCTATGAGGAGCTCATATTTTCCCTTAACTTTTAAACAAATTTCAGAGAAGTTAAATATAAATCTAATTCCATATAGCAAGTAAACAAGTCCAGAACTGACTGATCCCCAACTCCGATTCCAATTTATGTCACTCAGTCCATTTTGTCACATAAACATAGTGCTGTGTGCTCTCTTATTTCTAGTGTATTGTGTCACCATGGGATAAAGAAGCATTTTTCGAGGAACTGGGAACCAAGGATCTAATTCTAGTTCTCTCATATAGTTGTGTATGTAACCCAAAGAAAGTGTAACTCTAAAGTAACTTTTCTCATTTATAAGAATTATATATATATATATATATATGTATATATGTATATATATATGAATAACAGTATGTGTGTGTATGTGTGTGTGTACACACATACACACACATACACACACACACACACACACCGTTATTCTTCAACAAATCATTTCTGTTTTTCTGAGACAGGGTTTCTCTGTGTAGCTCTGACTATCCTGGAACTCACTCTGTAGACCAGGCTAGCCTCAAACTCAGAGACCTGCTTGCCTCTGCCTCCCGAGTGCCAGGGCTAAGGGCATGCACCACGACACCCAGCTTAAACATTTTTTGTGTATGGGTGCTTTGCTTGCATGTATGTCTGTTGCCTACTTGGTTCCTATAGAGGCAGAAGAAGGGGTCAGATGCCCTGGGACTGGAGTTACAGATTAGCTGCCATGTGGGAGCTGGGCATTGAAATTCTGGGGGAGCAGTTCTTAACTGCTAAGCCACCTCTCTAGCCCCAACAAACACTTCTGAAAACATCTGGTACTAAGTAGGATCACACTGGAAGTGTTCAGCATTGTATGTTATGTGGTAAAGCCTGTTGCAGAGTATCATTTAGCTTCATCTGTTGACCCCCACCCCCATCTTCTAACCTCAAGAGCCTGGAGGCATGTCTTCCTGAAGATGCTGCAGGTGCTCCCAGTCAGCACACTCATGATGGAATTCACAGCCACAGAGATGGGGGCCTGCAGTCTTTGGTGAGTCTGGAGATGGGGGAACTGTATTAGTCACAAAGTACTGGCTCTGAGAACACCAAAGGGGTGAAGATTTTAGTCAAGGTAGAGCATCAACAGTGCCATCACCAATACTTAATAAGATAATGAATGACATGACATTTGGTTGTTTTTCAACTCAAAACATTCTCTTTTTTATAGAGATAGCATAACAACAAACATACTGAGAAAAGACAGCACTGGGTAGGGACTGGGGGATGTAGCTAGATACAACCCCCAGTTGATAGAGTGCTTACATACATAGCATTCATGAGGCCCTGGGCTCAAGCTCTAGCACAGAATAAACCAGGTACGTAGGACATACCTGTAATCCCAGAACCCTGAAGGTAGGGGCAGGAGGATCAAAAAGAAGATCAAGGTCATTCTCCACTAAGTCTGAAACTAGCCTAGACTATGTTAGTTCATTTCCCAAACAAACAAGACAATAAGACATATTTGGAACTGAATATGGCTCACAGTTATGAGCAAGTACTGCTCTTGCAGAGGGTTAGTTCCAAGCATCCATGTCAGGCAACCTATAGCCACCTAGCTCCAGTGGCCTCTATGAGTACCCGCACACACAAAAACACAATAAAAATACTTTAACGGCACAAGCCAGCTAGGAAAGATGATGGCAAGCAAGTGAGTGTCCTGGAGATGGCCCACTAGTTTGCATGGTTGCATTTTGGTGGGGCATGGCCCTAGAGACTCTGTCCCAGGATTGCTTCTTGGGGCTAATGTGCTTTCTCATGTTTGTCTTTGCCATAGTGCCGCAATAACCTCAGTGGACACTGTGTGAATTTCCACAGGTAAAGCGCATGACCTCGGTGGACACTGTGTGATAATTTCCATAGGTAAAGGCCCTGTACAATGAGGCTGTCCTGGAGGGTTGGGGGGGTGGGGGGAGAACTTGAGCTGTCCTCGAGGGAAAAGCTTGTAGAACTCCCTGGCTGGAGAGAATTCTGAGCTCTTTTCTCAGGGCAGCCTTGCCTTTATGACTTTCCTCTGATCTATTTCCTCATTCACAAGAAGTTCTGGTAGCCTGAGCTATGAGTAACGAGGCAAGAATGTTAATTAAAAGTTCATTCTTTGAACTACAGCACTGGCCAAAAGCCTCGGTTCTTAGACTGGCATCACTTTGCTTAGTAGTTTACATAATTACATTGATCTCCCAACAAAATGTAAACTTTTATGGCTATGTTGATGAGAGTGGCTCTGACATTGTGATTTGCAAAACTTTAACTTAGCACTATGATCTCAAGTTCCCTCAGAGAGGGCCAGGTGATAATTAGGTTACTCACAGAATCTCATTAAGGCCTGAGGGGTCTGACTTAATGTCCTTTGAAGTCCCTTTTACAGATGTTACCTATGGCTTTTTACACAGAAACGTTTACCTGGCTGATTTTACATTTCCTCATGGCAAATGGTTATTGCTGATTGTCTTTTGTGCCTGCTGTACTGGATACATCCTTTGATATGTAAAGATCTCATGTTTAAAATCCCCTAGCTGACTGCCCCAAAATGCATTCAGATATCAAACCATCTCTGTGTTTGGTGTTTGTTTGTCACTCCAGTGAACCCGTGCTTTCCTGCTTCGCAAAAGAATCCTAGATATCTGCAGCCCCAACTCCGGGAGAGTGTGGTCCATAGCACCATAGTCCTCATGTATTTGACTTGGTGTGAGTGGACACCAGGAGACTCTCACTGCCTCTAGCCTGCTGTGATTACTTCCTGGGTGATAGCCCACCCTGTTGGGCAAATTTCCTGAAGATCAATACAAAGATGTACTTTCATATAATAATGCTGTTTAGATGTATTGATGACTTTATAGAATTTCTGATTTGATTCAAATAATTTTAGGGAGAAAGTTTAAGGAGATGGTTGTAGTTGTTGTGCCAGAAAGAGGTAATAAAGTTAGAATCAAGAATAGCCTGTGCCCTCCTCATAGAATAATGAGTAAAGGTGCATAATAAGGAGGCAGATGAGCTTTCACAGTTGCACTAAGAAGAGGAATAGGCTTGGACAGATAGATTTGTGACCAAGGAGAAACATTGGTTCTAGGTCAGGTCCAAGGATGAAGCCACAGGTGTGCTCTATCCTAAACTGAGGCCACTTGAAACTGTTGCTTTGAACTTATAATGAATTATAGAATGAAACACTGCTTTGAACTTAATATCAACATCCTTCTGTTATTTCCCTTTTGTGTAACATGTATATATGAGGTAATTTTATAAAGAACTTCTATCTAAGAAGATATAAATGGGCTGAGAGAAAAAATAAAGTATGGCTGTTGGGGTTCTGCTCCATCCACTAAATGTATACACGTGTATATATGTGTTTATATATATCTATATATGTGTGTGTGTGTCTGTATGTCAACATGCATGTATGTATATATGTCTCTACATATACACATATATATGTATATAATTATGCATGTGCACTTGTGAAACTGGTGGTCAGGCCCAGCGTGTGTGTGTGTGTGTGTGTGTGTGTGTGTGTGTATGACTTTCTATCCTTTTCTTTCTTGCTGGCCTCTTCAAGAGTTACAAGAGTTCAGAGTTTCTTGCTGGGCAATCTTGTTGACCCCAGATACTAAGTTTTGCTCCATCATCAGTACTGACTGACCCTGATACCCTCCCCGACTGCTGTTAGCACTACCCCAATCACCTCAATGCTTTCCTCAGTTACCTGGTTGTTAGAGCTGGCCTTCAACACATTAAATTTATTTTTGCTTGTATGTGTGTTTCTGTGTACTGAGACAGGGTCTCACTGTGTCGCCTAGGCTGGCCTTGACTTCAGGGATTCACTTTCCTCTACCTCCTGAGGGCTGGGTTAAAGGTGTATGGCACTACACAGGGCTTTGATTTATTTTCATTTTTATATGTATGGGTCATTTTGCATGAATTATTTGTGTACCACATGCATGTTAGCAGAGGCCAGAAGAGGCATCAGATGTCCTGGAACTAGAGTTACAAACAGTTGGAGCTGCCTGGTGGGTGCTGGGAATCAAAATGAGTCTTTGGAAGAGTAGCCAAGGCTCCTAACTGTGGCGCCATTTCCTCAGCTCTAAAAAGAAATCTTAAAAAAACAAAATAAAGGAAATAATTAAAATTTTGTGCTAAACTTACTGTTTGAGTATACGGTATGTGTGGGTTTACATGTTACAGTGCATGTGTGGAGGTCAAAGAATAACAAGTTGGTCCCCTCACTCCACCTTTATAAGGGTCCCTGGCATCAAATTCAGTTGGTCAGGCTAGTGTGGCAGTGCTTTGCCTGCTGAGCCATCTCAGTGATCCCTTACTCAGTGGCAGGGTCTGGCACTATAGCCTTGGCTGGCCCAGAACTTATCCTATGACTCAGGCTGTCCTAGAACCTTCAGTAATCTCCCTAGGCTTCTCAAGAGCTGTGATTACTCACAGACTACTGTCAGACCCAGCTCAACTTAATGCTGTTGGTTTTGTTTGTAGTTTTAAGTTTTACTATTCATTTGTCTATTTTCTCTACAAGGGTGGGGCACGGGAGTTAGGAAATGTATTACCAAAAGTGCACACATTGAAAGAACTCAGTCTGGGCCCAGCAAGTGTGACATTAAGAAAGAATTGGGAAAATGAAGGCAAAGGGTAATGTTTGCTGAAGCATCAGTTCCAGAATGTGTGGGATCGAGATGCAGAGATAAGGAAGAGCTACAGCCAAGGAGATGGTGGCCGATGCCTTTAATCTCAGAATTTGAGAGGCAGAGGCAGGTGGATTTCTGAGTTCCAGTCCAGCCTGGTCTACAGAATGAGTAAGCTCTGGCTACACAGAGAAATCTTGTGTCAAAAAACAAACAAAAAAACTAATGAAGCAAAACATTAAAAGGGAAGAGGTACAGTTGCCATGTCTAGTGTTGTTGCTATCCAAGCACAAGTTGGCTGCTTGTGGCCTACATGAAAGCTTAGCTCCCTGTCCAGGTGCAGTACCAGGACCTCAGCAGAGGCAGGATAGAAAGAGGCACCAGGGAAAGGAGGGTCCAAGGCCCCTGGACTATCCACACCAGGCCGTCAATTTATTACCTTGGCAACTTGGTGGTGCAGCTCCAAGACTCGGTCCACAGCTGACTGGATGGAGTCGCGTACTGTGCCGCGGCTCTCCGCGAGGATGGCGCTGAGATGAGTTGTGAGCACAGTATGGAGGCCTAAGAGGATAAGACTGTTAGGGCTTGTGAGTGAGGATGACCGCTGTTCACATGCTGTGTCAGGACTGGGGCTGGGGAATGCCTCTTGGAAGAAACCACTTCTGTTACCTCTCCACAGGTAACTACTTTTTAGAGACAGCCCCTCTCAATTCCCATTTGCAAAAGCAATCTGAGGAAAATGTGAATGAGTTACATTACTTTTTTTTTTCTTTTTTCGAGACAGGGTTTCTCTGTGTAGCCCTGGCAATCCTGGAACTCACTCTGTAGACCAGGCTGGCCTCGAACTCAGAAATTCACCTGCCTCTGCCTCCCAAGTCCTGGGATTAAAGGCGGGTACCACCACTGCCCAGCAGTTACATTACTTTTGAAGAAACAAATGCTAATTCATGCAATGAACAATAATAGTGGTATCTTCCAAAGTGGTATCCTGTTCCAAAGGAGGAGGAAGCCTCTTAGGCGAGTCTAACCCTCTTCTGTTCCCACTCGGACATCACTGTTAGGTGAGCCTCTGTTGTCAGCTGTGTGTCATTTCTCATGTGCTGGGTTAAGAAAAGGCTAAAACATACAAAAATTATTCTGGGAATTGTTAATGTTAAGACCATTTACAATGGAGTTAAGGCTGGGGATGCTGCTCAGCTGGAGCCCTTGCCTAGCATGTAAGCGGCCCTGGGTTAATCTCCACTATCACATAACTCGGGCACAGCACATACCTGTAATCCAGTACTGGGGGATGGAGGCAGGAAGAGGATAAGTAGTTTATTTTAAGGGCATCCTCAGCTAAACAGTGCATTTGAGGCTGCCTTGGGGGAGGTGGCATATGAAATTCTGTCTCAAAACAAACTAATTAAAAATAAGCAAATTGGGAGTGAACTCAGATGAAGTAATGACCATAGTCACCCCTGCTTAACATTACTCAGAGACTGACATGTGGGGCTGGAGAGGTGGCTCAGTGGTTAGGAGCACTTGCTCTTGCAGAAGACTAGGTTTGATTCTCAGCACCCATATGGAGACTCACAGCCATCTATAACTCCTGTTCCAGTGAACCTGGGTCGAGACTCATTCTGGGTCTCTGGTCTGGTTGCTAAGCATCCATGTGGTACATATACATACACATGGGCAAAACATTCATTTACACACAAGCACACACACTCACACGCACACTTTTTAAAGTGAAAGAAGGACCGCCAGGCGTGGTGGCACACACCTGTAATCCCAGCACTTGGAAGGCAGAGACAGGCAGATTTATGAGTTCGAGGCCAGCCTGGTCTACAGGGTGAGTTCCAGGACAGCCAGGGCTACACAGAAAAACCCTGTCTCGGAGAGAGAAAAAAAAAGTGAAAGAAAGATCAATTACTATCACAGGGTACCACAAAGCTCTCTGGGGAGAGAAAGTTTTCTATGGATTTATAAAGAAATGTGCAACTACAAGTACGCGAACACAGATTAAAGGTTGTTTTATCACCAGTCAGTGATGCCGAGGTAACGTCACTCATCTCACTTCAGTGCAGAAAATAGCTTTTCTGATCTGCTCTCTCAGATATGTTGTCTAGATAAACTGAGATCATGCAAAAGGAAGTATTTTGAAACACACACGCAGTGTTCAAGGGGGTGAAGTATTGCTGTTGCCATGGTGATGGAACACGTAGATTCTATTTTATATACATTGGCCTCAAGAGGAACCCAAGAAATGAGAAGTTTTTGAAAGCAGACATTTAATTAAAAAAAAAAAAAAAACAAAAAAAAAACAAAGTTATTCCTAAAACTGTTCCTACCACCAGATGCTTTTGGCGCTGTAGCAAAATAAGGAGTTAATCATAGACAGTTGCCATGACAAGGTGGGCGGGAGGCCAGCGACTGATTTTAAAGACACAGAAGCACAGACTAATTCTGCATAATCTGCTTCCTAAAGCAAGGATCTCTAGAGAAGGCGTCCAGGGCAGTAAGGAAGGCTGGGGAAAGATAAATCAAACTTATCCTTGCTGTCCCTCACTGGGCATCCTTCAGAGATATCCTAATCCATGGAAGATTTTAAGAAGGCTGCTTTACCTACTCTGCAGCAGTCGAGTTTTTTTTTTTAATTACTATTTTTAAAGATAAAAAAGTGTTATTTATGTTTATCTGCATGTATGCACGTATGTATGCATACATGCCTCCTGGTGCCTGCAGAGGCCTGAACATGGCATCAGATCCTAGAACCTGAGACACAAGCAGCTGTAAGCCATTTTGCTTAGGTGCCAGGAACCTAACTCTGGTCCTCTGCAAGATTCATACCGTGCTCTTAAGCACAGAACTATCTCTTCAGCCCTGGCAATGATTTTGGTTTTGAGACAAGGTTTCACTATGTAACTCAGGCTAGCCTAGAACTGGCTGTATAGAGCAAGATGGCTTCAAACTCAAAGTTATCTACTGGCCTTTGTCTCCCAAATGTTGGGATTAAAAGCATGGGCCATGCCGGGCAGTGGTGGTGCATGCCTTTAATCGAAAGCACTTTGGAGGCAGAGGTAGGAAGATCTCCAAGTCTGAGGCCAGCCTGGTCTACCAAGTGAGTTCAAGGATAGCCAGAGCTTCACAGAGAAACCCTGTCTCAAAAAAACAAACAAACAAACAAACAAACAAACAATTCCCCATACAACAACAAAAACAGTGCATATGCCTGGACTTTTATTTATTTATTATTGTTTTTTAGCAGAGATTTTTTTAAAAAAAATCTAAAACTGAGTATAACTACTGAGAAGCTGCAGGCCTTCTGAGATATGCTAAACAGAAATGTCTAAGTTATCTTAGTACAACAAAAATGATAGGTAACACTGCTTTTAAGACATCTGAGTTCTTTGGGTATGTTCAATAGGACTCAGTGTCAAACTCAAATTATCCTAGGGTTTTCCTCTGGCAAGCATTTTACAGTTTCAGAAAGTAACAGATCTTAAGTCTCAGGACAGCATTTAGCCTCTAAAGGGCCTTTGATATTACCTAACTTAACAACTCATGTTAAAGATTGAAAAGGGAGGCTCAGATGATGTATGTGACTTGATTTTCAAACACCACTGAGGGAGCTGGAACCGGAGCTAAAAGGAAACCCAGCTGTTCTAGTTCTCCCCTGCGTCCTCTCTGCTGCTCTGCTCACTAGTTTGTCTTCATGTGCTCATGCCCCAGAATCCTCACCAAACTCTCCTCACTCGAGCCTCATAACAGAACTCTCTTTTCTTTTCCACTCTCTTGTCCTCAATCAATGGAATGGGGCACCAGAGAACACCAGCTTCTCAGAGTTGAACGCTTGAGGGCAGGAAAGCTGTGCCTCTCTCCGAGGGTATGTACACACCAGGAAAGGAGCAAGAGCCTGGAAGGCAGCAGCAGGAAGGGTCGATCTCATCCTGACAAACACAAGTAACCAGCACCAGTCATTGGCAGAGCTGCCGATCTGGGTTATAAGTAGTCTTGTTTCACCCATGATGCTGTGGGAACCAAGAGCACACCATGAAGAACACAAGGGTGGGATCCTCCATGGCTCACGGATAAAGGAACACCCAACAGGAGGCTTACAGATTTCCTGAAACATGTCTAGGCTCCATTTCTTGTAACTTTCTTCAGTTTCGAAATGTATCGATCAGCTTTTAAAATCCACTTCCCAGGGTTCATTGGATTAAAGCATATAAGTAAAAGTTACTCAAAGACTTCCAAATCTCATTACCTCTGATCACTTGAAAAGTGTGTGGAAAATGCACACCTCAAGCATTCTAGATTTTTATAATACAGCAACATAATGAATCAATCTTCACACAGGGAGCTGTGTATCTTCAAATAACCCAGGTAGTGTGTTTTATGGCCTACAAACTGAAACCATCCTGTTACCTGTGAGGAGGAAAACCTTTCTTTTCTTTTCTTTTCTTTTTTTTTTCTTTCTTTTTTTTTCCCCCGAGACAGGGTTTCTCTGTATAGCTCTGGCTGTCCTGGAACTCACTCTGTAGACCAGGCTGGCCTCGATCTCAGAAATCCGCCTGCCTCTGCCTCCCAAGTGCTGGGATTAAAGGCGTGCACCACCATGCCCAGCTGAAAACCTTTCTGATAACACCCTAACTGCACTAGCACAGGTAGGCTTCTTTCCTTGAGTCCATCTAAAAAGGCAGTGCTAATTCTTTACGTATTGCACAAATTTAGACAGATGTCTGCACTATTTAGATAGCCCTTTCTTTATGCATGTAGTACTTGACACACCCAATCTGGCTGCTGCATTTTTCTACACATACCCCAGATTTCCACCTGTTGTACTGGGACGCCACTTTGGAAATCCACAAATAGGAAAAGTAGCAGAGCTGGTCCCTGTACGTTCATATTCGGAGACTGATTCCCCTCAGGCGACTCCACTTTATAATTCACATCAGGAAGCACAGACTCTAAAGGAAAAGATACAAGACAAATCTGTAAGGTAAGCCCCGTACACACAAAGTGACCTAAGAACCGGCATCTTGACCAAGAAAGAACTACTAGGTCAAAATAGGAACATTCAGTTCCACTTCTGAATTTGTTTCTCTACCCACATGATGGCAACAAATAGAGTTCCATGCAGAATATCAAACTAGCCAGGCATGTGCAATGCACAGGAAACAGCATCCTTGTGCATTTTCTGTGGAAGTAGTACACAACAGATTGATTTATTTATTGTGTAATTTTTTTGTTTCCTTGAGAAAGGGTCTCACTAGGTAGCCCTGGCTGGCCTGAAACTTGCTATGTAGACCAGGCTGGCTTTGAACTCACAGAATTCACCTACCTCTGCCTCCTGAGTCCTGGATCAAAGGCATGCACCATCACACCTGGTCTCTTGTATACCTTTCTAGGCCAAGTCTGGCTAGTAAGAGGCACAGGTCAGATTCAAATTTGAGTAATGATATTCTAGGTAAGTTGTGCTACATGCCTGGTGCCATATTAAATTCCTTGTATGTCAAGACTTATACTTCATAAGTTTCTTTTTTTCTTTTTCTTTTTTCCTTCCTTCCTTCCTTCCTTCCTTCTTTCTTTCTTTCTTTCTCTCTTTCTTTCTTTCTTTTTTTGGTTTTTCGAGACAGGGTTTCTCTGTGTAGTCCTGGCTGTCCTGGAACTCACTCTGTAAACCAGGCTGGCCTCGAACTCAGAAATCCGCCTGCCTCTGCCTCCCAAGTGCTGGGATTAAAGGCATGCGCCACCACCGCCCGGCCATAACTTTCTTGAGTAAGACCTATTCTTACCTTTTAATAAGAAAAGGGCAGTCTGGTTAAATACTATATCCAACATGAGCCTGTAAATGGTAGAACTGAGTGGTAGACCTTGCCAGATCAACTCCAAATCTATACTTTTTTTGTTTTGTTGTTGTTGTTGTTTTGTTTTTTGTTTTTTTGAGACAGGGTTTCTCTGTGTAGCTCTGGCTGTTCTGAAACTCACTCTGTAGACAAGGCTGGTCTCAAATTCCAAAATCTGCCTGCCTCTGCCTCCCAAGTGCTGAGACTAAAGGCGTGCCACCACTGCCCAGCCACATCTATACTTATAAGTGCTAGCTGCACCTTTTAAGTTCCATGGGGTAGTCCCACACCCAGGTGCAGGGAGGTATCTCCCCGTGGATCCTAGGTCTGTCCTTTAAGAAACAAAGGGGGAGCAACAGGGATTATAGCAAGTTGAAGACAGCCTAAGCCACACATTTTAACACAGTGAGGCCGTCTCAAAAAGCAAAAAAAGAAATGAATGAGAAAAATACGGGGTGTTTCCTGTACTATTCATTTAAAACATTAATGGACCTAAGTTGAGACACAGTGAACTATATAAACAATGGAAACCAATACAGTCTGAGAATAAAAAGTGGCCCCTGGCAGTGGTGCCAGGCTACACATGCCTTTAACATAATCCCAGCACTCACTTGGGAGGCAGAGGCAGGAGGATCTCTGCCGGTTTGAGGTCAAAATGGTCTACAGAGTGAGTTCCAGGACAGCCAGGGGTACATAAGGAAAACCCCATTTTAAAAAAACAAAAAACAAAAAAGAAAGAAAGGGGAAAGGGAAATGTAGTTTAGTAGCTCAGATGCTAGGTGTTCCCTAACATACATGAAACTCTGGGTTCAATCCCCAGCACTGCATAAATCAGGCATAGTGACACATGTCTGTAACCCAGCACTTAAAAGGTAGGAGCAGGATTAGAAGTTCAAGGCCATTCTTGGCTTCATATCAAGTTGGAGGTCAACCTAGGCTACAATGAGATTCAATCTCAATTAAAAAGAAATTCCCAGAAATGTAATTAGGCCTTTCTTCTATTTAGAACCCATGACACCCCATATTAAGACTGAAAATAATTTCTTCTCAAAACTACTTACTTCCAGGGACTTCCCCAGGCTGCTTCCTCTCATCCTGTCCTCTGGATAATGTTTTCAAGAACAAAGATGCTCCCCTAGAGGCTGACTTCTTAGATTACCCTAGATATGCTGCCTTATCCCACGGTGCAGCAATCTTTTCATACTAGTGGAAATCCTAGAATACCACTTCCTCTACTGGCCATTTTCCTTAGGGTTCAAAGAGTCAAACTGTGAACCACAACACTCCAAGACCATAGCCATGGCTGCAGCTCACTCCTTGGTTATATTTACTGGTCCAGTCATTAACCCTCCAATTTCTAATAAGTATGCTCTTTTAGTACAACTTACCCCACATAACATGGTTAGACACTACATGAGTACCATGGCCAGCTTTCTAGGTTTAAGTTACTAAAGCTGGCATTTGTATCACATTTAATTTCTTCTAAGTATTTCTCTGTGTATTAACACCCATTTCAATAGGAATAATTTCTCTTCCATGTTCAGAAGAGTGGTTGCTCCTCATATACTGTTCTAAAGCTCCCAAACTGACAAGTGAAATTATGGTAGAAACCTTCAGAGAAAGTTCACAGGAAAAGCTTGAGAAATAGAGGCACCAGCGGAAGTGAGAGAATGAGGGTCAGACTGCACTGGGAAAGTAGGCTCTGACTAAGCTTTATGGTGGAACACACTGCCTTACTCTACATGGGCTCTCACATGTGGTCAGATCCCACCCTATTGTCAGGCCAGCACATTATCGGGTCCTATTTTTACATATATCTGTTACTTACATTCATTTCTTTAATTCTTCAGGTTTCTAAGTTTTTGGTATAAAATATAGATACATACGTATATACAAATTGAGATCCAAATTGGGCACCATAAACAAATTGTGTTTCTTCCAGTCAATGAAATAAGAGGTATCTCTGAAGACAGTAGTACTTGGCTGCTCCTGATCTGATGACATCAGAGGCAGACCCAAAGGTCCATATAGAAATATGTATGGCTGTTAAAGAAAACTGTCAAACTTTCCTCTCAACTATATAATCATTTGTATAAAACAAACTTACCTCCTGGGAGTTCACACTCCCAGGAATACATAGGCTAGACAACTGCATGGTTAGCTATTTTTTCACTCCAAAGACAGTATAATGCACCTGAGATTTACTAGGATCCTCAGATCTTTGTAGGGGGTTAATGAATGTGGGTTACATATAGAAAACTGGGACAATTTATTGATTCCTCTTACCATCTGATCATAGATTCGAGTGGCACCAGAGGCTAAACACAATGCTAAGTTCTGGAGATGTGAAGATGAGTACCCAGATTCAGGGTCTATGCTCAAGTTTGACCTTATTTTGGTATGTGGGACAAATAAAACTTAGCAAATTTCAATATAAGATGCTTCATGCTTGAATAGAACTACAAAGGAGCATTTTCTAGAAAGTAATTGAGAAACTTCTTCTCACTTTATCCATCCCTATTCTTCAACCCAAACAAAGGCCCTGAAAAGAATTACTCCCCTCTAGACTTTTGTTTTCTTTCTTTTTCTTTTTTTTTTTTTTTTCGAGACAGGGTTTCTCTGTGTAGCCCTGGCAGTCATGGAACTCACTCTGTAGACCAGGCTAGCCTCGAACTCAGAAATCCGCCTGCCTCAGCTTCCAAAGTGCTGGGATTAAAGGCGTGCGCCACCACTGCCTGGCTTGACTTTTGTTTTCTTATGCTCATCCTCCAAACAGGGTTTCTCAATATGTATCAGCACTTGATATTTGGAGGCACATGGTCCTTGTTGGGGGAGGGGCTATCTGTATACTATAGACTGAAAGTTTTGGAAAGTCACAGAACAAGGAAGGTTAAACTCCCAGAAGTCTCCCTCAGCAGGTATTATCACAGGAACTCAGGCCTCCGCACTCATTGCTCAGGGTCAGAGGATTGTTGAGCTGTTTCACAATGTGAAGGGTAGAGTATCTGGAGGGAGCTCCACCTGTCTTGAAACTCACTCTGTAGACCAGACTGGCCTTGAAATCAGAGATCCAGCTGCTTCCTAAGAGCTGGGGTCCAGGGCACACTACTCAGTGGGTGTTTGACTTTTCACAACTACCTTCATTTTATTTGTATGGGTGTTTCTGGCTGCATGTATGTCTGTGTAGCACATCCATGTGGTGCAGGTAAAGACTAGAAGAATATTAAATCCTCTGAACTGGAGTTACAGAGAGTTGTGACCTGCTGTGTGGGTGCTGGGAATCAAACGCAGGACTAGAAGAGCCCCCAGGGCTCTCAATCACTGAGCCATCCCTCCAGCTCCACACCTCTTTGAGGCAGGGTTTCATTTAGCTTAGACCAGCCGCAAACTATGTAGCCAAGGGTGACCTTGAACTTTCTGATTCTGAGTTCATCTCCTGAATGCTGGGATTATAGGTACACACCTCTACACCCAGTTCATGTGGTATTGAAATTCAAATGCAGGGCTTGGGGAACACTGGGCAGGCACTCTACCAAATGCGTGATATTACCAGCACTAAATTGGATGCTTAAAATAATTTACATTTAATATTAATACAGCCATGGTTGTACTTAAATCTATTCCCTTGTTATCTGTTTTCCATTTGTTCTTTTTACTATTTTTGGATTCTATTTTAGAATATTTTATCTCCCTTTTGACATATTAGTCACAACTCATTGCTTTAGGCTTTAAAATCTTATCAGAATCCAACTTGAAGTTATATTCTAACAGCTGACATACATACATACATACATACATACATAGACAGACAGACACATATACACTCATACATACAACTTTCCCGATGGCTTTGTGTTATCAAGAGTTGGAGATGGATAGGATCAAGATACATCATATGCATGTATAAAATTGTCAAAGAATAAAAAATATAAGGGATTTCCTTAAGCATTTTTTATAATACTGCTCATTAGTGAATTCTTTGATTTTTTTTTAATGACTGAAAGGCCTCAATCTTGTATTAATTAATTTTATTTTGGGGTGGGCATGGGGTCCTTGGAGGAAGTTCTCACTCTGTATCCCAGGCTGGCCTTAAAACTCCTGTCCATTTTCTGGCCCCAGGCTCCCATGTATTGGGATTATAGGAATGAACCATCAGGACCAGCCCTTGTCTTCATTTTGTGTGTTCATGTGTGCAGGTTCACTTAATGTGTGTGCATGTGTAGGTCAGAGGACAACTTGGCTGTCATTCCTCAGATACCATCCACCCTGTTTTGAGACATTGTCTCACTGGCCTCAAATTTAGCTGGTCTGGCCAGCCAATGAGCCCCAAGGATCCACTTTTATTTCTGTTTCCTTAGTATTTGAACCCTGTGTGTGTGTGTGTGTGTGTGTGTGTGTGTGTGTATCCGAGGCTGTGGGTGTTGCTTTTGAACATGGTTTCTGAGGCAGGTCATCAAGAAAGCAAATTACTGACAGTCACACCCCCAGACCCTTGCCTTTATTTTGAAAACTATTTTCTCTACATATGGAATCCCAGGTGGATTACTTTTTCTTCTCTTTCCTTTCAGTACCTGGAAAAAAACAAAACCAAAACCAAAAAACAATTCTGCTTTCTTCTAGATGTCGCTAGTGGCAAGAAGAAGCCGCTGCCGTACTTATCGCCTCTCTTCTCTCTAGTGTGTTCTGTTGCTTTCAGAAATTTCAGTACAATTTGTTTGGGGGCAATTTTCTTTATTTCTTAAACTGAAGGGTTCACAGACAATGGGTCTGCAAACTTACAGTTCATCAGTTTTGGAAATTTGACAGCTAGTTTTTCTTTTATTGGATATATTCTTTATTTACATTTCAAATGTTATCTCCTTTCCAAGTTTCCCCCCCTCCCAGATAGCACCTATCCCATCCTCCCTCCCCCTACTTCTATGAGGGTGTTCCTCCACCTACTCACTCCCACTTCCCCACCCTTGATGCCCCCACATTGAGGCATCTATCGAGCCTTCATAGGACCAAGGACCACTCCTCCCATTGATGCCTGACAAGGCAATCCTCTGCTACATATGCAGCTAGAGTCATATGTACCCCTTGGTTGATGGCTTAGTCCCTGGGAGCTCTGGGGGCAGTGTCTGGTTGGTTGATATTGTTGTTCATCCTATGAGGTTGCAAACCCCTTCAGCTCCTTCGGTCCTTTCTCTAACTTCTCCATTGGGGACCCCATGCTCAGTACAATGGTTGGCTCTGAGCATCTACCTCTGTATTTGTAAGGCTCTGGCAAGGCCTCTCAGGAGACAGCTATATCAGGCTCCTTTCAGCGAGCATTTCTTGGCATCCACAATAGTGTCAGGGTTTGGTGACTGTATATGGGATAGAAGAGTTTCTGGATGGCCTTAGTATTTCTTTACACATTTCATCTACTCTTCTTCCATTCTGTTCTCCAATTATGCATCACTAGATTAGGCACCAGAAATCACCCCAAAGATCAATGCTCTTTCCTGAAATTTGCAGTCTTTTGTTGTGGTTTCATTTTAAGTGGTTTCTGTCGCTGTCTTCAAGTTCATGCAATTTATTTTTTGCAATGTGTAAATCTGCCATTAATCTTATCCAGTGTATTTTCTATCTAAAATTCATACTCTGCATCTCTAGACACCCAGTTAGGATCTTTTAAAATATGTGTTTTTCCTTGTCTTTAATATGACCAGTTGTTCCTCTCACTGCTTGAAAATAATATGTGTGTATATATTCATGTTTGCAGGTTGAGGCCACAGGTCAATATTAGGTGTTTTTTTTTTCAATCATTTCCCATCTTACTTTTCGAGACAGAGTCTCCTACTGAACCTGGAACACAGGGCTTTAGCTGGCCAGCAGCACCGAGGAGCTTCCTGTCTCCACCTCCTCAGAGCTGATGACACACGCACCACACAGTCAGCCTTCATGTGGGCACAGGATGGAATTCTGCTCCTCATGCTTGTACCGCCAGCACTTTTGCTGATCAAGCCATTGTTTTGTTTTGTTTTGTTTTTGAGACAGGGCCCTAACTTATGTAAATTCAAGATGGCTCTAAACATGGAAATCTGCCTCACAAGTACCAACGTTACAGAAGTGGCCATCACATCTGGCCAGTTGTAGGTGTGTTGAGTGTCTCTGTGTATTATTATCATTTCATTCGCTGATTATTTTTCCTTATTTCGTTCTTAATTTTTTCTTCTTTCCATGTAAGGTATTTATTAAGTACCAAATTATGAAGTTTATCTAGTTGAGTATAGGGCATTTTTGTGCCAAGATTTCCATCTGTGCCAAAGATTTCCATTTTTTGGTCCTCTGAAAAACTACCAAATTTCTTGTAAACAATATAAGTCTTTGGGATCTTGCCTCAAAGTTTGTCAGATGGGATAAAAGGGAAGCTTCAAGTCTAGAGCTCATTGTTGCCTATTATTCAGGAGAAATTTTCTAAACTTCAACCTGATGCCATGAAATATGAGTTTTTTATTTAGCCTGATGGGGACAGCAGCCGTCCCAGCTTTGTTTGAGCCAACACTGGCCCTGGCGCTATGGAGATATGTATTCATCTTCTCCCATTTTCTTTATTAAGTTCTTGATGACTCTTGCATCATCTCCCCTCAGATCCACCAGACTCAAGGTGAGTATCACCACATGTGCCCCAGCCTGAAGACTCTCTCGCAGTCTGGCAAGGCAATCAATCTAAGGGCTCTCTTTAGAACACCATTCTATAGAACTTGTTATATCAAACTCTGAGAATGTGCACAGCCTTAATATTTGCCTTGACAAAAAAGTGGTCATCTACTTTGTGTTGAACAATTTTCCCTTATCTGCAATTTGGGGGAGTTCTGTTTTCTTGGGTCATTGTAGAAGTCATACCTGGCTTAAAATAATGGTAATAGAGAAAGGACAGCATTCACCTTTATCATGAAGATTAGCTGATAGGCCAGTAAAGCAAAGCTTAGGTTTGTCCACATCTTGGCTGCCAAAGAGCTGAGAGACAAAAAGCTGACTGTAAAGCAGTGTGGACGATTGATAAGCACAAAGGAAGCAAGGACAGGTGCATAGTAATCAAATAAAGTATCTACTTGTCTTGAAAGCAGCATCAAACGCCTATGGTTTGCAATGCTAAGTTAAAACATTATCAACAATTGACTTATTCCACATATCTAGTCACCAAAAGCATGTCATGTCTGATGGTGCCAATATTACTACCTGTTCATGGAATGTAACATGGGAAGCTGCACAGTACCACAAAAGGAAGCCATTAATGCACACAGCACACACATGCTCATTTTGTGTGGTACCACAACATGATGTGGTTTATCTAAAAAATTCCCATTGTTATGAAAACAAAAACTTTTAAAATTCATGATATTTAAAATGAGTTTACAACTTTGTGCTAGGACACCTTCATAGATACCCTGCACCACAAACAGCCCACAATGTGGGTTAGACATCCCTGTGTCTTAAGCAGCTTCACATCAATTATTATAGTTCTAAAAAACACCACCGCAGGAGGAAACCAACCCATGAGATACAATCGCTTTAAAGCTGAGAGGCAGAGGTGGCTGGTTGAATCAGGCGCCTCAAACATACACCCTTGTCCCAATCTCAACAATGTACTGTAGAACATATGTTAATGTGATAAGCCAGGGGTGGTGGCTCACATCTACAATCCCAGCATTCGGGAGATGGAGGCACAAGGATCAGAAGTCTAAGGTCATTCTCAGCTACATACAGAGTTTGAGTCCGACCTGGTATATAAGAGAACCTGTCTGAAAAACAAACAGACAAACAAACAACATTCCTTGCTTCCAGTCTCTCCCAACTTCAGTAACAAACATCAGTTTCCTTATTATATCAATTCCTTCAAGCAATGACTTTTGCCTTCCTGTATACATAGTTTTAACTCAGAACTTATTAGTACTTATTCCACTTAACTCATTGATTTAGTAAGTATTAACTTTTCTCCTTTAGCACTCTGAACATGGTGTGAGATACTCTTGCCAAAGCATGCAGTGGTTTCCCACCACAGAGAATGACAGTCACATGTCCTCATAAGGCATGCAAGGTCTACCACACTCAACTCCAACCATTTCTTCTGGTCCCAACACTACCTTTCACTGTTATAGTTTTGAGTTCCTTGGAAAATACTTCTAAAGCCTAGAATCCATTTGGGTTATGCTTTTATACAAATCATACAGGGTTCCAAATAAATAATTCATATATAAAGACTTTGCTACAATCAAAATTTAAAAACTCTTATCTTGCCCGGCAGTGGTGGCGCACACCTTTAATCCCAGCACTTGGGAGGCAGAGGCAGGCGGATTTCTGAGTTCGAGGCCAGCCTGGTCTACAGAGTGAGTTCCAGGACAGCCAGGACTACACAGAGAAACCCTGTCTAAAAACAAACAAAGAAACAAACAAACAAAAAACTTATCTTCAAAGGCAATTGGGTAGAACCTGCTAAAAGGATATGGAAACTGAAGAAATCCTGTTCAGTTGGCTGGAGAAGCCCTTGGGGCTGGGGCACAGAGCAGCAGCTGGAGTCAGAGTCAGTTCTCCCAACAGGCCCATGTCAACCTTGGCATCAGGGATGAACAGCAGTGCTGGATGTCCCAGCACAGGGTGGATTCTGCTGCAGTGTGGTTCGCTCCAATTAAATTTTGGTTTACTATTTAGAAACATACAAGAAGGAAGGAATGGACCCTGGTGCTGGAAAGGATCAAAGCATCAGTGTAGGGGAATACCAGAACAGGGAAGTGGGAAGGGGTGGATGGGGGAACAAGAGAAGAGAAAAGGGCATGTGGGACCTTTAGGGGACAGGGAACCAGAAAAAGGGAAATGAAATGTAAATATAGAATATATCCAATAAAATTTTTAAAGGGATAAAAAAGAAAATAAAAAAGTATACTTATCTTAAAAAAAGAAACATACAAATTTAATTTTCTTCTTCAAGAAATTATTTAATGGGCATTTAAAATTCCTTAATTTCTCAATATACACATAGCCCACTTTATCTGCATATGATCAGACAAATGGGCATTCTGAAGATTATACCTTGGCTCCTGTTTTTGTTGTCTCTTTGGTAGTTTCTTATTCTCACATTATATTTTTCCATTATATTCTATGGTTTAAAGCATATGTTTCCAAAATCAAAGATCAGTACTGTGTGTGAGTGACAACTGTGAGCAAATGGCCTGAAAGTGGCCTGGTGGCCTCAAGATGACTGATCCTTCCTGCATGTAAGTGTGAGGGAACAATGAGGCTCTCATTCTTCCCAACAAAGAAGGTGGCTGATTTATTTACTGCCCAACACTTCTCTTCCAAACAGAAGAGATACAAGAAGAGAGAAGAGGAAGGGAAGTGGGGGACACAGAGAAGAAAAGAGGAGAGAAAAAGGCAGGCAGACCATTTCTATTTTTTACCAATATTCATGCTCAAAATAGGAGAGAAAAGCAGGGGGGACAGTAAGCTTGCCATACCTCACGTAGCGCTGAAAGCCCACAACAAGAGTGATTCCATTGGACAGTCTCAAAGTAGGTTCATTCTCTGCCCTGCAAATCAAAACAAAAGCAAAATCTAAGTCATTTCTCAAATCATATGACTACAAATACCCAGAGATAACTGGAATTCAGCAACCAGAACAAACAAAAACAAAAACAAAAAACAAAAAACAAAAACAAAAAAAAAACCCACAACCTTTAAGCTCATTCCCCTCAATGAAAGGGAGAAACATGTAAGATTTAGATGAATATATTTATTTGTTAAAAGCTAATATAGAATAAGAAAATGTAGCCGGGCGGTGGTGGCACATGCCTATAATCTCAGCACTTGGGAGGCAGAGGCAGGCAGATTTCTGAGTTCAAGGCCAGCCTGAACTACAGAGTGAGTCCAGGACAGCCAGGACTACACAGAGAAACCCTGTATCGAAAAACAAACAAAAAAAAAAAAAGAAAGAAAGAAAGAAAAGAAAAGAAAAGAAAAGAAAAGAAAAGAAAAGAAAAGAAAAGAAAAGAAAAGATAAGGATTTCAAGATTAGTTTCAAGGAAATTTTGAACTAAAAATTCAAATTGTAAACTTATTAGAAATGCAGGGCAATAATGTTTAATAACCATTCAAAGCTGTAAAATTGCTTACAGACCCAAACATCTCTGTAGAGAGGATCCCATTCACCGTTACACTGAAATTAAACTTGAGCTGCAAAACAACAAATGAAGGGTGAGATTTCACACCAGTAAGGATAGACATTAAAATGTCCATTGTAGAAGCAGTAGAAACTGCAAGAGAAGAACTGTGGCTCACACACCCAACCCTCAGGACCGGAAGAAGTCTCCGTGGAGTTCAGGGGTTCCAGGGAACTACCAGAAAAGGACTTACAACATCCCTTCCCCAACAGGCCAGAACCCACTAACACTGAAGCTGCTGGGACCAATGCCCTAACCCTGATGCCCACAGCACCACAGGAAACTGCTGGAGTCAGAGGGATCTGAGAACTTCATTTTTCAACTCAGTGCAGTTGTTGCAATTCAGTCCATAAGGATTCTTCCTTTCTCCTTTCTATTATTTCTCAGCCTTGCATGCATGTCTGGGGTGACTTTGCTTTCTTTTGCATTGCCTGGATAGGCTTCTCACTCAGCTTACTTCGGATATCGTTACTACACTTTTTATCTGCACCTCTCATGCTCCGTCTCTCATCTCTCTTCCTCTCATCTGTATCCCCTCATTGTATGTTATAACTGTAATCTTCCACAGATTTAACAATCCCAACTCCCCTCGCCCAGCTACTTTACCTACATCAATTATTTTCAAAGTCTTATCCTTAACCTCTCTCCTTCACTCTAGCTTCATATATGCTGCAAATTGACTCACATTTTTTGTTTTTGTTTTTGTTTTCGAGACAGGGTTTCTCTGTGTAGCCCTGGCTGTCCTGGAACTCACTCTGTAGACCAGGCTGGCCTCGAACTCAGAAATCTGCCTGCCTCTGCCTCCCAAGTGTTGGGATTACAGGCGTGCGCCACCACGCCCGGCAACTCACATTTTTTAACTATCTGTATATGTTCACACTGGTGCAGTGTCACCAGAGGCCAGAAGAGGGTGTCCAATTCCTTGGAACTGGACCTGACAACGGTGTGCTTAACCACTGAGCCTTCTCTCTTGCTCCCAACTCATCTTATCGACTGAGGTCAGAATAGAATCCATACTACTCTTGGTTGTTTATTATGAAATATGGCCCACTGTCATTCCTTGGTAGACGTTTGAATACAGTGGAGAGCAGCTGGGCTGTACCTGCTCTTCCAGTCGCTTCCTAAGAGAACAGAACTTACTACCAAGCACCCTGAGCTTCTGCACTGAAGAATTATTTTCTGAAGTAAACACTGAATTCTAACACGTCCAAGCCCTACTTGAAAATTGTGAAGACTTCAACTGATTAAAGCAAATAAGCCAAGCAATGAAACAATGCCAGGTGGTAAATCCCGGTGTAGTAACATAAGAAACAGAAATGACGCCGGGCAGTGGTGGCGCACGCCTTTAATCCCAGCACTTGGGAGGCAGAGGCAGGCGGATTTCTGAGTTCAAGGCCAGCCTGGTCTACAGAGTGAGTTCCAGGACAGCCAGGGCTACACAGAGAAACCCTGTCTTGAAAAACCAAAAGGAAAGGAAAGGAAGGAAGGAAGGAAGGAAGGAAGGAAGGAAGGAAGGAAGGAAGGAAGAAAGAAAGAAAGGAAGAAAGGAAGAAAGGAAGAAAGGAAGGAAGAAATAGAAATGACTAAGACAATATAATTCCTCCAAAATTAATAATTATATTAAAATTCTATCTAAGCAAAGTATGGTAGATGAAAGTCCAGACAGAACTCAGAAGAATGGTTACGAGTATTCAAAGACACAAATGAAATGAATGAAATAAGGAAGGCAGTGGTTATTATAAAAGAGGAATCCCACAAACAGAAGTACTGAAGAAAAACAAGCTGAAACACTAGAGGTAAAAAACATATTAAGTCAAATAAAAGAACTCTGGAAAGTCTCATCAATATAATGGAAGGAAATAATATATGCATGTTTGAAGACAAAGCAGAGAAATCAGAAGAATTCAACAAGG
This sequence comes from Apodemus agrarius, assembly GCA_964023405.1. Classification (NCBI taxonomy): domain Eukaryota; kingdom Metazoa; phylum Chordata; class Mammalia; order Rodentia; family Muridae; genus Apodemus; species Apodemus agrarius. Next base: position 141,970,629 of record OZ030005.1, read on the forward strand.
ACAGAGATAAAATAAGAAAACCATGAAGATGGACACACAGACACACACATAGACACACAGACACACAGACACACACACACACACACACACACACACACATGCACACGTCACACCCAAATAATAGTTAAAAAGAAAGGAATAGGAAAGACAAATAGTACAAAATCAACAAAATGGCAGGAGTCAATATACATCTTTAATTAATGACTGAATATTAATGGTCTTAATTTTTCCACACAAGGCAAAGTCTAGTATACTAAGCAAAAACTAAGAACCATTTATTTGTTGACTCCAAAAACTTACTTTACCACAAAAGAAGGACACTTTTGAAGGACAGAAAAAGTTATTCGAGTAAATGCTCCTAGGAAAGAATCAGCTGTTGCTGTTCTAAAATCTGACAAAACAGACTTCAAACAAAAACTAGTGGGAAAAGACACAGGCAGTCACTGATAAAGGAAAAATATCTGTCAAGAATATAACAATTCTAAACCTTGTATGCTCCAAATACAGGAGCACACAATTTCCTAAAAACAAATGTAACTAGGTGTAAAGTCACAGATTAATGGCAGGACAATTGTGGTGGGTACTTCAATACTCTCACCAACTGACAGCCAATCCCAACAAAAAATAGATAATCCGAATCAAATGAAGTCATAGATAAATGAACTTAATAAAAATCTACAGAACATTGCAGGATACAGAACAGCCAATGTCACTTTCTCTAAAATACAACATAGGTTAGGACACAAAGAAAGTCCTAACAAACACAGGAAAATGAGTAATTCTTTGTGTTCTATCGGATCACAATAGGCTAACATTTCACACCAGCAATAAGGAAAACTCTAGAACACACACAGACAAACTACAGTATGGTGCAATCAATACACTACAGAATGATAAAAGGTTCTTGAAGAAATCAAGAGATAAAGACACTCCTAGAGACAAATGAAAATGAACACAACATACAGAAAAGTATGGGGTAGTGATGCTTGCAGCCCTCAGAGAGAAGTGTTCCATGAGCCCACAACTAAGAAGTGAAGTGAATGAACAACATACCTTAGAGCTCCAGAGAAAGAATGAGCTCCAAGTCAACAGACAGAAAGAAGTCACTCACAATCAGGGCAGATGTTAGTTACATGGAAAGAAAAATAAAGATAAACAAGATAGATAAATCCCTTGCCAAAACTAACAGAAAGAGAAGACACAAATTAATAAAACTAGACATGAAAAGGGAACCATACAACAGATGCCTGTGCAATTCAGGGACTCATTAATTCTTATCTAAATATATATGTGTTCCTCTAAACTAGAACACCTGAAGTTCATTATCTACCAATATTAAACTAAAGTGAGGCTGGCATGGTGGCACATACTTTTGATCCCATACCCCAAGGGCAGGCAGACATTTGAGTTCTAGGCTAGCCAGGGTTACTCAGGTTCTTGTTTTGGTTTTGTTTTAAAGAAAACATAGATAAAGTTATAATATTTAGTTTTGTTTTTGTTTTAAAGAAAACATAAATAAAGTGATAATATTTAAAGAATAGACAACTTAACCTTGTGATGAACTATGATGATTTTTCGTAAAAAATGCTTTATAACCAGACAGTCTGTCATCAAACTTCGAGGATTTTCATCAACCTATAACAAGAAAACACAATCTTAACCCCAACAGTGCAAATGAGTCAAATAGGCATTTATTCCTATAAAAGTGGATATTTAGGTCAGTTTAAGGATATCCATGGAGACATAACTTGAAAAATGAGAAATGTATAAAAAAGGGAAGATAGGGAATTGACACAGATAGAAACCTACTTCAGCAGGGCAATGGTGGTGCATGCCTTTAATCTCACCACTCAGAAGGTAAAGGTAGGCAGATCTCTATGAGTTTGAAGCCAGCCTAGACTATAGAGTGAGTTCCAGAACAGCCCAGGCTAGACAGAGAAACCCTGTTACAAACCCCCACCCCTCTGAAAGAAAACCTACATCATGGACCTTCAAAAGACACAGGAATAAAAGACCAATGTAAACCCACAATGCCAAAACCAGTTTTTGGAACATATCTGGAGTAATTAAAACTGGAGATGAGTAATTCTATTGTTATTGCCTAATGTGCTTTAGGGTGATCTGTATTAAGAGAAGTGAAGGGCTGGGGAGATGAGCAGTTAGTAATGAGTGCCTTGTAAACATGAAGATGTTCTGCGGCAATTTCCTGGAGATTGAAATTGCAGGGAGTAAGATTGTACAGGGAAGCTCCTCAAGACAGAAGTAAACAACTCAAAATAGCTTCAGGAAGTTCCTGAAACTGATCAGATGCACTAGACCCCTTCCTCCTCAAGAATAAACAGTAGAGACTGCTGAGATTCACCCTAGGACAAGCCCAGCCACTTGAAAGAAAAGTAAATCAGGTAGGCTGGCTAGGAGAGGTTTAAGATAACTGAGCCGCCTGGAAAGGACACTCCAACCATTTGAGTTGCCTGCAGGCTGTGCAATGAGCTCCAGGTTCCAGCTTTTGTGAGCTGTTACCCATGCTGGGATTAGCCTCGGGGATGCAGCTGTTTTGAGTCATTTTTGCTCCAGTGACTCCTGACCCATACATACCTCTGTAAGTGTACACACAGCCATCTTAGGATCTTTTACCAACACAGCAAGCGCAGTCCACAGCCTATGGCCAGCCCTTAAAAGGGGCAATTTACTATTCTCTGTTGACCTAATAAAATTTGCTTGGTGCTTCTAGTCTGATTAGATGCAGTACCTGTTTTCTGTTTCTTTCAAATCTCATATATCTAAATTATAAAACTTTTTATATTGTCATATAAATTACTTATTTCTCCTACTGAACTATGAATTAGGTTTTATTACTATATTTTATTTGCATAGACCCATATATGCAAATAAGTTATATTAGTGTTTTATTGATTCTTTGTGAATATTACATCATGTACTCCAATCTTACTCATTTTCAGGTAAATATTCGCCCTCTATCCTTGTAACCTCCTCCTTACAAAAAGAAATTAAAATTAAAAAAAAAAAAGGAGCCAGGTAGTGGTGGCACATGCCTTTAGTCCCAGAGGCAGAGGCAGGCAGATTTCTGAGTTCAAGGCCAGCCTGGTCTTAAGTGTGAGTTCCAGGACAGCCAAGGCTACACAGAGGAACCCTGTCTCAAAACAAAACAAAACAAAACAAAACAAAACAAAACAAAACAGAAAAACAAAAAACAAAAAACAAAAAAACTTGCCATGGAAGCTTCAGTGCGTCATAGTGTATCACATTGTATACCCCTTTTGTTCAAACAGCTTTACTTGCAAATGTTTACTGCAATGAGTCATTAGTCTGGTTCGAGGTCTCTGACTTCTGCTACAGCATCAATATTGGACCCTCATGAAGACTCTCAGATATCCCACTGTTGTCCTGACACTGGAAGTCTAGAAAGTTTGGATCTGTAGGACTGCCCCCTTCACATGCTCCAGCAGCTCATTTGTGGGGTAGATGTTAGAGTAGGCCATTTCAAAGCCCTGGATCTGGGCCTGGGTGGTATTTGAGCTGGTCAGCCTGACAGCTCTCCCATGCCCACACCATCAGTGCTAGCTCTCCTGGTCTGCCCAGGCAAGGGGGTGTGGCCAGCTCTCGCATCAGTGTTGCCACTGGTACCAACATGGAGTAGTGATAGGGTGGGACCAGCTCACACACATCATCATGGCCCAGATAACAAATGTCAGCATGGCCTTTGGTGGTAACATTGGACACAGACATTGACACAGATCCCTGCTTCAGTAGGGCTATGGACTCAGACATGGTTCTTGGTGGCAGCACTGGCCCAGGCAGACATCACCATGGCCTCTCATATCAGGCTGTTCCTCACTACTGTGGCATTCCCGTTCTGCCTCTCGTCATAGCCACTCTGCTTCTTTCTCTCCCATTTCTCTACCACATACTTGCTCATCTTCGTGACATCCTCCCTGGAGCAGCTGGACCTTGGCCTCTGGCTGTTTTCTGCCCTAGCCTGTGCCTCCTATGCTCAGAGTGAAGTGGAAACTTAGAGGGTTCTTTGGAAAGTCGGTTGGATGGTGTTTTGCTAGGGCAAACGTGAAGGACCGTTTAGCTGAAGGTGAAAGATTAAGGCAGACTTGTGAAGAAACATTTCGCTGAAGCAGACACAAGTGAAAGGATGTTCTGCTAAAGCAAGCACATGAAAGGACATGTAATGACAGATTCTTCACTAACAACACACATATATATTGGTCCATCTTACATTATGTAGCTGAGCTGCATTTGTTGGTACTTTATAAAGAGAAACACCAAAAAACTTCTGGTGGTGTGCTACAGTTTCTTGCCACTTCCATGGACTCAGGCTGATTGGCAGTGATGTCAACTGAGGCGAGATACTTGCTGAGGCAAGGCACGTGTTGAGGCAAGACATGTGGAGGACGTGTGATGCTTAGAGAGTATAAAAAGGACTTGATCGTGATGGGGGCTAAACTAGGCTTGCTTATAGATCTAGCTGTACAATGCATTGGTCTTATGTCTTCCACTGATCTTCGCTTTGCTGAGAGATCACTTTGCTGATCTTCACTTCCCTTAGCCCAGGCTGGGGCCTGTCTGCTAGGTAGTGCCACCGCTGCTGCTGATCCAACTCTACTGAACTGTACTGCTGATACTTCTGTGAGGTGTTTGCAAGTGCCTTGAGCTGCTGCTGCTGCTGAAACCTATGAACTGAATTGCTGATTTCCAGACAACACAGATAACAGTTACTCCAAAGAACCCTTTCTAAACTGGTCCACTTGCCCCATACCCTTTCTTTTCCACTACCTCTGGTGGGTGGTGGGCTAAAAGGGAGCCCACTTAAAGCATTTAAGAACCATCATTAAAAATAAGTTTTGAAAAATATTAAAGCTACAAATAAGTTTACTGACAGCTATATACAGAGGGCTAATATCCAATATATACAAAGAACTCAAGAAGTTAGACCGCAAAGAACCAAATAACCCTATCAAAAAATGGGGCACAGAGCTAAACAAAGAATTTTCACCAGAAGAAATTCGGATGGCCGAGAAACACCTTAAAAGATGTTCAACATCATTAGTCATCAGGGAAATGCAAATCAAAACAACCCTGAGATTCCACCTCACACCAGTCAGAATGGCTAAGATTAAAAACTCAAGAGACAACAAGTGCTGGCGAGGATGTGGAGAAAGAGGAACACTCCTCCACTGTTGGTGGGATTGCAAAATCGTAAAACCGCTCTGGAAATCAGTTTGGCAGAACCTCAGAAAATTGGGCATGTCACTTCCAGAGGACCCTGGCATACCACTCCTGGGCATATACCCAGAGGATTCCCCTGCATGCAATAAAGACACATGCTCCACTATGTTTATAGCAGCCTTGTTTATAATAGCCAGAAATTGGAAGGAGCCCAAATATCCCTCAAAGGAGGAATGGATACAGAAAATGTGGTATATTTATACAATGGAATACTACTCAGCAATTAAAAATAATGAATTCATGCAATTTGTAGGTAAATGGTTAGACCTGGAAAATATCATCCTGAGTGAGCTAACCCAATCACAAAAGAATGCACATGAAATGCAATCACTGATAAGTGGATATTAATGAGCCCAGAAGCACTAAATACTCAAGACACAAATAGCAAGTCAAATGATTCCCAAGAAGAAGAAAGGAGAGGACCCTGGGCATGTAAAGATTGCATCCAGTTTAGTAAAGAAACCAAGGGGGGAGGGGGAATGATTGGGGAATAGTTGGGGGGGAGAGGAACTATGGGAACTAGGGTGGGTGGGAACTGGGAAAGGGGAAAGCCTTTGGAATGTAAACATAGAATATAGAAAATAAAAAAAATAAAAAAAAAAGAAGCATAGCAACTTAGCTATACCACCAAAGAAAATGTTTCCCCCCTTACCCAACCATCACTGACTGCTTGTGGATCCTCAGGGAGGGGCAGGACCTTGTGGGTCCTGCTTAGAAGTTTACTTTCAAACATAAACCAATGCAGTTTCTATAATATTACTATATCCCTCTTTTTCTTTTCCACACACTTCTCCTTTACCTAAGAAAGAAGGATAGAGAAGAGGAAAGGAAAGGTAGAAATCCCTGAGTTTACATTCTTTAGTTCCCTCCCTGTCCAAAGCTACATTTGTAAAGTATCCCTAAAATGATAACATATCTATAACTCCTAAAATAATCAGAACCATCCACCCCACATAAGGAACTGGGACAATGATTGTCTTCTGTCTGCTTCCAGCTGAATTGGGGTGAAGAATTGCCTCATTTCATCTACATTTCCAAAGTGTTTTTACAAGTTTGCACTCTCGGTGGCAATGGTGGAGTGTTCTCCTTGCTCCCCATCCTCACTAGCATGAGATGTTACTTATGTTTTTGATGACAGTTGTAAAATGGAACCTCAAAGTAGTTTAATTTGCATTTCCTTGATAGTTAAGGATGTTGAACATTTCTTTATATGTTTCTTGTCTTTTTGAGATTCCTTTTTTGAGAATTCTGTTTAGATATGTATCCCATTTTTAATTGGGTTATTTAATTTGTTGGTGTCTAGTTTCTTGAGTTCTTTATGTATTGTGCATATTCACTCTCTATCAGAAGTACATGTGGTGAATTTTTTCCCATTCTGTAGGTTGCTGTTTTGTCCTATTGATAGTGCCCTTTGCCTTACAGAAGCTTTTCAGTTTCATGAGGTCCCGTTTATTAATTGTTGATCTTAGTGTCGGCACTACTGGTGTTCTCTTCAGGAAGTTGTCTCCTATGCCAACACGTTCAAGGCTATCCCCTACTTTCTCTTCTATCAGGATTAGTGTATCTGAATTTTATGTTGAGGTCTTTGATCCACTTGAACTTGAGTTTTGTGCAGGGTGAAAGATATAGATCTATTTACCTTCTTCTACATACCACACCCAGTTTGAAATGCCTCATTTTCCTATTGTATATTTGTATGTACACATGCATATCTCCATATATATATACATACATGCATACTGCCATCCATTTTATCATTCAGTACTATTCCAAAAATAAGTATAAAACTGGATGAAGTTCTTGTCTGTGTTTGTTTAGTCCTGGCTGTCCTAGACTCACTATGTAGTCTAGGCTGGGCTTGAACTCAGAGATCTTCCTGCCTCTGCCTCCCAAGTACTAGGAAAAAAGACAAAGGCTAACACACTTGGTTTAAATCTGGATAAGTTTAATGCCGGGCATTGGTGGCGCACGCCTGTAATCCCAGCACTAGGGAGGCAGAGGCAGGTAGATTTCTGAGTTCGAGGCCAGCCTTGTCTACAGAGTGAGTTCCAGGACAGCCAGGGCTACACAGAGAAACCCTGTCTCGAAAAACCAAAAAACAAAACAAAACAAAAAAATCTGGATAAGTTTCTTTATAAGATGAGGTTTTACCGGGCAGTGGAGGCACATGTCTTTAATCCCAGCACTTGGGAGGCAGAGGCAGGCAGATTTCTGAGCTCGAGGCCAGCCTGGTCTACAGAGTGAGTTCCAGGATAGCCAGAGCTATTCAGAGAAACCTTGTCTCAAAAAAAAAAAAAGATAAGGTTTTATGAAATCATACTGCAATGGAAGGATTCGTTACCCAACCTAATGCAGAGAGTCATATAAACATCAAAGTCACAATCTCTTTTACATGAGACATTTCCCAGAAATTAATTTTCTTCATATGACCAAGTTAAATAGATCATTTAGTATAGTCTTTTTATGGGTGTTTCAACTGATGTTTGGTGTAAATCTTTCTTCTTGACACCACACACACACACACACACACACACACACACACACACACCTTCAATCCTACAATGAAATCTTTGGCATTCTCTTATCACTCTATTTAAATACCCTTTAAATAGCTATATGATATTAGAGACAGGGAGATGTAATAGAAACGATGCTTTACGGAAGTCCTTGCTCCTTTGCCGACTGTTAACTATCTTACCTCTCATCTCCAGCACAGGCTTACTCCTGGTCAGTAAGCTCACAGTGCTTCAAGTCTCAATTTCACATTCAAGTACCTGGCCAAGGAGCTAAGCGTTTATGTAGCTCAGTGACTGACTGTTCATCCAGCATTCTTGAGGCCCTGGGTTCAGGGCCTTGAGGCCCCCAGATACTAAAATATTTTGCCTGCCAAGAAGATGACCATATTAAGCAACAATTTAGTCTTAATTCCATGACCTCTTCAAAGACCATAATCTTGATTTCCACTCATTTTTAACTATTTCTGTAGTTACATCTTAGATCTGATTCTGAATACTTTAAACAAGCGGTTCTAAACTTTCCTGTCTTAGGGTTTCTATTCCTGCACAAACATCACGATCAAGAAGCAAGTTGGAGAGTAAAAGGTTTATTCAGCTTACACTTCCAAATTGCTGTTCACCACCAAAGGAAGTCAGGACTGGAACTCAAGCAGGCCAGGAAGCAGGAGCTGATGCAGAAACCATGGAGGGATGTTACTTACTAGCTTGCTTCCCCTGGCTTGCTCAGCTTAACTTTCTTATAGAACCCAGGACTACCAGCCCAGGAGGGCACCCACAAGGGGCCCTCCCACCCTTGATCACTAATTGAAAAAATGCCCCACAGCTGGATCTCATGGAGGCATTTCCTCAATTGAAGCTCCTTCTCTGTGACAACTCCAGCTTGTGTCAAGTTGACACACAAAACCACCCAGTACACGTCCTAATGTCACAACCCTTTAATACAGTTCCTCATGTTGTGGAGACCCCCAACCATAAAGTTTATTTTCATTGCTATTTCCTAACTTTAATTTTGTTGCTCTTATGAATCATAATGTATGTGACCCCTGTGAAAGTGTCACTTGACACCTCTATGGGTTTCAACCCACAGGTTGAGAACCACTGCTTTAAACTAAAATGCCTCACTCGTATTGGAAAAGATACACACCAGTGTATTGCCAGTGGCTTCTTTCATAAGCCAAATTACATTACTCTAAATGTTACATATGTACTCTAAATATCTGATTTAATCACACGTAGATTTTTGTAGGGAAACAGATTTGTGATAGAAAAAAAGAGAAACTTTAGGTCCAGGATATTGATTCCCCCAGAAGTTTGTTTACTGTTGATGATAGTTTTAGCTATCCTGGGTTTTTTGTTATTCCAGATGAATTTGAGAATTGCTCTTTCTAACTCTATAAAGAACTGAGTTGGGATTTTGATGGGGATTGCGTTGAATCTGTATATTGCTTTTGGCAAGATTGCCATTTTAACTATATTAATCCTGCCAACCCACGAGCATGGAAGATTTTTCCATTTTCTGAGGTCTTCTTCAATTTCCTTCTTCAGAGACCTGAAGTTTTTGTCATATAAATCTTTCACTTGTTTGGTTAGAGTCACACCAAGATACTTTATATTATTTGTGGCTATTGTGAAGGGTGTCATTTCCCTAATTTCTTTCTCGGCCTGCTTATCCTTTGCGTATAGGAAGGCTACTGACTTGCTTGAGTTGACTTTATAGCCAGCCACTTTGCTGAAGTCGTTTATCAGATGTAGGAGTTCTCTGGTGGAGTTTTTTGGGTTGCTTAAGTATACTATCATATCATCTGCGAATACTGATAGTTTGACTTCTTCCTTTCCAATTTGTATCCCTTTGACTTTCTTATGTTGTCGAATTGCTCTAGCTAGTACCTCAAGTATTATATTGAAGAGATATGGTGAGAGGGGGCAGCCTTGTCTAGTCCCTGATTTCAGTGGGATTGCTTCAAGTTTCTCTCCAGAAACTTTAATATTTTTTCAAGTGTCATAACCTCCCATGTCCTGAGCTTATCTGATCTAAATTCAAATCTACTTTTCAGTATCTCAAGACCTCTGGACCGAGAGGCCTTCTGGTTGAGTCAGGTGCCCTTCCTCTGTGCCGGGCAGCACTCAGTGCCTTCCTCATTATGGCACACATCACATTGCTCTGCAACATCTGTTGACATGTGCACCTTTCCTTTACATTCCAGTTCCTTAAAATCAAACCCCACATCCTAAGAATGTGTACCCATGATTCCTACTTAAGTGTGACTAATCTGAACAGACACTGGCTTCTAAATGAACAAATACTGAGCTAGCATTGACCTGTGTGCATCAGATGGATTAAGCTATAATTCTTCCACTTCTGTATGACACTAAGAAAGTCAACCCAATGCTCTGAATCTCAATTTTGTCATCTGTAAAGTGGAGAGATAATCCTTATTCTACCACTTTCATAGCGGTGTCAGAGCCCTGAGTATTTGTAAGTGTTAGTCATGCATGTTATCACTTGCTCCAACTGGCTCACGTGCTCTTGTTCCTTAGCATTGCTTTCCTTGGTTCACTGGAATCACCTTTTTATTGCTTCTTGACATCAGCAGTTCAGAGTTGACTAACCATTAATTGCTCTAGACTGTTTACTTTTCATTCTCCTAAGAAGATAAGGCACAGACAGGGTATCAGCTGTCCTGATACCGTGCATGTTCCGTCCCCAAGGAATATGTAATTATTTAAATATAGAAACATATTTCCCAGAACTTCCTGGAAAATTTTGGTTTTCGGCTGTTTGGAGACCAGTTCTTATAAAGCTTAAGCCAGCCTAAAACCTGCGATGTTGCTGAGGATGCCTCTCAACTGATCTCTTGCCTCCACCTTCCAAATGCTGAGACTGCAAATGTATGCACCAAGACTGGCCTAGGAATAATGTTTAAATTACTCTAATTCTTTAGATCTTTATTACTTTCAACTAAGGAAATATGGGAGACCAGAAAAATCATTAAAGATAATATAGAAGACAATTATTCTCATAAATCTGGACTATAAAGATATCTATAATCCAACTAAATAAAAATTTGTTCAAATGAGATTTTTGTTGAAAATACTTTATTATCATTATCACATTTATCATCTGTGTGCATGTGAGCAAACATCACACCATGTGTGTGGAGGTCAGAGGATAATTTTGTGTTGTTGGTTTTCACTTTCCACCTTGTAGAATGCAGGGATCAAACTCAGGTCATCAGGTGTGGTGGCAGGCACCTTTCCCCATGAGTCATCTTACTGACTCTAGAATTCAAGTTTCATTCAACTGAAAGATCCACCACCCTGTCTCCAGTGCCCAGTTGATGTCTTAGCTTCCAAAGTACAGGGATTACAGACACAAATGGTCACACCTGACCCAGATGGCATCTTGATCTTGGATTTCTAGTCTACAGAACTGTGAGAAAATAAATCTTTGTTGCTTAAGCCACCCAGTCCATGGTATTTTGTATAGAAGCTTAGACTAACGCAGCCCCCAAGATCAACTAATTACCAGCCTCCCAGGAGAACACAGACAACAGGATTTGGGGGGCTCCTGGATGATTTAATGTCTGCACAACTTCTTTATCTTACTTTATCTTGAAACTATGACAGAACCAGGATTTCTTTACTGTAACTGTAATTGTGTAAAAATAAGTCAAATGATCAGAATATACAGAACCACAACAAAACTTGCCTCAAAAGTCATCTGGCAGGGTGCTATGCCTGATGTATCTTGAGAACAGCCCACCTCCTCTGAAGCTAGAGTCAGTTTTGCAGAGAGTCTGGGCAGCGCAGGCTGTATTTCTATATGAGAAGGAATACCAACAAATCAGAACAGCATCAGGAGCCAAGAAGGCCTTTACCTGATGAAATATTACCTGCAAAAAGCAAAATATGGGAACTGGTTATACATCTGCAAATTGTTTCAACATTTAGAATTACTTTCTAGAGGAAAGAAAGCTAGTCTCATATTTATAATTTTTTAGATTAGTTAAACCAATCTGAAATTTCAGTTTCCATAAAGTCACGACCAGTGCTGACATTCTAGCTGATAGTCCTGCATTTTTTGGCATATCAGCTTATTGCTTAATAAACATAAGTCCATTAAAGGAATTAATTTAGAGCTGAAAACAAGAGTCAAATTCTCACCAATTTTAATTTGTCTTTGTGTTTCATGTGTGTTGACTCAGAGTGATCTTTCCACAAAGCAGCTGGGAGGGGCATGGATTATCTATCTACAGCAAAGAGAGTATCACCGAATTCACCATCTTTCGTTTTTTTTTCCTGTACCTGAGTATAGTGGCTATTCCTGGTTGTCAACTTGACTATATCTGGAATGAACTACAGACCAGAATTGGAAGGCTCACCTATGATCCTAATCTGGAGGCTGAGAGATACAAGTTTCTGACCCTGAGAGATACAGGTGAAGAACAATCTTCACAGTGGGCAGAACTTCTGGCAGTACACATGGGATTACAGTTTGTTTGAAGAAGAAATGGCCAGATATATGATTGTTCTCTGACTCATGGGCTATAGCCAGTGGATTGGCTGGATGGTCAGGGACATGGAAAGATAACGATTGGAAAATTGGTGAGAAAGATATTTGGGGAAGAAGTATGTGAATAGATCTCTCCAAATGGGGAAAAGATGTGAAGATATTTGTAATAAAAATGTAAAAAGTGGCCATAGTGGCTGAAACAGAGGTTATGCTTTGGCTCAGCAACACAGACTTCCACTCACCAAGGCTGACCTTGCTACAGCTGCTGCTGAATGCCAGATCTACCAACAGCAGAAACCAACACTGAGCCCCAGATATGGCACCATCCCTGGAGGTGACAAGCCAGCAACCTGATGGCAGGTTGATTACATTGGACCACTTCCCCCATGGAAAGAACAATGTTTTGTTCTTACTGGAGTAGATACTTATTCTGGATATGGATTTGCCTTTCCTGCATGTAATGTTTCTGCCAAAACCACCATCCGTGGACTCACAGAATGCCTTATCTATCATCATGGTAGTCCACTCAGTATTGTTTCTGACCAAGGAATTCATTTCACAGCCAGTGAAGAGAGCGACTGTAGGCCCACGATCATGGAATTCATTGGTCTTACTATGTTCACCATCATCCTGAAGCAGCTGGTCTGATAGGAAGATGGAATGGCCTTTTGAAGACACAGTTACAGCACCAATTAGGTGGCAACAGCAGGGAGAGCTGGGGCAGAGTTCTTCAGAAGGCAGTATATGCTTTGAATCAGTGTCGGATATATGGTAGTTTCTCCCATAGCCAGGATCCATGGGTCCAGGAATCAAGGAGTGGAAAAGGGAATAGTTCCACTCACTCTCACTCCTAGTGACTCTCTAGGAAAATTTTTGCTTCCTGTCCCCACAACTCTAGGTTCTGTTGGCCTAGAAGTTTTGTTTCCAGAGTGGGGAGTGCTCCTACCAGGAGCCCCAACAAACACTCCAATGAACTAGAAGCTCAGACGTCCCCCTGGCCATTTTGGGCTTCTAATGCCCTTAAACCATCAGGCTAAAAAGGAATAACAGTGTTAGGAGGGGAGATAGATCCAGATTACCATGGGAAAATTGGATTGCCTCTCCACAATGGAGGTAAGCAGGATTATGTCTGGAGTGCAGGAGATCCCTTAGGGCGTCTCTTAGTACTACCATGTCTTGTGATTAAAGTCAATGGGAAACTACAGCAGGCTAATCCAAGCAGGATGACAAAGGATGCAGACCCATCAGGAATGAAGAGCCAAGAATCCTTCAGGAAAAGAGCCAAGATTTGCTGAGGTGCTTGCCGAGGGTGAAGGAAATACAGAATGGGTAGTAGAGGGAGTTATAAATACCAGCTAAGGCCACATAACCAGTTGCAGAAATGAGGATTATAAAGTAATATGAATGCTTCTCTTATTTTGTTAGTAATACATTCGTCTTTCTTCCAATTTCTTTAACATCAATTGGTATTTAATTTGAGACACTAAAATAATGTTCCCAAGGGACATTGCCCCATTGTAAATTTACAAATGCATTTGTGATTGTACGAGGAAGTTATATCATGTTAGGCGTATTCATGACCTTGCTATTGTTTCGTGTGGACGTGAGAAATTATTTGTGTCAAGTTGACAAGGGGTGGATTGTAGTGGCTATTCCTGGTTGTCATTTTGACTATAACTTGAATGAACTACAATCCAGAATTGGAAGGCTCACCTATGATCCTAATCTGGAGGCTGAGAGATACAAGTTTCTGACCTGGATCTTGGCATGAAGATCTTGAAGCATAGTGGCTATGAAGTCAAGAAGATTAAGACAGGGAGATCTATGAGTTCAAGGTCATCTGGGATTAAAGGTGTGGTGGCACACACCTTTAATCTGGGCCACACCCTCTGCTGGAGACCTACATAAGGACATTGGAAGAAGGAAGACTCATTCTCCTTTGCCTGCTTGCCTTGTGGGACTGAGCAACTGCTAGATCCTTTGACTTCCATCCACAGCTGCTGCTGACCATTGTTGGGGAGCTGGACTACAGACTGTAAGTCATTAACAAAATCCCTATGTTCTGTGACTCTAGAGAACCCTGACTAATACACTGAGTAGCAAACCAAAACCAAAACGAAACAAAAACCTCCCACTTTAATAAAACGGTCCCCTGTAGAACAATCAAGAATAAAGCGTTTATAACAAGTCAATTCAATTTTAAAAGTCTAATCACAGTAAATTCACCTTGAAATCATAATGATTTACTATTTAAAAAAGTGTTTTTCCAGGATATCCCTCCATAATTCATTTTAACGGGGTACATCCTGTTGTCATTGTGTTCTCTAGATGTAATCCTGCCCACCAAGCCCTGAGTAAAATGGCAGCAAGGTCACACCACACTGAAGCTCAGTGAACTTGCCATTGAACCCAGATACTCAGCATCAGTCTTTATGTTACCAGTGACTGACTGACTGATTTATAGAATCTTCCCTTTTCTAATTTAATTACTTTTCTGTAAAATAAGGGACAACCATTTAAAATAGTAAGATAGTACAGAAGTGAAGGGAACATCTATGCAGGAGAAAAGGGGTTCTAAATGTCTCTGAATTCTTTAGAATAATCTTAATACCCATTTAAAATAAAGTGTGCTAAAAAAAAAATAAATTGTGTACTTTTAAAAAAGTCTACTCCAAACATCTCAATCTACACACCAAAAGGGAAATGAGCAAGCAAACAAGATATAGATAGAACAGCCTGAGTTAAATATATAAAGGTGAAAGAATCAGAAATATTATTTCAAGATAAATTGAACCTATGTTGAAATCTCATGTTCCTGGTCAAGCATACACTATAAAACAAATACTTTGAAATTTAATAAAGACACATTCATGGTGGGGGGGGGAAGGGAAAAGAAAATGAAGTAATCCAGAATGGATAACAAAAAGAAAGAGGCTTATTTGCTAAGCCTGACAAACTGGGTTCAATTCCTGGGTCCCACATGGTGGAGAGAGTGGACTCCGACAAGTTGCCCTCTGACCTTCACACGTGTACCAGGGCATGAGTAAGCATGGCCTGCTCACTTGAGGGAAAGCTAGATCAAAGGAAACTGGTAGTCACATCACTGCTGTGTGAAAAAAAGGCTTTAGCCATGTTATGTAAGCAGCCAGAGGACTCAGAACTATACAGTGCAGGTGGTGAGATGCAGGAGCTTTGCATGTCACTACCAAGGTAAAGTGCAATCCAAGACATACACCATTCAAGCATGCAAGGCTGGAGCTCAGCAACCCCGAGGACCTCTGACTTATGAGGTGTCAACATGAGATATCTTCAAGCTAAACAGATCATGGGCAACTGACTCTAAATTACCAAGCAACGATGCTTGATACCATCAAACTTGTAATACAGCAAGCAAACATACCTGAGAAATAGACATTGTAAAATAAAGATCTAGCCGGGCGTGGTGGCGCACGCCTATAATCCCAGCACTTGGGAGGCAGAGGCAGGCGGATTTCTGAGTTCGAGGCCAGCCTGGACTACAGAGTGAGTTCCAGGACAGCCAGGAGTACACAGAGAAACCCTGTCTTGAAAAACAAAAAACAAAAACAAAAAATAAATAAATAAATAAATAAATAAAGATCTATACCTTTAACAAAGAAGCCATGAAACAAGAATCCACTATAATAAATCAAACCAAAACCAACAGAGAAACAATTTTAGAAATCTTGGAATTAACAAAGAAAAAGAAGCCATGAAATAAGAATACACTATAATAAATCAAACCAAAACTAACAGGAAAACAATTTTAGAAATCTTGGAATTTAAAGATACAATGTTTGAAATTAAAACCTTATAAATGGGGGTCTGGAGAGATACTAAGTGGTTAAGAGTACCTACTGCTCTTGCAGAGGCCTGGATTTGATTCCCGGCACCTGCATGATGATTCATAACCGTATGTAACTCCAGTACCTGGGACTCTAATTCTTTTTTTTTTTTTTTGTCTTTTTGTTTTTGTTTTTTTGACTTCTACAGATATCAATCACTTATGAGATATAGACATTTTTTTCTGAGACAGGGTTTCTCTGTATAGCCCTGGCTGTCCTGGAACTCACTCTGTAGACCAGGCTGGCCTCGAACTCAGAAATCCACCTGCCTCTGCCTCCCAAGTGCTGGGATTAAAGGCATGTGCCACCACTGCCCGGCTGGTTTAGAATTTTTTTTAGGTGATGAAAATATTGGAATTAGATAAGACTCATGATTAGATGATAATTGAAAACATATGATTAGATAATGAATTAGATAATTAATGAAATATATGAAAAACAGGTTGCCAGGCAGTGGTTCCAGGACAGCCAAGGCTACACAGAGAAATCCTGTCTTGAAAAAAAATTTGATACTTTTGCAGGTTATATAAAGGGAGAAAATGAGATATTATCAATATTAAACTACCTCTTCATATAGCTCTTTAATGATTAAAGTTGATGGAAAAACTTTAATTGTGTGCCAGTATAAACACCCACCAAAACAATGTCTTGGGACCTCTCTAGCAATGAAGGTACAGAATTGGAGGTATAGAATGACACTAAGTCAAATGACTGTGGAAAGTGTCTTGATTTTCCTTAATCTTATGACTTGAAATATATAAAAGCAAGACTAAACAAGAACAAGGTCAAGATGACTCATCTGATAAAATAAAAAATCAATATCCTTCAGAGGAAGATAACAGGATCTAGAATATGACTGTGCATTGCCTGATATAAAATTGTACAAGCCAGATGTGATGCCTGCAATCCAGTGGTTCTCAACCTGTGAGTGGAGACCTCTTTGGGATCAAGTATCAGATGTTTACATTATAATTCATAATACAGTTATGAAGTAGCAATGAAATAATTCTGTGGTTAGGGATCACCACAACATGAGAACTGTATAAAGGGTCACAGTATTAGGAAGTTTGAGAACCACGGCTGTAAGCCTAGCACTACAGAGGCTGAGGTCAGAGCATTTCTTCAGGTTTTGACATTCTGGCATACTTGGTGAATATCAGGTCAGCCAGGACTATAGCATGGAACCTGATCTAGCACCAAACAAATAAATACAAAATTGTAAAATATGCACAAAAGGTAATATAAACAAGAAAATAGCAGTGATTACACGTCAAAGAAAGCAGTGGTGATACACACCTGTAACAACACCACTTGGCAAGAGGATTGCCATGAGTTTCAGATCAACCAAGACATGTGTGACTGAGAGAGAGACAGAGACAAAGAGAGACACAAAGACACACACAGAGAAATGCTCAGACAGAAAGAGGCGGTCAGCAGAAACAGGGCTCAGTATGGTACAGATCAGCCAATGCCCTTACCAAGGGCTCAGCATTGCTACTAATGCTCCACTCCAGCCTCATGGTCCTTGATGAATCAGTTTCTTTCTTAGATCTCCTCTACACACAGTCCGGTCTGAGCCTGACAACTGGGGACACTGCTTCCAACATCCTGTTTCCTTAGTGGCATCTGCCCTTTTTTGTTTTCCAGACCCTAATATTCATAGGGACCTCTTTAGTAATCATCCCAGAATTTTGGTTGCTTTAAAATAAACCACAGAAATATTACAAGAATGTTTTTGTTTTAATCCCAGGAGTGAGAACTGGGGCTGCTTTAGACTGTCTGCAGCGGATATGATTTGCCTCATGCTCTAGCAGAAACATGATTTTGCCAGCTGTAGATAGTTTCTGTGATTGTGTGATGTTGAAATTCTAGGGACTAGAGCAGACATTACATGCCCCTAGGAACTTGATGCCCCTAATTATCTTCTTCGATGCTTGTCTGGAAGACTTTCCTAGCTCCAAGAGCTACAGGGCTGAATATTCTCTGATTATCACTATCTGCACCTGCAAGTTTAATCTTCACCATCAGGATATCAATTTCTTCTCGTTTCTTCTTTGCATATGACCATGACCAACCAACAACCCAATAACTGTCTCTTGGGACCCTAGCATTTACAAACCCTTTGAGAGGCACCCTTTAGTTATGTGTCTCACTAATTTCTGCACTGTCACAAACCTTTAGGGACAAACCATGTTGAAATTCCTTCTGCAGGGAGGTGGTGGCACATGTCTTTAATCCTAGTATTGGGAAGGCAAGGCAGGCAGATCTCTGTGGCCAGCCTGGTCCACAAAGTGAGTTCCAAGACAGACAGCTACACAGAGAAAATCTGTCTTAAAAAAATTAAATAAAAATAAAAATTCCTTCTGAAACCCCCATAAACACACACTACACCATTGTTCTACACAATATCTACCCCTTCTCTTCAGGTCCAAATAAGAGAACCTTGATTCTACCAAAGTTCATTTTGGGGAACCAATGAGTTCATTGGGTTTTTTACAGAGCAGAGATGAGGGGTTACTTACAGGAGTGTGGGTGCTCCTGGAAAGCCTTTATCCAGCAGGAATGTTGGCTCTTCCCCTCTAGTCTTCCCTTCCTATATACTCTAGCCCCTCCCTAAGGCCTCATGGAATTAAGGCCAGTTTTGTCGAATCTGTCATAGAAAGCAGCTGGGTACTCATGTGAGGGAATAGTGACCCTTTTGGCCCCTCTATGAGGAGGTATAAATAGTCAACATGCCCATCTGTGATGGATAATCCTTTTTCAAGGGGGCACAAGTGATATGGTGGTTTGAATAGGAATGGCCTCCATAGACTCATGGGTTTGAATGCTTGGCCCATGGGGAGTGGCACTATTAAAAGATGTGGCCTTGTTGGAGGAAGTGTGTCACTGTGGAGGTGGGCTTTGAGGTTTTCTAGTGCTTAAGTTCTACCCAGCATGGAACTGTCTCCACCTGGCTGCCTTTGGATCAAGGTGTAGAATTCTTGGCTCCTCCAGTCTGCTTGGATGTTTCCCACCATGATGATAATGGACTAAACCTTTGAAACTGTAAGCCAGCTCCAATTAAATGTTGTCCTTTATAAGTGTTGCCTTTGTAAGAGTTGGTTATGGTGTCTTTTCACAGCATTTGAAACCCCAAGGCAGGTAAACTCTCCAAGACAGAAGTTCTTGGCTCAGAAGACAGTTATGTACAGCAGATGCTAAATTCAGGCCAGACTTTAAAGTTTCTATTATAGATGTGTCCATTTGTAAAAGATAGTTTCAATTAAGTGTTAGCCTAATTAATGCACAGACTCAGGAGCAAAAGTAAAGACTGCTTTTGTTTTTGTTTTTTTGTTTTGTTTTGTTTTGTTTTGACACAGGGTTTCTCTGTGTAGCCCTGGCTGTCCTGGACCTCACCCTGTAGACCAGACTGGCCTCAAACTCAGAGCTCCACCTGCCCATGCTTCCTGAGTGCTAGGATTAAAGATGTGTGCCACCACCACCTGACTTCTGTCACTATTCTTTTCAAGTGACACACTAACAAACTTGTCTATCCTGTGACTGCACTTTTGAGGATCCTGGCTTATTCTAATGGTGGAAAAACTTCACCAAAACAACTGAATTCCTATTTTTTCTTTTTTTTTCATGATTTCCTACTTTTCTTTTGGTTCCTTCATTACTTTATATCAGCAGAAGGAAACATAAAAATAAATTGTCTCAAATACTCAAAATGAGGAATGAACTGATATAGGGAATGTCAGCAGAGAAATGAACGTTATAGAAAATCAAATGAGTCTTTTCCTAAAGCAGCATTCCAAAGATTGAGTCATGCTCTACTGCCAAGATCATGAGCCCTACCAAGTGAGAAAAGAGACAATTCTAAGTTGGGTATCTCCAGATGACAAACTAGAGACAGACCTGGACCTCAAGGCCTAGCAGAAGGAGTTCAGTATCACAGCAGCCAAGGTTTTCACATCTGGGAGTGGTCAGAAAGCTATCATTTTTATTCCAGTTTATCAACATAAATCTCAGAAAACCCAAGGAAAACTAGTGCATGATTTGGAGAGAACATTTAGTGGAAAGTGCATAGTCTTTCTGTTCAGAAGAGAATTCTGCCTAAGCCAGCTTGAAAGGCTGTGTGAAAAATAAATTGAAAAAGCCCCAGAAGCTTCATCCTGACTGCTGTGCATGATGCAATACTTCAGGCATTGCCTTCCCGAGTGAAACTGAGGATCTGGAAAACTAGAAGAATGCTGACTTGTAAAGGTTTACTGAGACAAAAGTACATAAGAACAGCATATAACATAAGGCTGAAATGTGTGTGTGTGTGTGTGTGTGTGTGTGTGTGTGTGTGAGTGTGTGTGTGTGTGTGTGTGTGTGTGTGTCTTTAAGCGTTCCCCAGAGCTTTGATATAAATAAATATGAAAGCTGGCAAGATGGCTCAGTAGATAAAGGTGCTTGCTGCCAAGCCTGACAACTTGACTTGGATCCTCAGAACCCATGAAGTTGAAAGAGAACTGACTCCTGTAAATTGTCCTCTAACTGAAGTGGAAACTTCTGATTTCTTTTTTTTTTAATTGGATATATTCTATATTTACATTTCATTTCCCCTTTTCTGGTTCCCCGCCCCCCAAAGGTCCCACATGCCGTTTTCCCTCCCCCTGTTCCCCCATCCACCCCTTCCCACTTCCCTGTTCTGGTATTCTCCTACACTGATGCTTTGATCCTTTCCAGCACCAGTGTCCACTCCTTCCTTCTTGTCGGACATCATTTGATATGTGGATTGTCTTTGGTGTTCCAAGATTCTAGGCTAATATCCACTTATCAGTGAGTGCATACCATGGGTATTCTTTTGAGACTGGGTTACCTCACTTAGTATGATGTTCTCAAGCTCCATCCATTTCTCTAAGAATTTCATGAATTCATTGTTTCTAATGGCTGAATAGTACTCCATTGTGTATATATACCACATTTTTTGTATCCATTCCTCTGTTGAGGGACATATGGGTTCTTTCTAGCTTCTGGCTATTATAAATAAGGCTGCTATGAACATAGTGGAACATGTATCCTTATTGCATGCTGGGGAATCTTCTGGGTGTATGCCCAGGAGTGGTATAGCTGGGTCCCCTGGAAGTATCGTGTCCAGTTTTCTGAGGAACCGCCAGACTGATTTCCAGAGTGGTTGTACCAGCTTGCAGTCCCACCAGCAGTGGAGGAGTGTTCCTCTTTCTCTACACCCTCGCCAACACCTGATGTCTCCTGAGTTTTTTGTTTTGTTTTGTTTTGGTTTGGTTTGGTTTGGTTTGGGTTTTTTTTGTTTTTGTTTTTTGTTTTTTTTGTTTTGTTTTGTTTTGTTTTTGTTTTTGTTTTTGTTTTTGTTTTTTGGTTTTTCGAGACAGGGTTTCTCTGTGTAGTCCTGGCTGTCCTGGAACTCACTCTGTAGACCAGGCTGGCCTCGAACTCAGAAATCTGCCTGCCTCTGCCTCCCAGGTGCTGGGATTACAGGCGTGCGCCACCATGCCCGGCCCTCTGAGTTTTTAATCTTAGCCATTCTGACTGGTGTGAGGTGAAATCTCAGGGTTGTTTTGATTTGCATTTCTCTAATGACTAATGATGTTAAACATTTTTAAAGGTGTTTCTCAGCCATCCGAATTTCTTCAGGTGAAAAGTCTTTGTTTAGCTCTGTACCCCATTTTTGGATAGGGTTATTTGGTTTTCTGGGGTCTAACTTCTTGAGTTCTTTGTATACATTGGATATTAGCCCTCTGTCAGATGTAGGGTTGGTGAAGATCTTTTCCCAATTTGTTGGTTGTCAATTTGTCCTTTTGACAGTATCTTTTGCCTTACAGAAACTTTGTAATTTTATGAGGTCTCATTTGTCTATTCTTGATCTTAGAGCATAAGCAATTGGTGTTCTGTTCAGGAACTTTCCCCCTGAGCCAATGTCCTCAAGGGTCTTCTCCAGTTTCTTTTCTATTAATTTTAGTGTGTCTGGTTTTATGTGGAGGCCCTTGATCCACTTGAAGTTGAGCTTAGTACAAGGAGATAAGAGTGGATCAATTCTCATTCTTCTGCATGTTGACCTCCAGTTGAGCCAGCACCATTTGTTGAAAAGGCTATCTTTTTTCCACTGGATGTTTTCAGCTCCTTTGTTGAAGATAAATTTGAAAAGTGAATTATATCAAATGATGTTTTGCTGAGGCACACAGGTGAAAGGATGTTTTAGTGAAGCAGACACAGGTTAAAGGATAGTTTGTTATGGTAGACATGTGAAAGGTTAGAGTGATATTTAGAAGGAATATAGACATGACCCCAGCGACAGCGGGAACAGGAACACTGGCCTGCTCTGCTTCACCTCACTGCTCTCTGTGGACAGCACGCATGTTTGGTTCACCTTGCATTGCATTATTGAGCTTTGTTGATGGTGACTTGATAGAAACTCGCCAAAGAACTTCTCATGAGGTTCCTGTGGCTTCTTACTGCTTCTGTGACCCAGCCTAATAGGTGATCCTTTTGATTTCTTCTGTATTGACCTGCCATTGATGATTCCTGTGTGGTATCTGCTGAGTGAACTGGTCTGCCACTGATTCACATTGGCATTTTGCTAGAAGGCTGGACTGCTGATATACCAACAATAAAGATTGGACCCACCCCCCAAAGAACTATTTCTAGAAAGGTCTACTTCCCCTGTGTCCTAATAACTTTTCTTTTTTCCACTACCTTTGGTGGGTGGTGGGCTAAAGGAGAAGTTGAATCCTTATTAAAGTAGGTTGAGAAAAATATATGCCAACATCTGATCTCCATGCACACTATGGTACATACATACCCATACACTTGCTCATACACACAAACACACATTCGCACTTGGATACATACACAAACAAACAAATAAATGTAATAAAAATTTAGTGATAACTAAGTATCATTCACAGGGAAAAACACACACAGGAATTCTATATTTGAAAAGTTAAACTTACTGGATTGGTTCATCAGTAATGTAGACATGAAAAGAGCCACTGAAATCACTACAGACCAGTGTAATGCATCTATAAACCCAGCTACTCAGGTTAAGGTAGGACTATCAAATCCAGGAGTTTGAGGCCGGACTGAGCAACATAGTAAGATATCTTCTTTTCCCTAAAGCTGTATTATCTCACACCTAGAAAAGAGTAGTAATAGCCAGAATCTAGAAACAACCTAGATGTCCCTCAACCAAAGAACAGATAAAGAAAATGTGGCTCATTTACATGATGGAATAACATACAGCTAATAAAAACAAGAACATCATGAATTTTTCAGGCAAATGGATAGAACTAGAAAAATATCATCCAGAGTGAGGCAACTCAGACCTAAAAGGATATGCATGGTATGTACTCACTTATAAGCGGATATTAGCCATAAAGTACAGGATATCTGTGATCCTGAATAACCAACTAAAGAGAATACAGGGGCTGGATCTACACGCCCCTCAACATATGTACAACTTGGTCTTCATGTGAGTCCCCCAACAACTGGCGCAAGGGCTGTCCTTGCCTCTGTTACCTGCCGCTGGATCCCATTCCCCTAACTGGGATACTCTGTCTGGCCTTAGTGGGAGATGATGTGCCAGAGTGGGTTGGTACCCAGGGAAGCCTCTCCCTTCTCAGAGGAAAAGGAGAAGAGGGTGTGAGGGGAGGGGTTGTGTGTAGGGAAACTGGGAGGAGAGGGGAGCTGCAGTCAGAATAAATCAATAAATGAATAAATAAAATAATGAGAAAAAAGAAATTTAAAATTTTTGGAGAAAAAAATGAATAAAGTCTTACACACCTTTAGGAAACTATCAACCTGTCTAAACTATATATACTATAAGTCCCAGAAGGAGAATAAAATAGAAAAATACTTTAAAAGCATGGACAAAATTTCCTAAATTTTAAGATGTTAAAATCTCAGCAATATGCAACCAGGAGTTTTAGGTGAACACGTCAAAGCCACAGACAGGCTAGAGATGGCTCACAAAGATGAGAGAAGATCCCAGGAGCTCACTGGCCAGCCAGTCCCGCCAACCAGTGATGAGCTTCAAGTTCCGAGTAGGGCCTGAGAAAGATGCCAGACTGTAACCCCTGGCTTTCACCCTCTACCAGTAAGAGTGACTGTTTCGTGTTCAGAACCATGAAAAACTTAAGTTTAAAATGTGGAGAGCAGAGGGGCCCTGAGTGAATGTTTGCTGTTGACATCAACACAGCCTCAAACTCACAGGACAATGTCTAAGTCTTTCTGGGGTGTAGGTGGGGGATGGGTTCAGATAAATGGCAAGCCTTCTTTTCTGGTCTAAGTACAAATATTGATAGTATGTGTAGAAAATATCCACCATAGCTCTCCCACTGTATTTACCACCTGAAGACTGTTCCCCTACAGACTATTCCTACTGATTTTAGTTAAACTTGCCTCCAAGTTCACCTGTGTATAATAACCCTACTTCCTCTTTATCTATAATAATCTGCCTCCTTATTCAGCTGTAGGCAATAAACTTGCCTCCCTGTTCAACTGGATTATAAGCAGTAGCTTAAGTCACATTTGGTGAATCTGACTGTTAAGGTTGTATAGAGGCAGGTGAAGGTTTGAAAAGATAACTGAATTTGTACCCACCCAATTCTCAGTCCATGTTCCCTTTTTGTGGGCCCACTGTAGTATGGGGCCCAGCACCCCTTTTTGTCCAAGACCTGAGCACATCATGGTTAATGGGCTTCTTGGCTGGGTGAGCTCTGTGAACATGTAGTCATAATCACTGATCCCTCTGCATTTTAAAGTCTCAAATGAAGATCTGATGCAACATTTCTGAAAGATCACTTTTCCTGCCGTTTTCCTTTTTCTAAAGTTTCTAAAGTTTTACGGTAAAGAACAATAGCCAGTGTAAATGACATAAATCACAGTCACCGAAAGAACTTCTCCTGTGTTGTCTTAATAAGCCTCATTTTAAAATTGCAGTAATGCTTCCACTCTATTTACTGGTGCATTCGTTGCAGGCATTATTATGGTATTATTATGCTAAAGTACAGGTGTCAGCCCCAGCAAAACCAATAGTTACTAGTTTTATGAATCTCTTGAAGAAACCAAGTAATATAGCAACTGGATCTCAACTTTGCCATTATTACAGATCTCACTATGTAGCCTGTGGTAGCCTGGGACTTTCTATGTAGGCCAGGTTGGCCTCAGACTCATAGAAATCCACTAGTTTCTGCCTCCCAAATGTTGACATTAATGATATGTACCACCAGACCAAGCTTTGAATCTTTCTTATAGAAGTAATATAGCTCATTTTGAAAAATTAAGAAAAGGATGCTAGATAAAATGGCTCACACCTACAATCCCCACTCAGGAGGCTGAGGTAAAAGGACTGAGTGTTCAAGGCCAGCCTAGACTATATAGCAAGACTCTGTTTCAAAGCAAAACAGTAGGAAAAGGTGAAAATAGAGAAAGGGGAACAAGAACAACAATAGAACTTATTGGGACTACAAGCTGGTGCAGTGGGTAAACCTGATGACCACACAAGCCTGATGACTTGAGACCTGTATTCAGTCTCCATGATCTATGGTGAAGATGGTAAAATCAATTCCAGAAAATTGACCTCAGACATCTACAAGTGTGCTATAGCATGCATGTGCTCATGGTTAAACATATAGACATTAAACAGAATCATTTATAAATGTGCACACAATGATAAATGTTGGTATCTTACTGTATTCTTTTTAGAATCCCCATTCCTATGTATTTTGATACAGTTGTATTCACAATGTATGCAATACGTTCTATTGTTTTTTAATTTAATACATTATATGCATTTTCATGTTATAGCTTAGTCATCTAGTCATTAATTTTACTGTTTACCCAGATGTATATGAGCATCATATGTACATAGAACATCATACTCAGTATTTAATCCCCAGTACCAAGAAACAAAGGAAAAAGATGTTAACATAAATTAGCCATTTTTCTATTAATAGGCCTTTAGCTACATTCTGCTAGCATGAAGAGCAGAACACTTCTGTGTCCTTGAGCAAATTATTTGATCTTTTGTTTTGTTTTGTTTTGTTTTGTTTTGTTTTGTTTTTTTCAAGACAGGGTTTCTCTGTATAGCCCTGGCTGTCCTGGAACTCACTCTGTAGACCAGGTTGGCCTCGAACTCAGAAATCTGCCTGCCTCTGCCTCCCAAGTGCTGGGACCACAGGCATGTGCCACCACTGCCCGGCTTATTTGATATTTTAAAGACACTAACCTCATAAAGTTGTTTTGGGGATTAAGTAAAAGTATGTAATACATTCAGCACAGTAGTTATTCTGAGCATATGGTTCTCAATACGTGATAATTAACATTAGTGACTCTGGAATTCATATTTTAATGCGTACAGCTTTTAATTTCATTGAAAATTGTGGGACTGAGTAGAACTTTTTTTTTATCAGACTCCATTTATATTTTTTCTTGAAATTGCTTTTTAAAAGTTGTTTCAAGTAAGAGTAGCATTTGTAATTCAGATGCAAGTTCCATTATACATTGCTAGCAATTGGGAGCCTGAAGATCTGGGTTCAAACCCTGAGCCCTACCTGGTCAAAAGAGAAAACAGACTCCTGAAAGTTATACTCTGCAATCCACACATACACTGAGCATGAGGTGCACAAAAAGAGTTGCAAAAATGAAAAGAAAAGAAGACATACTAAGAACTATTAAGGGGGTGTTGGAGAGATAGCTCAGCAGTTAAAAGCATTGGCTGCTCTTCCAAAGGACCTGGGTTCGATTCCCAGCACCCATGTGGCTACTCACAACTTTTTAACTCTTAAAAAAAATCTAATGCCCTCTTCTAGCCTCCTCCAGTACTAATCACACTCATGATACACAGACATACATGCAGGCAAAATATACAAAAGAAATAATAAGGGAAGCAAAAGAGCACAGAAATCTACTTATATTAGTTTCTTTGGTCTTTAGTCAACCTTTATAAAACCTTCCCTAGTTTAAGGCAAATTTGGCAGCCAGAAACTCTTTAGAATGTATCAAAAGCTTGGCCTCATCTGGTTTAATGGATAACTAGTGGTTTATATAAAACCACAAAATTCTTCTCTTTAAACTTAGGATAATAAGCTGATGTAAGTCTGGATTTCCTCATCTCTGAGACAGATAACAGGTCTGACCTACCTCTCAAAAAAATGAATGATGTCATGTCTTGCTTAAAGAATAGGAGAGCTGGGCATGGTGGCTCTTGCCTTTAATCCCAGCACTAGAGAGGCAGGAAAAAACATAGAGCTCTGTGAATTTGAGGCCAGCCTCATCTGCACAGTACATAGTATATTTCATGTCAGGCAATGCTATCTAGTGAGACCCTCAAGAAAATAAAAAAATAAAAGGGATGGGAGAAAGTTAATCATCTTAATTTCCATAACAGACCTGGGTAAAATCTGATTGAATTGAATTATGCATTTTTTACCAGAAGAATAAATATAGCCACAAAACTGAAAAAATTTAAAATTCCATCAAAGACCTTTAGTTATGAGCTTCTGTTACTGAGAGAAGAGGCTACAGCTGTAAGAGAGCAGCTGGTGGTGGGGATGGGGGTGTTAGATAATCTCTCTATAAAAAATAATAGTTTTTTTTTTTTTTTGGTTTTTTTCGAGACAGGGTTTCTCTATGTAGCCCTGGCTGTCCTGGAACTCACTCTGTAGACCAGGCTGGCCTCGAACTCAGAAATCCGCCTGCCTCTGCCTCCCAAGTGCTGGGATTAAAGGCGTGCGCCACCACCGCCCGGCAAAATAATAGATTTTTATGTCGACCCTCTAAAATGTTAAATTGTAATACAATTTTATTCTCTGGATATAAGATTTAAAATTTCAAAGATTGATCATCCTGAGATCCTCTCTGAATTCTGAACAAACTTGGCTCTGTTAATCATTTCTTCTTGACTTTTCAAATAAGTTTTCAAAATTAAATGGTTAGTAGAGAGAAGAAATCTGGGATTTTAATAGTTCATTAGATGGGCTCTTCATTAGCATTCATAAGAAGTCCTATATTTAATCCTGACCACCACAAAAATAGGAGGAAAAAAAAAAAGGCTCATTGATGTCAGAGCAAAATAGTCTTTACTTAGAAAGATGAGTCTTCTTATCTAGATTTTTGGAAAATTTTAAAAAATAAAAAGTTTCTGACTTAGTAAAAAGTATTTTTAAAATGTCTAATCAAACTTGATAGAATTAAATTATGTCAATTAAAAAAATGGAGGACTGGGGATGTAGTTCAAGAGTATTGCTCTTGGCATGTTGAAGGCCTTCCATCCATCCCCAAGACTGCAATAAATAATTTAAATGAAGTTAATTATAAACATAGGAATGAGGTGAAGGTATTTTCAAAATATAGGTAAGAATGTCTTCCTCTATCTGTGGTGTCACTAATGGGCAGGGTTCAGGAAGGACAGGAGAGGAAGGAATTTCTAGAGCCTAGGAAGTTGGACAAATGGGGAAAAAATCATGTTTTACTAAACAGACATATATTATAGAAGTAATTCAGCAGCAAATATGTATATATACATATATATGAAATGAAAAACAGACTTACAACTGTTATGACAAGCATAGAGTGTTGATGGGGAGGAAAGGGTTTCTTTGACTTACATAATAACGCAGTCACCATCCATTGAGGAAAGGCAAGGCAAGAACTCAACTAGGTGGTTACTTGGGGCAGGAGCTAAAGCTGAGGCCATGGAGGGTGCTGCTGACTGGCTTGTTCCTTATGGCTAGCTTAGCTAGCCTTCTTACAGAACCAAGGGTGGTCCCACCCACAATGGGCTTGGCTATCACATTTCGATCAGTAATGAAAAAAAATGCCCTACAGGCTCATCTACAGTCTGATCTTACAGAGGCATTCTCTCAATTGAAGCTCCCTCCTCTCGGATGAATATAGTTTGTATCAAATTAACACAAAACTATCCAACACAGTGGACACTGCTCTTAAAATTCAAGGGGATTATTCTAATTGATAGGTGGCATCGAATCTGATCTTTGGTTTTCTTTTGTTTTGTTCTTTAAATAAGTACATCATTCAGAGAGGAACTGATAAGCACTAATAAACTTAATATACAATTATATATTACATAATATATAATTAACAAAAATTAATTTGTTATATGATAAAGAAAAGAAAATTGAGAAACTCTCTCCTCTGAAAATAAGGCAAGATTTCTAACCCTAAAGAATTGTAAGAGTGTTGATTTCTCTAAAGAAGAATACATCAAATAGCAATTTAGGAATGTATATTATACATATTTCAGAGTAGTTTATTTGACAGGCTTTTCCATTGGTATTTAGTGACATTCCAGTGATAGAATAAGAAAAAAATGTATTCAGCATAGAAACAATAAAGTTTAAAAGCAGGACAGCAGAAGCCAGCGAGCCAGCTAAGTCGGTAAAGATGTCTGCTGCTTAGTCTGAAGCCTTGAGATTGATTTTTAGTACCTACATGCTGGAAGGAAAGAACCAACTCCTGTACGTTATCTTCTAACCTACACATGTATGTCATGCATGTGCATCTCCTCCCCAGCACATGCACACATATGTGCATGTGCACCCACACACACATACACACACTAAAACAAAATTCAGGAAAGCTGTCTGGAATTAGCATAGAATAATGATGCATATTAACTAACGGGAGAATGGCACACTTGTGATTGAACTTTGAGACTGTCCTCCGGGTCACCACAAAGGCTCTGGGAATGCAACTCTATTAGGCCTCATGCCACATTTTATTTTCAGAGCTGTCTTTCCTTCCCATCACTTCATGTCAAGGCAGACTGCCAATAAAAGTTTGCTGATTTGAAGCATGAATCATTAGGAACTGAAAAAGGATAAAAAGAAAAGAAGCCTAAACAGGTAGGACACTAGGGAGCTGCCTTGGTCCACTGTTTATTAACCTGGAATAAAGTATGAGTGTACTTAGAGAAATATTGGGAGAATACCCAGATAGAAGAAGCCAAAGAGTGAAGACAGTGGAAGCTGAATTATTCCCAGCAAGGAAGGGATGTAGATGACAGTGTAGTCACACTGATTTCAGAGGTATAACTCTAATTTTGTAAAGATACACAACTCTGGACCCTGGTGATTAGTGAATCAGCTTTCCAGGAGCTCCCTGATGAAGCTAATTAAACAGTGTAAGGACAGTGGACCAATTTAAAGCAGTTTGCTAACAGTGTTACAGGAATGTTAAATAAATAATAATAGTAATAAAGACATAATTAATGGTGCATAAGCCAGGGAGCTAAGGGATTTAAGTCTTAGTGTTAGCCAATTTCCTTTGTGAGCTTCAGTGAGCAATTCATGCTAATAATTAGTATGAATAAATAGCATTATGGAGTGAAGGTTAGTATTATGAACCCTAACAACTGAAGAATGAAGCTGAAATTGGCTACTAAACATGACTGGCAATGAACAAATGACTCCATTTTTACTGTATACTTGATCCATAGTATTTCATATCTGTAGAAAGTACCACATTCACTCTGTATCACAATCATGTAAAAATATATTAAACAAAGGTGCTTGAGCTTCTACAATTAACGGTTAAGTCTAAGTCTCCATGACACTATCTAAACTTTGTATTAGTATAAAAATGTGATTGTTTTATAAGTAACACATGATGCCTCCTCCCTACTAGTAACAATACAATAAGCTGACTCCTTTGTTGTTACAGGCTTTTCATTTCTCAAAGCACTTTCACAAAGTGAAAGCCTTACCTATAATCTGACCACTCCTTGTGCACACATATTAAATATGAGTCGATATTACAGAAAACACTATCACCTTCCCACTGCTCATAACATACTCCCTCTATTTCTTCTTTCAAAACATTTTCACACATATCAACTGGAGTGGAATGACTTTCCATTCTTTGTGTCATCCCATGAAAACAATCCCCAAAAGAAAAACAACTATGAATAATTAAGAGAGATGACTTTGAGGCAACTAGTCTATGATTCCTTTTGGGAAGGGGAGGGAACTGGGCTTTTGAGACAGGGTTTTATGTAGTCTTGGCTGGTTTCAAATTCACTCTGTAGCTAAGGATATCTTTAAACCTCTCATTCTCCTGTCTCCACCTCTCAAGTGCTGGGATCATAGGCATGTACCATGATGTCCAGTCATAACCCACTACTTTTTAACTGGATTCAACATTCCCAAAAGTGTTGGAAGCAGTGAAACTCTTCAGGACAGTTGATGCCCTTTTCCTTCAGGATGGCTTAGGAGGCATCAAAACAGAATATCTAAAGTGTTAAGTGGGAACTGGGCTGTGGAAATAGCTTGGTTGGTAGTGTGCTTGCTTAGCATGCAAGAGGCCATAGGTCCCATCCCAGAGCCTCATAAACTGGGCATGGTTTTCAAAAACAACAACAAAGAAATATAAATATGGGACCTGGGCACATGACTTTAATCCCAGCCTTCGAAGAGCAGAGGCAGGTAAAGAGCTACATAAGAGAGAGACTGTCTCAAGAAACCAAAAACTCCTTTGTAATAAGCACAGGCCTAAAGTGTAATAAATGCTCACTGGAATAATTACTGTGATTATCACTAAAGGAAGAACATTCTACTC
Source organism: Apodemus agrarius (assembly GCA_964023405.1). Lineage (NCBI taxonomy): Eukaryota > Metazoa > Chordata > Mammalia > Rodentia > Muridae > Apodemus > Apodemus agrarius. Next base: position 142,002,356 of record OZ030005.1, read on the forward strand.
AAACTTTCAGAGTATCTGTTCAGGAGCTAAAAGAAAAAAATCACTTCAAGGCCAGCTTCTCCACGAGATCCTTTCTCAAAAAAATATCACATTAACATAATAAGAATATTTTCTCCTCATTATCTCTTTAAAAATTAGAACTTGGGGCTGGAGAGATCGCTCAGCAGTTAAGAACACAGGATGCTTTAACCAAGGACCCAGGGTTCAATTCCCAGCACCCACATGGCAGCTCACGACTGTTTGTAACTCCAGTTCCAGAGGACCCAACACACTCACATACACATACATGCAGGCAAAATATCAAGGCACATAAATGAAAATTTAAATAAAAACTAGAACTTGGGTTGTGTAAACATAGGTTTACTTCCAAGGAAAAGGCTATAGTTCTAAGAGCAGTGCTTGGCTACAAGCCTTTTAGTACAAGCAGGCATACTGCTCTCTGAGGTATGCTGCCTCTCTGAGGTATGCTGCTTTGGCCAAATATGGCCTGGTTCCACAAGTGTGGTCAGTTGTCCAACAAAGTCCATGCACTGCAGGCACTAAGAAACTCAAATCTCAAGAAAGTTGTTAGGAAAGGGAAGGAGAAAGTTAAAATCACCAGCATCAGATATGACTTCTTCCTCAAACTTTGCACGCACCCACACACATGTGGCATATATACACACAGAAACATACACACAATTGAAAAACTATCTTTAAAAACTTAATGTTTCTCTGAAAATCAAACTTAAGTGGGCATCCTATGTTTTTATTTACTAAGCCAGGAAATTCTTTTAGAATAAATCTATTTCAGAAAATACAAAACTCATTGACAGAAGAGATTTAGTCTCAGGGAAGTTAAGTAATTGTTTACCTTGTAGAAACTTCTTGAAGTCCAAGCCACCATAAACACTTCCAGTAGAAGCAACTTTAAGAAAAAAAACACACAAAAATGTAAGACAATTACAAATATTTGACTTTAAACAAATCAGTGGGACTCTGAAAATATTGCATTTAGATACAGAATATTAAAGGGAGATCTTATTAATGAGTGCAGTATAAATATAGGGCAAAAGAGGTATTTTAAGGTACAATGACTATGTGGGGGTTGGTGATGCCATGGGCAGTTCTTTTCACCTATATTTAGCACCTATAATCAACACCAGGACTGATGCTATTGCATATGAAAGACCATGATTATGGGACATTCCAAACTGCAACTATTGATCAGAGTACAAGATGCCAGTAACTAATGTTGAATTTAAGACTTAATTAAAATATTGGCCCTTCTTTGAACTAATTTTACTGTGAAATAGAAGATATTTTGCCATTCAATTGGGTTAAAAAATACTTGCACCTAGATTTCAAAGAAGAGCCAATGCTTTGTCCTCTTTTTAAACTGAATTTAATTGGAACTTTCCTTTTCTTTTCAAGATCCCAGAGCCTCTTCCTCCCTAACTCTGATGCAGGGAGAAGGTGTTCTCTGAATATACTGAAGTATGAGCCTCTGTGATGAAAACAAGAATTGTCTTTAGTTAAAAAGACTTTAGTGGGGGCTGGAGAGATGGCTCAGTGGTTAAGAGCACTGATTGCTCTTCCAGAGGTCCTGAGTTCAATTCCTAGCAACCATATGGTGGCTCACAGCCATCTAAAATGGGATCCAATGCCCTCTTCTGGCACACAGATGCATATGTAGATAGAATATTCATATACATAAAATAAATAAAAATCTTTTAAAAAAAGACTTTAGTGAATCTAAACACAGAGCACAGAGATAACTAACACTCCTTTCTCCTATGCTTCAGAAATGTTAGCAGTTAGGCCTTTACCCACCTAGATCTGACCATTCTAAAAGCAAACACATAACAAAACTGATGTTAAACAAAAATGAGGTTTCCTCCACAAAGAGTCAGAAGAAAAACTTGAGGAAAATAGAAAAAACAAAAATAGAGGAGAAAATTTTAGAAAAGAAAGTTCTAGCTGGGCAGTGGTGGCACATGCCTTTAATCCCAGCACTTGGGAGGCAGAGGCAGGCAGATTTCTGAGTTCGAGGCCATCCTGGTCTACAGAGTGAGTTCCAGGACAGCCAGGACTACACAGAGAAAACCTGTCTCAAAAAACCAAAGAAAGAAAGAAAGAAAGGAAGGAAGGAAGGAAGGAAGGAAGGAAGGAAGGAAGGAAGGAAGAAGGAAGGAAGGAGAAAAGAAGAGAAAAGAAAAAAGAAAAGAAAAGAAAAGAAAAGAAAAGAAAAGAAAAGAAAAGAAAAGAAAAGAAAAGAAAATTCTACAAATGCATTAGCTAAATTAACAGAAACTTCTGGGTGGGTTTATCACACCCAAAGGGCCTGAGCTACATCAAAAAGGCTGAGCACTGGGCACAATGGAGAGAAAGTGACCTGCAGCAAGGCACAGCACTGTGAACTGCCAGAACGAAGCAGGGTCTGCTGAGTCTGTCTACTCCTCTTCCTAAGCACAATTAGACTACATTTTATAGGCTCCTTTGCAAATGCACAGCAATTATGACAATGAGACTAAGTCTCAGCCAAAAGAATGGGAACAGAAGTAATCCATATAATTTCCAAACCTATTCTTAAAAATATTTGAATTATAAACCTTGTTTTCTTTCTCCATCCTTAGCTGAATGGGTAGATATTAGAGGGCTAGGGAAACAAGAAGCCACAAGATTGACAAATCTTGGATACTACATTAAAAACAAATACACACACACACACACACACACACACACACACACATACACAGAAAACCTGGTGGTAAAATAAAGGAAAAACAAACATTTCATCTGTTAAGTCACTGAAATTTTAAATTTATCTATTATATATAATAAAACAAAGGTTTAAAAAAGAATTATATAAGCTTATAGGGAGAAAAATAGGTCATATACAAGATAATTATAAAGACTTCAGAATTTCCAATGGCAACAGCTGAGTTACTAAAGCTATGGAGTAAAGACATTTTCAGAAATACAAAATCTCAAGAAATTTACCTTCCCAACACTCTGTCAGAAAGCTGCTAAAACCTAAGAGCCATCACAACAGTGAATAAGTCAAGAAATAAAGTAATTGGGACTCAGAAAACAAAATCCAACACAAGAGGAAAATAAATCAAGAAACACTCTGATTTATGATGGAGAGAAGACCCCAAAATTAAGAGTTCCGTATCAGATACAGAAAGTACCACACTTGGACCATGTTGGATGCCAGCATGGTGGCTTATGCCCATAACCCTACCACTCAGACGGCTAAGGCAGTAGTACTGCTATGAGTTTAAGGACAATCTGGGCTACACAGTGACACCCTATATCAGAAAATCAAAAGAAGAGACTGATGGTATAGCTTAGTTAGTAGAATGCATGTAATGATTAACTATTGTGGCTCCCCAGCAGCACATAAACCAGCTGTGGTAGCACACAGCTGTAATTCTAGTACTCTGGAAATAAAGGGAGGAGGAGCCCCAGTTAGGGTTACCTTTGGCTATATGTTGAGTCAGAAATCAACCTGGACCACACAAGAGCCTTTCTTTAAAAGGTAATAATAACAGCTGGGCAGTGGTGGCACATGCCTTTGATCCCAGCAATCAAGTTAGCAGAGGCAGGTAGTAGATCTCTGAGTCCAAGGCCAGCCTGGTCTACAGAGCAAGTTCCAGGATAGCCAAGGCTACATAGGGAAATCCTGTCTCAAAATAACAAAACAAACAAAAGCCAGTAATGATGATGCCTTTTAAAAAATAATTTAAGGGGCTAGAGAGATGACTCAGCACCTAATAGTTCTTAGGGCTCTTAAAAAGAAGCAGAGTTCAGTCCCCAGAAACCAAGTGGGCAGTTCACAGCTCCAGGAGGCTCCAACACCTTTTAGCTGCCTTAGGCATGGACATTCACATGTACATCCTACACACTGGAACATAAAATTAAAAATAAACATTTTTAATGAAAAAGATAATATTTTACAAATAAGTTTAAAAACAGGTAATTAAAAACAATCAACTAGCCAGGCAGTGGTGGTGCAAGGCTTTGAGCCCAGTACTTGGGAGGCAGAGGCAGGCAGATTTCTGAGTTCGAGGCCAGCCTGGTCTACAAAGTGAGTTCCAGGACAGTCAAGGCTACACAGAGAACCCCTGTCTCGGGAAAAACAAAACAAAACAAAAAACAAACAAACAAACAAATAACAAAACAAAACAAAAAAACCAATCAATTAATATGGTTAAAAGTATTAGTCTTCAGGAGGAAATAAGTCAGGGGGCTGGGCTAGAGCCATCATATCGCCCTTTTGGGGTGTCTGTGTTTCTATACTGTACATCTGGGTATGTGTGCAAGAAATTGTGTATGAATCTGTACGGAGGCCAGAGGTTGACACTGTATTTCTTCCTTGTTTCTCTACCTTATCTTTGCCTTTTCACACCTACATGGTATTTGAGCGTGTGTATATGTATGTGTGTGCGTGTCTGTGAAGGACCAAGATTGATGTTAGCAATCTTCCTCAATTGCTATTCCATTTTATTCTATGAGGTGGGGTCTTTTGAACCCAGAGTTCACCCATATTGCTAGTCTCATTAACCAGAGATCTCCCAGTTTCTGCCTTCCAAGGCTCTAATTATAAGCAGTTCACCATACTCATCCAGCATCTCGGTAAATTCTGGTTGTGGGCACTCTCAGCCTAGGCTGATTTGGATCTCATTATATATGCCGGCTGACCTAAAATTCAAAGCAGTCCTCCTACCTCGGCCTCCCAAGTGTTGTGACCCACCATGCCCGGCCTGAACTATCCAACCATTAAAATTGTGTACCTATGTAACAGATAAAATCTAAAACAAAGGAAGTTTGTATATTTCAAAATGTTAATGAAGTAGATCTCTACATGCTAACACAAAACACTGACTGCTTTTACTAAACAGCTCATGAGACTGTAATATATCAATTTTCTTTCTTTCTTTTTTATTTTTTTTTTTCTTTTTCTAAATTTTTTCGAGACAGGGTCTCTGCATAGGACTGATTGTCTTGGAACTCATTCTATAGACCAGGCTGGCCTAGAACTTAAGAGAGGTGTCTCTACCTCACAAATGCTGGGATTAAAGGCATGTGTCACTGTTTCTTTAAAAAGCCAGTAACTAATAATATTAATCTAGAATATATACTGAATGTTAATTATTCTGAGAAGTCATATAACTAGAAAGTCTCGCTCTCCAAATATGTTTCTATAATGACACACTATGCCAAGCGTATATCACCCTTTTTCTTGATAGATTACAAACATAACTATGTGAAAATATATAAATGCAAATGTCATCTATGCCAGACATGCTGAAGAAGTCCATTACGCTCAAAATGCCCATGCTGGGGTTAAAGGTATGTGTCACTGTTAAATTACTACTTATGTGTTCACAAGGACCAGTTGATCTGCAGATCACAATCACTTGAATATGAAACAAAATATAATATTCTTTCCTGTGGTACTGCTTATAGAAATTTGGCACCGGGCGGTGGTGGCGCACGCCTGTAATCCCAGCACCTGGGAGGCAGAGGCAAGCGGATTTCTGAGTTCGAGGCCAGCCTGGTCTACAGAGTGAGTTCCAGGACAGCCTGGGCTACACAGAGAAACCCTGTCTCGAAAAACCAAAAAAAAAGAAAGGAAGGAAGGGAGGGAGAGAGGGAGGGAGAGAGAGAGAAAGAAAGAAAAAGAAATTTGGCAAGTACTTGTCACTGGGCTCTGGAGGAAGAAGTGGGATCAGATAAGAGCACTCATGTTTGGGCTAATGCAAGGATCAAGGTAAACACAGCCAAGGAATGTGACCTCCCTTTTGTCTTGGTAATCCTGATAAGACCCCAGACCCACTGACTTGGGGACTTGGTCCATGGCTTTGTTTGATTACTATCTGGTGTGATCTCTTTGTTCTTTGCTTTGTTTAATCACATTGTCGTTCATCAAAGAATTGACCTTATTCTCGGCTACTACCTAGAATGGTATAAAAGCTGGCTGGGAAAAATTAAAACTGCTTCAGCCTCAGCCCTGACTGAAGTCATGTTATAATATTTGTCTAATTGTCTTTTTCTTTTCAGTCCTCACTCTGCCCTTGACACCCTGTTAACTGACTGAGCTGGCTTGGTCACTTTCCAAATCCCAGTGTTAGGTCACAAGTATTAGGTATCTAAACCCCACTTCTCAATCTAACTCTTTCTCAACTCTGTCCCCTGCAGCATTAGTTCTTATCTATAGAATTCTGCTAACTCTAAGAATTCGTAAATGACAATCATTTAATTATGTAAACGTTGGCTCCTTTACTAAGAAAGTGTAACTAAAGCAGTAAAGAAGTAAACCTTTGGTGAAATTCGAGGTCATGGTACAACCAAATCCAAAGATAATTAGCACAGACAAGGAAAGTCTGTGTCTTATCCCAAAATTCCATGTTTTGGGATAAGAATATACACTATCATTTCTTTTCTTTTTACCACCCTTTCCTTTATTTTTGCCCTTTGTTTGCAATTGCCAAAGTCTAAACATGAAATAAGGTAAAATCAATATAATTTTGTTGTGAAAAAGATAAAATTAAGAGCAAAAGTAAAATTGTTTTTTTAAGCAATTTTAATTTAAGGAAACTATATATTCTCACAATAAGAATAATCCTATTTGCCGGGCGGTGGTGGCGCACGCCTGTAATCCCAGCACTTGGGAGGCAGAGGCAGGCGGATTTCTGAGTTCGAGGCCAGCCTGGTCTACCGAGTGAGTTCCAGGACAGCCGGAACTACACAGAGAAACCCTGTCTCGAAAAAAACAAAACAAAACAAAAAAAAGAATAATCCTATTTATCTTCTCTATATTGTACACTTACAAATCTATTACCAAATATCTATTAAACATCATTTCGCTTTATAACTACACTAGAAATTAGACTGCAACAAACTGAAATTTTTATACAAACTACAATATGCATCACAGCAAAACAAAACAGATAGTTTACTTACTAGTTATTATACAATGCAGAGAATCTGGCAGGCATGTAGAACATAATGCTTCTATGGATATCACTAGCTGCCCATCCAGCAATGCTTCCTTTGGTGTTCCTGCTTCACACTTCCAGTGAATTATTAAATATCTTAAAATCTGAAAAGAGCACAATCCAAGTAAAACATAATCTTTAAAACTATGGTCCTAACAAATTTGTATGATAAAGTTAAAACTCTATTATAAAATTCTGTATTCCTGCTTATGAAATAACAGATTTACATTTGCTCAGATCATAGCATCTAAACATAAAAAATACATAAGTAAGCCCAGAAGCCCTAAATACTCAAGACACAAATAGCAAGTCAAATGATTCCCAAGAAGAAGAAAGGAGAGGACCCTGGGCCTGTAAAGATTGCATCCAGTTTAGTAAAGAAACCGAGGGGGGGAGGGGGAATGATTGGGGAATAGTTGGGGCGGAGAGGAACTATGGGAAGTATGGTGGGTGGGAACTGGAAAAGGGGAAAGCCTTTGGAATGTAAACAGAATATAGAAAATAAAAATTAAAAAAAATACATAAGTAAACAGTATAATTCAGTATAATGCACACCAAGACAGGAAATTAAGAAAATAAGTTGCTGGGTAAGTTCACCTGGAAATGAAAATTTAAAAAAAAAAAAAAAAGAACAGCAGTTTGTTTTTATTTTCTTGCCCAAATAAAAGCCAACTATGAAAAAGAGTGGCATCTAGTTATGAATTATCATTGTCATTCATTAAATCAACATTTTTGAAGGTCAAAATAAAATAAATACTTAGCTATGTTATTTGAGAATTTTGGAAAGGGACTGGAGAAATAGCTCTGAGGTTAAGAGCACTTGGTTATTCTCACAGAAGACCAGAGTTCAGTTCCCAGGACCCACAACTTCATGTTCCCTTTGTAGACCAAGCTGGCCTCAAACTCACAGATCCACCTGCCACTGCCTCCTAAATGCTGGGATTAAAGACATGAGTACTGGCCTAAAAGACTTATTTTTGTGTGTATTGAGTGTTTTGTCAGTACATACATACATGTTTGCTGCCCATGAAGGCCAGGTGGCCTCTCTCTGCAAGAGCCCAAAATCAACAAATCTCTCAAACAACACCCTTTTTTTCCCCCTTTTGTTAAGGCAGGGAGCTCTGAGTAAACAAATTTGGGAACTAAGATCCCAATTTGTACCAGAGATTATGAAGATGGTTTCCTGGGTTCCGGGCACTTCTACAGCCTAACATCTTTCTTCACATTATTTCCTATGCAGATCTTTTCCAGTGCCTTAATGTGTAATGATAGCAGTTGGGAAAAGAATACTGACTGGTGGGTGAGTCAGAGCCCTGGGTTCCATCCCAGGTTCTGTCATCTTATAAAATCTAATCCCCCAGTTTCCTTTGATGATGACAAATAAGACACCAAGGACCAGGAATATTCTAAGTTATCTCTGAACCTTTAATTCTGTATTCATTTGTGCAGTGTTCTTTAGAAGGCCTGGAGTTAAGAGTCCCATTAGGTAATGGCTGCCAAGTTCAGCAATGGTGTGAACACATATTGCTAGCTGGCCCAAGTATTCATTCAATGCTATCTTCCAGAACTAAATAGTTCCCTGTCCACATGTATAGGAATATGTATGAATGTATGTATGTATGAGCCCTTGGATTCAATCTTCCGCCCTTCACGGTGGCTGCTCCGAGGGCCTATCACACCTTATCCTACAGATTGGTGCTTCCTTGCCTACCACCGGGCTCCCTGATCCATCCTTTAATGATTGCACATTTCCTTCTCGCCTTTCCAAGTCCCCTCTCATCATAGGTGGGTAGAAAACGCTAAAAATCAAGTTGGCCAGCCTCCGAGCCCCTCTCAGAATCACCTCAGATTTGGCAACGCCATAGTTGGTGACCCTTCGGGTTCTCAGCTTTAGGTGGTGGTGTTAGCGTACTTAAAGGCAAAGCCTGAACACATCAGTTCCTCAGAAAGGGCCCATGGGGCTGATGGGTGGTCCTGCGTTTCATACCTCAGGCCCTTCCCACAGTCCCAGAGAAAGAGGGATTTTAATTTTTCTAGCCATTCACAGCATTTTCTCCTCCTCCTCAGGAAATGCCAGACCCCTCAGCTCAAACTTTTGAGGGTCTCCTCACAACGCCCTCTCCTCAGAAGTGTTTGTCTCTCCCTTCCCAGCATCACCTCGCAGACAGCCAAAGCCATCCTCTCCATTCCGGAAGGAGAGAGGCTGCAGCTCTCGGGATAGCCAGTTTGGTCACAGTCTCCTCATCAGCTAGGGCTTCGACCGGGGAGCGCGCCCACGCCGGCGGAACCTTCCCGCCTGACTGTGCGTTCGCCCCGCCCCCAGCCCTCGCGCCTGCGCACGCGGGAGCTGCCCGAGGCAGTGGGCGCGTGGGCGGGCGGGAGGACAGGTTGCGGAGCTGCCTAGGTTGGAGGCAAGCAGGGTGGAGGCCGGGCGGTGATACTTTCCCACGGTCTCGCCAAGACGCGGCCCTCGGCCCTTTTCAAAGCGCTCTGACCGCCCTCGGCATTTTCCAGGGCTGGTCCCTGGAAAGCTGCGGCTGCGTAGTGCAGGATTCCCAAGCTGGCTCTAGACCCCAGATGGCTTTGCCTTCTGTTCTGCGGGCGGTGCCTGGGACCAGGCTCTGCCTCCCACATCTAACAGAGGGAAATATGGGTGGCAAATTAACACTGAATTTTAGGTGAACGATCTTTTTACCCTGTATTATGTGTGCCATGCAATAAGATATGGAACAAATACTAAGAAAATTATTTTGAAGTTCAATACTGCAGGTACTATATTGTATCTGACAACTTATCCCCAAGCTTCTCTCCAGTCTATTCCAGGAGGATCCTGGGAGCTTCCCACTCCCCACCAGACCCTTCCTTCCCCCCACGTTTGACTTTACAGAATGTGTGGCTGACACGCAGCTCTGAGTGTCTCTAGCTGGAAGGAAGGGAGATAGTCCTACAGGCACAGAACGGGTTTAGTGAGATGGACGTAGGCTCACAACTATCGGGAATCTGACAGATTGTTCCTTGGGCTGCCAAAAGAAGATGCTGGTTTGAGAGATTCTTGCCTGGCAACGAGTTACCCAAGGAGAAGGGTGGAACAGGGCGTTGGCCGCTTTCCTTTAGAGAAAATTCTTCCTCTGCAGAAGCTGGGATTAGACAGAACAGGCTGAGGCACTGGCAGAGTGCCTACCCAATACACAACCTTGGTGCCCCTTTAATGAACATGTCTCTTGGGACCTGAAATACACCCCTTTCCAGTGCACGCAGAGTTCTTGCCCCTGGTCCCATCTCAGGTATTCACAGCTAGACATACTGGCGAGGTGGCTTTTACTTCTGGAATATTTATTTTAATCATCAGAACCGATTTAAAAAAAAAAAAAGCTGGCATTTGGGAAATCACTGGAGTCTTTCCTTTCTTTTCACATCTCTTTTTAAAAATATTTCCCATCGAAAATGTCAGCTCAGCAGAAATGCTCCGCCTTGAAAATACCACTGGAGATAAAGGGCGGAAGAATGGTAGCTAATGGCAAAGTACTTCAGGTGAGCTGGTTGTCTTGGCTCCCAGCCCTCCTCCTTGGAATGAGCCTCAGGGATAAAGGTAGAGGGAACACCCAACACTATTCTAGATGTAGACATGTACCTAACGAAGGTAGCCAGGGAGAGAGTGCTCTCGCTATCGAATCTAGAATAGAGTTGGGGGAGCCTTTGATGTAAGGGTCCACCTTCTGGACTCCCATGTCTTTTATTCTTGCAATTAGGCAAGGATTGATGCATTTGCTGAACCCTGACTCTGCTATACACACTCTACCTCTTTTTAGCTCCACTTGTTAAAAGTAATCGTCTATGTAACAGGTATTACAACAATGAAAAACAAGGCTCCGGGGACAGGCTATTTAACACTCAGTCGAGTCAGACTCTTAAAACCTTAAGTCCTCTTTGCACTTCTCTATAGCTACTCAGTGTTTCTCCACCTGGATATGACCCGCCTAGCTGCCGGGCAGGTCTGTAGTGTGAGGCTATTGATGCTAACCCCCTCAACAAGATCCAAGGATGCCCTCATCTGCCACAGACCAGGGCTTGACTAAGTTACGGCTTCCACCGAGCTTTATCACTCATCAGTCTGTGTCTGCAACCTGTTGGAACATAGTAAGTTCTAGGCTATCCAATACCACGTTAGGAAACCATGTCTACTCAGATTCCTTCCTCCGGCCAGTAAGAGCTGCAGTCAGAAGGGACTGCTGAGGAGACCACTTATTGTCAATAGATTAAGATGTGTGAGGCCCAAAGAAATTAAATGACTGACTAAGGTAAGGTCACACGGTCAACCAGGTCAATGGAGAAGCTTTTGTGTATAACTGTAAACATGACAGTCCTGACCTTGGCATCTTAATTGACATGTTTTCAGGGACCAGTCCTCTCCGATCCCTAGACTGTGTCCAGCTGGTTGTATTGTCCTCTGTCTACTTAGAAATTGGATTTGTATTTCATGTCTGCTTCTGATACTGATTGTTCTGAGACACAAACCCCTGCTCGGACAGTAAAGACCCTATTATAAGAGCCCCAGATTGACTCTGAAACCCCCCAAAAGACAAAAAGGCAGTTTGAATGGACTTAGAATGTCATAAATGATGCTGCCGGGCAGTGACAATTTAGAGACTGTTAAGATGCCTTTCTTGTTTTCAATGTGTTCTCGATATATATTCCAGAAACTCCTTAGGCTGTTCCTTACTCTCAAGTTCCTCCAGGTTATTCACATGCCCTGAAAGAAAATGGCCTTAGGAATAAATGAAAAGTATCCCTGGAACATTCCTTGTTAAACTGTTGTGGAAAAGGGTTCATTTGAGGACTTCTTCCTGTGGGAAATAAGCAACTTTTTACAAGAGGCTGTTTCCCACATAGACAATGAGAAAGGGTTAACTACTTCTCTCAGGTCCTGAGAAAAGTCTGTCCCCCATCAGTTCCCATAACCGGGTTTCCTGAAATGGAGCAGGTCCCAGGTGTCTCTCTACTAATCACATCCTTGCAAATGGGGCCATGAGCTCAGATTAGCTCATTCCTTCACCTTCGTGAGGCCTTCTCCACCTGGAGCACAGAATCTGGGGCAACCTCACCATTGACTTCCCATCAGGGGTCAGATAGGGATGTTCCCTCGGAGGGATAGGTGAGGGGACACCAGAGGTCATAGTGGGGCTGACTTCCATACCAGTTCATGGCTATGGCATCGTTTTAAGATTTGCAGGCAAAGGGCAATACCAAGACTTAGGTAACTAAAATAGTCTCCTCTTTGCCCCCACTCCCTCTGCTTTTCTTCCTCTCCTTCTTAACATGACTGGCTGTGGTACAGCATGGCTTCCTATCTTTCCTGACTGAGTCACCCTTCACAATCTAATTTCTCATGTACCAGTAGCAGGTACTGGGCCAGCCAGGAGATTTCTGGCCTTTGCTTTTCCTATTAATTCTCCTTTGCTGGAAAACAAAAACAAAAACAAAACCTACAAAATCACAATGTCACAAAAGGTTGCTCCCTCCATAACTGACTTTTTACCTTCTCTGTAAATGGAGCTGGATTTGTCCTGCCAGCTGATACGCACTAGAAAGGAAGCCGGCTTGTGACTGAGGGTATGGAGGCAGCTGAGTTATCTGGTCACACGTAAGCCTATTTGTCTAAAGGTCAGACAATCAACTAGATTTGAAAGACAAGCAGGCAAATAGGGACGAAGATTCATCTTCTAGGAGTCCCTTTAAAAAGATGTTGGTGCTGCAAGTCAGTCTTGGGTCAGTCGTGGAGACCAGTGGTCCAGAGTGCTTCAGCAGGAACTCGGGCCTACACAATCTTAGAGCCAGTAATCCGGAATGTAGCTGACCTGATCCTTCCTTCACTCTAAAGGAGACTTGATGGTCTCCACTCTGGCTTTCATGGCTGTCTTCTCTCTTCCCCGCTGTAATTTTCACAGGTTGAGAAGAGGTTAGAAGATCAAAACCCTGAAGGGCTGGGCAGTGGTGGCGAACGCCTTTAATCCCAGCACTTGGGAGGCAGAGGCAGGCGGATTTCTGAGTTCGAGGCCAGCCTGGTCTACAGAGTGAGTTCCAGGACAGCCCAGGACTACACAGAGAAACCCTGTCTCGAAAAACCAAAAAAACCCTGAAGGATCTGTATGCCTACCTCCTTCCATCTCACCACTTACTTCAGATGTTAAGTCCTAATCTCCCACAATTAAAATAGAAATATCTCCAAGGAATATAGTTAAAATAGCATCTATGACACAATACTAGAGTTTGGATGTTTAAATTACAAGCAATTTTAGAGGTCATTTAATCTAGTATTTCCCAGCCAGAGAAGCAATGTTCCAATTCTTTCCCTCCTCCTGGACAGCCACCCTTTTTCCTGTCTTTTCCTGGTATCCAAGGCAGAGAATCTGCCAGCTTGCCCAGTGTGCTTATGATTGGGAAACACCCTACTCCATGTCCCCATTTCCTACAATAGTTGAGCCATCCCTCACTCAGGCTGATATCTAGTGTTTACTTGAATGTCTTACATTAGGAAATTCACCACCAAAAACCATTGCACTTTGGAAAGCAGTGGTTTGGAAGGGTTTTTCCATCATAGGGGCTACCGTCTTTCCCATTTCCCTAGCCCCGTGTCTTCCACTCATTAGTCACAGATCTGTCCTTTGAAACCACAGAGAATCCATCTAATCCCTTCATAAAAGGCCCTGGGGAATACTTGGGATGGTGATTGTTAACCTGTCACAGTGGTTCAGACCTGGCCTGAATGATTGTATTATAGATGACCTGAGCTTGGCACACATGTTGTATCCTGAAAACATTGTATAAACCAGTTCTGTGTGAATCGAATAATTTTAAATAGAGAAGTTGACTCCTTTAAAAACCCTGTTATCAGTTCTTTCATAAACGGAAGTGGGGGCTGGGCATTGAATCCAGGGCTTTATACATGCTAGGCAAGCACTCTACCGCTGATGGGCAAGCAGTCTACCGCTGAGCTTCGTCCTGCTCCTCATTTCACTCTTTATTTTTGAAACAAGCTCTGTCTTACTAAGTAGCCCAGGTTGGTCTTGAGTTCACTTTCTAGGCCAGGCAGGCCAGGAGCCTCTCATAGCACCTCAGTCTTTTTGTTTTGTTTTGTTTTGTTTTTTCGAGACAGGGTTTCTCTGTTTAGCCTTGGCTGTCCTGGAACTCACTCAGTAGACCAGGCTGGCCTCTAACTCAGAAATCCGCCTGCCTCTGCCTCCCAAGTGCTGGGATTAAAGGCATGTGCCACCACCGCCCGGCGGCACCTCAGTCTTACAGGCTTGAAATCCACCAGGCCAGACGTGGACAATCTTTATGTAATACACAAACCTCCCCTATTTGCCTTTCATACAAATCTAAATTTTCATATGTTACCTTTTCCTGAAGACAAATTTTGCCTCCATATGCAAAATAATGATAATAGGCAAACATTGTTGAGTGCGTATCTGGGACCTGGTGTCTCATACCTGCCATGTTTTATTTAATTCCTCACCACAACATCCTTCTGCAAAATCATCCAGTTTGTTTATAGATGAGGAAATCCAGTCTCAGACAAGCTCATTCCTTTTCTAATGTCACTCAACTAGTAAGTGATAGACCAGAGTTCAAACACAGCCTATGAGGCAGACCACAGTCCGTTGTCCTTGCCATTAAGACGCTTCAGGTGTGGGTGACAGAACAACTCACTCAATGTGAGTGAATTGGGCTAAGACACTGAAAACTGACCTAAATGTCTACAGCTTCAAAGATATACGGAAAACTGACTCTTCTTAGATACAGGCACTGTAGGCTTCCCAGAACAACTTACAAATTCCAGTACAGCTTAACCGAGGAGCCGTCAACAGCTTCCCTTCAGCTATTATTAGTTAACAGATGCTACCAAATTTATTTCCAGGGTATGGTTAAAAGCAGACACTTTTCCCCGGGTCTCTGTACTCCCAGGAGTTAGTAGCATGAGCTTCTTAGAAGTAAGAAATGGTTCACTATTGACTGGTAAAAGTTGCTGGATATCGTGGTTGATCCCAGCCCGTTCTTAGATGGGTCAAGATCATTCGGGTGAGCCCAGTTTTTAATGGCATTTAGGTTTTTGAGTTAAAAATAGTTTGGCAGGGATGGAACATAATAAGAAAGTGCTGTTTCAAACCCACACTGGGCAGAGATAAATGGATGCAATGCTCAGTGTCCTCTACTTCCAGTCTCCTCATTTAGTCAATACCAGTGTGTGCTCAAAGTGCTGCTTAGAACAGAACACAGCCCTGGGGGTTCCTAGGACCCCAAACTTTCCTACTTTGTAAAAGAAAGCTTAAGATGGGACTCTTTTCAGTCCTTTGTGCCCTATGGCAGCTGCCCCCAACTATCAAAGGCCACCTTGGACTAAAGCATTACCTGCCGTCTCATGTGCAGACTTGCTTTCCAACCATGTCTATCCTTTGCAAATCATGTCTGAAGCTGGCAAGTTGGCATCCTGGTCTATGCTGGTTACAGTTAATTAAGCCCCGTCTCTGAAGGTGTGTGCCCCCCTGGGAGCTCACCTTTCTGACCTTCCCTCGGGCAGCAGGCTTGTTTGGAATCACAGATCAAAGACTGATGTGGGAAAGAATGTAATTTTATTTCTCAGCCCCCATCTCTATGAATGAAAGAGAATGAAGCTGGCAAAGTCAAGACAAACCACACAGTCTTGAGCTTTAAACTCTGTCCCTTAGGATCCTCTTACCAGCTGCATTCCTGAGGTTTTCTACTTGAGAGGTTCAAGGTCACTCTAACAGGAAGGAGCACCAAGGCCACATAGCACGTTTCTGTCTTTCTTGTCTGATAAAAATGTGACTTCCTTCAGTTGAGCTTGGCCACTGGATGGTGAGGCCGCTGAGTCTGCAGCTGAGCTCCCTATGGGATGGCTTCTGTGGTCTTAGTGGCTGAAGCACAGTGATGGTTTCTTTTTCTTTTCTTTCTTTTTCTTTTCTTTTTTTTTTTTCCTGGGGAGCGGGGTTGGTTTTTGGTTTTTTTCAAGACAAGTTTTCTCTGTGTAGCCCTGGCTGTCCTGGAACTCACCCTGTAGACCAGGCTGGCCTCGAACTCAGAAATCCGCCTGCCTCTGCCTCCCTAGTGCTGGGATTAAAGGCATGTGCCACCACCGCCTGGCACAGTGATAGTTTCTAACTGCCACCACAGCTCTTCCTGTGACTGCTGAACTGAACTCCCATCTGAACCCTGGCCTGGGCTATTCACACACCAACCCCTCAAGCATCCTGGCTTTTAGTTACCATCATGCCCCAACACACCATATTTATCTCTATTGGGATGGGTACCGAGGAACTTTTCAAAATTTCCTCCAAATATCAAAGAGCCAAGGAGATCCAGGGTCAGAGGATAAGATGAGAGAGTAGGCCGGGGTCAACAGGGAGGATTCCACCAGACCTTTGCTTGCCCGGGTCTACACAGACAGTACACTGATACTCTGAGACTGTTGCCCACTACTGCCTCAGGTATTTTGACAGACTGTGTCTTCTTAGAGTTCCAGGAATGAAGTAGAGCCCATGCCTCTTCTGTCCACCATGGCTTGGCTGTGCCAAGGGCATGGGAAGACTTGCTCTCCTGCCCTCAGCCTTTCCAGGGCTGCTCCAGTCCCAGAAACTGTCACATTTCCAATGTGAAATTCCAAATGCCTTTTCCAATCAACAGATGATGGAATAATCTCTGAACTTTAGGCTTACCGGATCTGTCTGTCTCTTGATATTTAAAGGAAGCTTCTGGTGGAAAAAAATGAAAATCTCTCTAAAGCACCTGGCTCTTACAACGGAAGAGCCAAATGTCTCAAGAATATCATCTTGCTGTAGATTTGATTTGATTTGAGTTGATTTATTTGATTTGAGACACACTTCTAGGTTCAAGCAATCCTGTCTCAGAGCCTCCTGAGTAGCTGGAACTGTAGGAATGCACCACTTGCGTGGCCTTAGTGGTGCCACGTAGCTCTTAAATGTTAAGAATTTAACTCAAGCCAGGTGGTGGTGGAGCACGCCTTTAATCCCAGCACTTAGGAGGAAGAGGCAGGCGGATTTCTGAGTTCGAGGCCAGCCTGGTCTACAGAGTGAGTTCCAGGACAGCCAGGGCTATACAGAGAAACCCTGTCTCAAAAAAGCCAAAAAAAAAAAAAAAAAGGAAGGAAGGAAGGAAGAAAGGAAGGAAGGGAAAGGAAAGGAAAGGAAAGGAAAGGAAAGGAAAGGAAAGGAAAGGAAAGGAAAGGAAAAAGGAAAGGAAAGGAAAGGAAAGGAAAGGAAAGGAAAGGAAAGGAAAGGAAAGGAAAGGAAAAGAATTTAACTCAGATATTTGAGTATCTTGGTTGGGAACCTATTCAGACAGCAGTCCAGCTTTCTGCTGCTTCAGTGATGGGACACAGATTGGAGATAAAATAACTGGGAAAGAAAGAAGCTGGGGATATGGCTCGATGGCAGAATATCTGCCTAGCATGCACGAGTTCCTGAATTTCACCTCCAGCACTATCACACAAACAGTGAGGTCATAGTATTTAATACGAAGAAAATTCAGTTTCATCCAATTCCAATACAGAATCCTCTTCCCCACCATACATCAGTTTGTTGCACGGATATCTATGAGCCTATGGAATGAGGGTGTTGTCTTTATTCATGGTGCTCACAGCTTGGAAGGGAACATGACCATTAGGCAATGATGATCCAGTAAGAAGTTTTGGATGATGCACCACTGTAATCCCAGAACTGAGGTAGAGGCATGAAAATCACAACTTCAAATCCCAGCACAATCTATACATTGAGTTTCAGGCCAACTGGGCCTACATACTAAGATCTTGTTTCAAACAAACCAAAACGTGATATTGAAGTTGAAACCTACACTCAAAGGATGGGGAATGATCTAGATGAAATAGCAAATCCAGATGCTGCCCCCCCCCACCATGTTTTCAGACAGAATCTGTAACCAGACCAGCCTTGAATTCTCTATGTAGTCAAGTTGGCCTTGGGTTGCTTTCTGAGCCTCCTACCTCTGCCTTTGAATGCTTGCATTACAGGTCTGTGCCACTACGAATAAGCATGTTCAAAAAATTTCACACATACTGAGAAATGTGTAGAGTTCCACGTGGTTATGATATAAATTAAGGAGGGATGAGGTAAGGCTGGAGAAATATGCAAAGCATATAAGCTTTGCTACAAAGTCCCTGAGGATTTCAGCAGGTAAGTGTTCTCTGTCAGACTGATGGATTAAAGATGCCATTCAAGCTGCCCAGGGAGTAAGACAGTCCAAAAAAGAGATAGAGAATAAGAAAAAAAAAACCTAGATAAAATGCCAACACCATCAGAAGCATGTGATAAGCAGAAGAGAAACAGAGAGCACCACAGGAATTAAAAAACAAAACAGAGCCAGGCAGTGGTGGCACACTTGGGAGGCAGAAACAGGCGGATTTCTGAGTTCAAGGCCATCCTGGTCTACAGAGTGAGTTCCAGGACAGCCAGGGCTATACAGAGAGACCCTGTCTTGAAAAACCACACACACACAAAACAAAACAAAACAAAACAAAACAAAACAAAACAAAACAAATTAAAGTATGGAAACCATAAGCAAAGAGTTGTCATCAATATCAAGAGGAACAGTAAGTAGCAGTTAGAATAAAAATAGAATCATTGCTGACCATTTTTAAGGAGCCTCAAGGAGTAAAATATATATCCAGGTTGCAGTAAATCCATCAAACCAGGGAGTGGGGGGTGGCTCAGTGGGTAAAGTGCTTATTGTACAAACATGAGGATCTGAGTTCAATCCCCAGCAGCTGTGTAAATGCCAGGCACAGGGGCAAAATTCCTGCCACACTGAACTGGGGCACTGGCAGAGACAGGCAGATCCTCCAGCCCAACCAAAACGGAAAACAGGTTCAAGAAGAGATTTTCTCAGAAAGTAAGGTGGAGGACTGGAGAGATGGCTCAGTGGTTAAGAGCACTGGCTGCTCTTCCAGAGGTCCTGAGTTCAATTCCCAGCAACCACACGGTGGCTCACAACCATCTGTGATAGGCTCTGATGCCCTCTTCTTGTGTGTCTGAAGACAATTACAGTGTACTTACA
The DNA here is from genome assembly GCA_964023405.1 of Apodemus agrarius. Taxonomy (NCBI): domain Eukaryota; kingdom Metazoa; phylum Chordata; class Mammalia; order Rodentia; family Muridae; genus Apodemus; species Apodemus agrarius. The sequence goes on from OZ030005.1 coordinate 142,021,444, forward strand.
TAAGTAGAGTAAATAAATAAGTCTTTTTAAAAAACAAGGTAAGGTGGAGAGTAATAGAGGAAGACACCCAGTGCCGGCTTCTGACCTCCTCACATACAGTGAGCACATGTAGACAGTTCTGTTTTCTGATCTGCAGTGTAACTATATTTGGGTGGGGAAAACTATGCATATGTGTGCAATTAAATGGGTCACACCAATCTCTGCACTGATGTCTTTCGAATGGATTTTCTCAATGCAGATTACTCTAAACCCGTGTAAAGTTGACTAATATCTTCAAAGATACCTTAATTTCAAGGTTCTAAAATCAGAAGCCCTCCCCTCTTAAACGTGGTCACCTCTCCCTTCCCCTGCCTGCTCATTACATCCTTCACCAGCCCTTCCTCTCCAGCAGAGCTACACTGACTTTATCTATGCACATCTGAGCAGTTTTCCTAACTATGCACCTCTGCACCCATTGCCACCCCCAGTTCCAGCTCCTCTCTTCCCAGTACCAGTGTAATATCCTAACTGGCTTCTTTTCCAAATGGGCACCCTCTCCAACACATCCCCACACACCAGCTAACCTTTTGGAAAAACAAAGCCATCCATTTGATATTCTTGTTTTAACACTCTTAAAGCCTCCAGGACATTGAAGTTAAAAAATCAAATTCTTTAAATGCTATAGATATCTCTATCCTTTCCCATTTCAGTGATCATGGTAAGGTATTCTATCATTGTCTTCATTTTCTTATATGTGAAATGGGCTTAATGTTTACCTCTCCACGTTCCTAAAGGAGTTTAAAAGTGGGGGGCTAGAGTAATGGCTCAGGGTTTAAGAGCACATGCTGCTCTTGCAGAGTATGAAGATTTAGTTCCCACCCCCAAGCTGGTAGCTAAGAATCATCTGCGATTCCAGTTCCAGGGAATCTAACACCCTCTGGTCTCTCTGGGCACCAGGCCCACATATGGTGGACATATATACATACAAGGAAAACACCAATGCATATAAAAATAAAAAAAAATCTTTTTAAAAAATTAACTAAGATAGACTTGTATTCAGGAGGCAGAGGCAGGAGAATCCCAATAAGTTAGGGGCAGAGAGAAAAAGAGGAAGAAAGGAGAGGGAGAAGTGTAGTGTAAACCTCAAGAAACATGTCAGTGACTGTTATCAGTAGTCTCCATCCTCCGCCTTGTACTTCTCTTTTCCGATCTCAGTCAAATGATGAGAGTCTTCTTCTACCCCTCTTTATCCAGGTTTCTGCTCTCTGCTAAACTGTCTTCTAGCATCCCACCTGCCAGAGGGATCACAGATCCTCTTGGTCTGTGATCAAGATTGATATCGCTGAGGAAGCAGAGCCAATGGACACAGACAACTCAAGAAGGCTGAATCTCAGTGTATAATACTAAGCAGGCAAGCACAAGGCCATGGGTTCAGTTCCAACCAAGGGAAGGAGACGGAGGGGGAGAAGGTGGATGGTGCCGACGTGGACAGGCCGTCAGCGTTGTTTGCTTGTTAAACTGGCACTTAATTGTGTTTCAGTGTTCACCAGGAGTGAGGGCCGTGAGGACGTGGGAGGCGATGAGATTTAGAGCAGGAGCCCGAAGAATCATTTGAGGGAAGAATAGAGCTGAAGAATAGTACAGAAAGAGCTGAAAATCCAGCTCTAGCTCTAGGCATGACAATATAGCCAAGACCTTCCCACGAGCCAGGGTTAGCCTAAGCAGGAAACGTGAATCCTTTGAGCAGCTCAGCACGCTAGGAGGATATCATTCCATTCACTTTGGCAACTCAGGAAAAGGAAGCAGAGGTTCTCTTTGTCATTGACTGTACTGATTCACTACAGTGAAAAAGAACAAGTTTCCAAAGCAACCTAGTCGCAGAGCTGAGACAAGTGATCTCAGCATTCTGTTTACTGAGCATGCTTCCTTTCCAAATTGGGAAACAGTACAGTAAAGTAGGACTCTGGTAAAATAATGGCTGCCGGGACTGAGTGCGTTACTATGGGTGGAATGCTGCTCTAGTACTTTACCTGCAGTAATTCACTTGACACTCACATTTTATAGGTGAGGAAACTCCGTTGCAAAGAAGCTACGTACATGTTTAAGGTCATACTACAAAGCCAGGTTTGTTTGCTTATTTATTTAGAGACAAGTCTCACTTTGTAGTCCAGGCTGATCCTGTAACCCTCAAGCTTCAGCCTACCGAGTGCTTCCCTTACATGTGGAAACCACCACTCACAGTTCCCAATTAGATATTAATCGCAGGGCTTCCAACTCCAAGGCCAGTTTTGCCTTCCCCCACCCCTCTGGTACTAGGGATTGAACTCAAGGCCTTTGCATACAAGGCCTCATCTACCACTGAGCTATCCCAGACCCAAAATCGATACTGTTAACTATTCTACCCTACTCTTTCTCTGAGCAGACTAGGAATCAGAAGATGAGGAGTCTCTGTGGTGAGTTAATTTGGTTAATTTGGACTTCCACTTAGGTGTCTGAATATCATTTTGATTAATAAGAATGAAAATTAGAATACTTATATGGCATTTTGAAAGAGTATGCAATGCTGAAATTGAAGAATTAATCTACAAAAACTATTCCTTAGGTCAATCGCAAGACCTACTATCACCCTAGCCTCTCCTCTAACCACAATCATACAGGCTGTCTCAGGATCAGCAGCAATGAATGGTTTGCAATTTGTCTGATGCTAAGCTAATTTCCACCTCATCATCAGTTTTGATGTCTCCTGGCCATGTTTCCATGATGACCATTATGTACACCTTGGCCTATTCCTGAACAGCCTGAATATGCTGACTCTGGGGACAGGAGAAGCATGTGTTTACACTGCTGGACGGAATGAGGTAGTTTTTTGTTTTGTTTGTAGTTCTGGCTGGGCTAGAATTCCCATGTAGAGCAAGCTGGCTTTGAACTCATAGGGCCTGCCTCTGCCTTCTTTCTGAACTCTGGGATTAAAGGTATAGCACATTCTACACAAGTGACTTTTTAAAAAACTCATAAATACCCTGAAATACAGTTTACAGAAGGCTAAATTCCAGTTTAATGATAGAATCTCAGATTAGCAGTCTACCAAAACTCCCCAGTCGCCCCCCCCAACCCACTTTATATCTGAGGAAAACCAAGGCCAGATAGATGAAACAATGCAACTGTTTGGTGGTGGTAGCAAGGTTTTGTTTTACCTTAGATTTTTTTAAACTACATTTAACACAGTGATTTCACTTTGTGAAAATCATACCTGGGAAGCAGTGCGATTACATGTAGCTGTTTTAGTTATGCATACCTTTCCAGAAAGAAGCAAAATGCTAAAATTTAGCTAATGATAAAGCTATTTTAATACCCTAAGCTCAATAATTCACTGAAAGAGCATTCTTTTTGTTGCCCTTACTTGTCCATTTCAGGCATTCCTAATGTATGAAAGGGCCAATCTCTTCTCAGGAGTATATAACCCAAAGGCTCTCGACAAAAATCCATCTTTTTTTTTTTTTTTCCTTCTGGTTCCTCCCTGAGCTTAGTTAGCTCTCCAATCTGGAAGAACAGTACTTTCAGAGCTGGAGTGGGGGTGGGAGTGTCACATGACATAACGCACTTTTAGCACCCACTGCTAGCACCCACTCTGTGCATTTGCTCTGATTTGGGCATATTTCCTTCCTCTCCTAAGCAGATAGCAGCTCACCTTGGTTGATGCCATTAAACCGTAGACCACTCAGCTGCTAATAAACCAGGAAGAAACCGGGCCGTGCTAGGACTAGAAATGTCCATCCCTGCCCCCAACCCCCTTAAGACAGTGACTAGGCCGGAATTCTCCTGGTTGATAAATGAGAGGAGCTGAGGAGCCGCTGTGATGACGGTTCCGAGAATCTGATTTTGAGAAGGCGAATCTCCAGGAGCACCATGGAGATGCTTTTGGAAAGCGGGCCAGCCTACCTGCCGGAAGGAGGACGAGAGAAAGGGAGCAAGGTAGAGAGAAACGCTTAAGCGAGATGGCCTGGAGGTGCCCAAAAAGGGACATTTGAAAAGGAAACGGAGGCCGCATCTCGGGGAAACCTCGGAGGTAAGTGACATTTAAAAGGGTAGCGAATCCAGGCAAAGGCGCGAGAGAGACAAAGGTGGAATGTCCAAACTAGGAAGAATAAGCCGGGTTAACTGTGGGTGGTACCCCGACGCCCAAGGGTGTCGTGGGGCTGGCGAGGACCGGAAGGTGGGGGTCAAGCGGGGCATCTACGCAGAAGGCAGTGGGGGGTCGGGAACTGGCGAAGGAGCGGCTGTCCTGCATTTGCCCCGGGGAAGGTCAGAGACCCCCTACCGGAGAACCACAGCAGGAACCTAGAGGGGCCGCGGTTGCCATGACGCCGGGTGGGGAGGGGGATGACTCGCGCCCCGCCCCAAGCCCCGCGGGGCCGCGAGCTCCAGATGGTCCCGGGCCTCCCGCGGGAGCTGGCGGCCTGCGGCAGGGGGAGGCTATTGTCCTCCTTCGGCGGCGCCGCAGTCCCGCCGCTCGCGCCCGCGCGCAGCCGCCACGCGCCCCGCGGCCGCCGGCCCCGCGCGCCCCCCGCGCCGCTCGCGCCCTGTGACAGCGCCCTCCTGCCGTGCGCCCCGGGCCGCCCTGCTGCCGCCGCCAGTAGCCTCCCGCAACCACCCCTCGCGACCCGACTGTGGGCGCGGCGACAAGTGCGCCCCCGCTAGCCGCGCTCCCGTTGCCCGACAGGCGCTCCGCACCCAGGTAGGTGCAGCCGGCGACCCGGCCCGCTTTGTCCCGGCCGGCAAGGAGGCGCGCTTTGTGCGGCCGTGTGCAGGCGGTGGGGTCGGTCCTGGGGAGCTCAGGAGGGAGGATGCGACGCCGAGTGCCCGGGTCCTGTGAGGGCCAGCCAGGTACCACTGTGAAGACTGTGGGGGCCGAGGCTTGGGGCATGCGGACCTCTATGGAGCGCAGAGAAGAGTCTGGAAGAGTTGGGCTGACAGACGCGCTGATGGATCGGGGTCGCCTGGGCTCGGAGCGCTTCTGGCAGCGCGTGTTTTTAGCGGTGCGTCGGTTCCTGCGCGGACCGGCCAGTGCTGGTAGTGGGACTGGGAACGCACTAGGTCTGCCTGGGGCCTGTGAATACATAGCTACATCTAGCTCCGCAGCTTGTTGGCCGCTGGCTATGGGGCTGCGTGGGCTTTTCCTCTCCACTGTGGTAGCTATAGCTCCATGCTACCTTTAGGGTTCTCATTGATAAGAGAAGTGGACATGGTTGGTGGAGATGGCTGTAGCTGCTTGAGAGGGTAAAACCTCTTCGGGCAGTGAGAAAGCGTTGTGGAAGGTGTTTCCAGGACCCTGAACATTTATAGGCCTGTGGATTTTGCCAGTCACACAACTACCCAGCAAGGCTGCCTGGCTGGGGTTCCAATCCAAGCTCTACATTCTATAAACACCATCCACTTTGGCTCCAGCCTCCTGCATCCTAGGAGCCCATGACACTGCATGCTTGTCTGAGATGCAGGCTTGATTTCTCTGTGGGCTGTTTCTCAGCTGTCTTCCCCCATTACGATTCAAGTTTTGAGAGCCTGGGTTTGTAGGTATGGTCAGTTGATATCCCACAACCCAGTTTCTCTTGAAGGCGAAGAGAGAAGAGTGAGTTTCAAATGTGTGCGTGTGTATCTCAGCCTGAGCCTGGGGCAGCCTCTCGGCATGTTGAGAGGAGCACAGGATGGAGGGAGGGGGTGAGGGAAAAGCTAAGATGGAGCTTCGACTTTTCCGGTAAGGAAACTGATGTCAGCTCAAGCTTAGCGACGGGGGTGGCAGGCGAGGGGAAGTGAGTCTGAATAATTATGCCCCGGGTGAAGGATTTTTTCGCTTATTTATTTTTTCCGACCAGGTGATCTTCCTGCCAGTTTCTTGGGTGCGGAGATTACATGTGTGCAACATCATGCTCAGCCTAAATAGCAAATTCTAAAGGAGAAAATGAAAATCTCAATGTCTTCAGCCCAGCTCTCGAATTTCTCACTGACTGGGGAAAGGTTGGGTTGTTTTTTCCTCCTGTCCCTTGCCATGATGCATCTCTCTTGCTTTTTAAAGCACCCTGGGTTTCACTGTGATTCTTTTTTCTTTTTTTTCTCCATGCCAAACCATCCATTTATATTTGGAGTCAAATGAGATTTTTAACTTTGCTGAAGTCCCTGCCTATCTGCCCTGATGTATTATTCACCTGCTGGTCATTTATTCAGCTTTGACTTCCAGAGGCTGTCATGCCTGCGCTCCTTCCTCTAGTTGTCAGAGCCCACTTCATGTCATCCTCCCTCTGTCCTGGCCTGGGGCTCTCGCTCCTGTCCGAGTAAGAAGAGGTTATCTCCTTTAGCTTGGGATAGGGCCTGCGCACACACAGAAGCCACCCACAGCCACACTCACTCCGGACACACGGTGCCTTCTCAGCTCTCAGAGGTCCCTAAGTGGTCCCAGCTGCTCTGCTTGTCATCTTTGGACATTAGTGGCCCTCCATGAGCTGCCTGGGAATGAAAGTCCCGGGCCCGTTCCAGATGTGCCACACCTGATCTGTTTCGGCGGCCGAGCACTCAGGTCATGTGGTTTGTATCTGAGACTCCTTGGTCCACGTGCTCAGCCCTGAAAGCCCTCCAGCCAAGAAGCAGGTCTTTCCTCCTCCCATCTTCAGTCTTCCCATGAGCCTTCTCTTCATCCCTAAGAAAGGCATTGATTCAGTGACCAGAATAAGAATTATGGAAAATTCCTGTGATACCTCTTTATTGAATACCTGTTCTGCTGAATGACCAATACTCCAGTTCTCAATAAGTGAAAAGTGGACCGAGCAGAGACGCATAAACAACTAATGGTCATGACTGTGTTGAGCACAGGAACAGCGGCAGGGGCAGCGTGCTAATGAAGCACAGAGGAGGGGGGTAAAGAGTGGGGGATTGGAAGGCAGGGCAGGGCGGGAAATGGGGTTTCTCAGCTAAGCAGTCTGTACCCAGCAGTACTTGGGTGGGCATAGGTTCAGCAAGACCTCTAGCCTGAAGCTAGTGGGAGCCAACACTATTCTAACGTAACCACATAAGCTTCTTGGGCCTGGCTGAGGTCAGTGGCTAAGAATGAGGGAATGCAGAACTGTAATCTGGATTAACGGTGGCACCTCCCTTTTGCCAGAGTTCATGAACCCTTGGAGGAGAATAAAATTGAGGATTCCCCAATGAAGGGAGAAGACAGTTGTGTGGCTTGGGATTTGCTCCATGTGGGAGCATGGAGATTCAGGTCTTATGTAAGGGACAATCTAGGTAGGAAGACTCAAGCAGAAAACCTTAAGACTCTGGAGATGGTGATTGTTAGAGCACAGAAAATATATTGTAGAGGGTGATGGGTGGTGCAGAGCTGGAATGCCTGGGAACTGTCAAGACACAGATAGAGCCTCAGAGCCACCGTGCTGAACAGTTCCACTTGGTACTGTCCTTGTGATCTATTGGAATAAACCCTATGGAGGCACAGCATAATGGCCCTGGGGGCCGTCTGTGACTTTGAGATCACCAATGCCGTGCTAACTATCTGTGTCATGGCATGCTTGGAGATTCAGGTGCCAGAGCATGTAACGTCCTAGCCTTGGTCTGCGAAGAAGAGCATTCTAATGTTCTGTTTTTCATTTAGTGAGATTCTAGCTCCAGATGTTTTCCCCCAAAATTACAGAAGGCAAGGCAGGGCAGGAAATAGGGTTTCTAATTTTTTGAACCAGTGTCAGTGGAGGAAGGGGAGAGGGTCAGCTGCTTGCAGGGCCAACCCACAGCTAAGCAGGCTGTACCCAGCAGTACTTGGGTGGGCATAGGATCCAGCAAGACCCTCCCAGCCACACATCCCTGGAAGGTCAGGATCCCAGGCCTGGACACTAGTGGGGTCTGAGAGGAGCAAAGGGGCATGTTGGGGTCTGCAGAGAAGTTGGCAGCACTTCCCTACCTAAAGGAATCCATTGGCAAACAAGCAACAACAAAAAAATAGCCCTGGGGGCTGGCTTTAGTAGGTTTGTAGGAGGTTTTATCCTATAAAAGGAAAATAGGAAAAGTAATGAGGAAAACTGGGTATCTTTTTTCCCCCCAAGACAGGGTTTCTCTGTATAGCCCTAGCTATCCTGGAACTCACTCTGTAGACCAGGCTGGCCTCAAACTCAGAAATCCACATGCCTCTGCCTCCCAAGTGCTAGGATTAAAGGCGTGTGCCACCATCGCCCAGCTGAAAACTGGGTATCTTAATGGGAGTGCATCACCTGTGCTCTCACACCCTTACCTTAGCTGCGCTAAGTTGCCTCTAGTTGAGAGACTTTAACTCCAGACACAGCAGGGCTGAGTGGCTGTGCTTCTGAGTCAGACTCTAGTTTCTTGTTCAAAACCAAAACTATTGGGTGACTGGCTCAGGTCATGCCCGGCTTATAGTGCTCTTTGCCCAGGGTGATTCAACTCTGCCCTATGATTTAGTTTTGTATAAATATTTACAGAGCAAATCCAGTGACTCTATTGGTATAAAATGATGGGAAAGGAGTCCTAGTCCTAGTGGGAACTAAGCTCTTTGTCTATAGGGTAAGTGTAACGAAAGACCCCAATCTCAGGACAGGGACGTTTATTCTTTATAATTTGGCCTCCTTAGCTTTAACTGTCAATGTGGTAAAAAGGCTTGTCATCTGGGAGGAAAGTCTTCATTAAGGAATCGCCCAGAGCAGGCGATTAATGGACACATCTGTGGGGGATTGTCCAGGTTTTTATTTGATGTAAGAGGCCTCAGTCCACTGGGGGTGGCGCCTTTCCCTTTGTACCTGGTCCTGAGCTATAGCAAGAAAAAGGAAAGAAAGGAAGGAAGGAAGGAAGGAAGGAAGGAAGGAAGGAAGGAAGGAGAAAGAAAGAAAGAAAGAAAGAAAGAAAGAAAGAAAGAAAGAAAGAGGGGGTGTAACAGGAGTGCTGCCCTGGCTTCCCTCAGTGATGGACTATGACTTGAAATTTATAAGCCAAATAAATCCTCCCGAAGTTGATTTTGGTCAGAGGGTTTATCACCACTGAAAGAAGAACCTTCTTCATGCCACTCCCAGGGAAATCCTGGTGAGTCAGGTGGACAGCCCCGCCCTTAAAGAAGACCAGGCTCAGCTCTTTGGAACCAGCTAATCATAGTAGCCAAGTTCTGTGTGCCCATGTGAACACACACCATCCTCCCCACCCAGCCTTCCCCAGACCATGAGAAGTTTGTTTCCTTTCTTCCCAGACCAGGTGTTGCCAAGGTCATAGTCCTTGCCTAGGAAGTAGTTCTTGAGTTTAGGATGCCTGTGTTGACGAGATATTAGGAAAGTGAGAAATGTAGGATGTAGAGTTCTGTTAAAGTTTACAACTCTCTACCCCCATTCCCTTGATTGGCTACTAAATGTTGTAGTACACAAGAACTTTGAACCTAACAGACTTTCCAAGAAAACTCTCCAGCAGCTAACCTGAAGCTCGTTTGAGGACAGAGCATGTTTGCTTAAGTTAAGGTCATAAGTGGTAGTGGCCAGCATGCATGACCCAGCTACCACGGCCTGGCCATGGAAGGCAGAGATGAGTGCCGGTCCCTCAGGGCACTGCTGAAGGGCTCTGGGATGCTCAGGGAATGATCTCTGTATCAGAGGCTATGATGAATGTAGAAAGAGGCTAGAAAGATGGCTCAGTGGTCAAAGCAGCGGTGGTTCTTTCAGAGGACCCAGGTTCAATTCCCAGCACCCATGTCAGCTCACAACCATGTGTAATTTCAGTTCCAAAAATCCAGCATCCTCTTTTGGCATCCCTGGGCACCAGGCAAACACACGGTACACACACATGGGTACACACATATACACACACATGCAGCAAAACTTGCATATCCATATAACAAAATTGAAAAAAATTAGAGGGGCTGGAGAGATGGCTCAGCAGTTAAGAGAACTGACTGCTCTTCCAAAGGTCTTGAGTTTAAATCCCAGCTACCACATGGTGGCTCACAACCATCCGTAATGAGATCTGATGCCCTCTTCTGGTGTATCTGAAGACAGCTACATATAATAATAAATAAAGACTTACATATAAGCCAGGTGGTGGTGGTGCACACCTTTAATCCCAGCACTTGGGAGACAGAGGCAGGCAGATTTCTGAGTTTGATGCCAGCCTGGTCTACAGAGTGAGTTCCAGGACAGTCAGGGCTACACAGAGAAACCCTTTCTCGAAAAAACCAAAAGAAGGAAAAAAAAAAAAAAAAAAAAGAAAAGAAAAAGAAAAAAATTAGAGTGAAATGGCTTTTTAAAAGTCAGAAAGAACCTTGCTTCAAAACCTAGTACTGTAGCTTCAAGCCAAATAACCTTGAGCCAGTGGGTTAGCAGCAGCAGCATGGCTGCTTCATCTATGAATCAGGGAAGGCCCTCTGCTCGTGAGTGACAGGGACACATAGCACAACTGACATTTGTAAAGAACTTAGGAAGCATTTTCTGTAGCAACAAAAAGAACTGCAGAGGTAAGAGGACACAGCACGTCCTCCTGTGAACACCTAGACACTTGGTCCATGCCTTTCTCAGTACAGCCATCTTTATGTATGCCTGGTAGATTTATCTCAGCTCTAGAGCAGAATCTGGGTCTTTAATCTCTCAGGTACCTATAAGGAAGATTCAGAACAAGAGTGGAACTGGAGACTGAAACCATCGTTTTCTGTTTACTGCCCAAGGAGGTGTAAAGCTGCTGCATGTGTTACCCTGAGACCTTTGCTTCTTTTAGCATACCTGCGCTGTTCTATGGGACTCTGGCCCTTGAAGCCCTTCCAGGCTCTGGTGTTTCCTTCCTTCCCTTCTTCCCTTCCTGTGCATCTGTCTCTCCTTGTTCCTGTCCAGCCACTCCCTCAGGGTGGCTTCCCACTGGGGGCTGATTTTTACCAACAAGGAGAAAGCTACCCAAGCCATAACTTCTGGCCTCAGCAAAGGAGAGCAGGGGCGCGAACAGATAGAAGGGCGTGAGGCACCAGATAGGGTGGGGCACACCTTCAGTCCCAGCACTCGGGAGGCAGAGGCAGGGGAATCTCTTAGGTTTAAGGCCAGCCTGGTCTACAGAGCAAGTTCCAGGACAAGCATGGCTACAGAGAGAAGCCATGTCCTGAAAAGTACTAACAAACAAAAAACCGAAGAAAGGCATGGTGAGTGGCGGCTGGGCCTCCCCAGGCTCTGTTCACGGCCATGTCTCTCTCTACGTAGGAACAGGAAGCCACCCACCACCATGAGCAGCACTCTGTCACCCACTGACTTCGACAGCTTGGAGATCCAGGGCCAGTACAGTGACATCAACAACCGCTGGGACCTGCCTGACTCAGATTGGGACAATGACAGCAGTTCAGCCCGCCTCTTTGAGAGGTCCAGAATTAAGGCCCTGGCAGGTAAGGGAGGGGCAGGGAAGTGAAGAGATTGGTAGAGGGGGGTTTATGAGGGTGGGATGGAGCATCCTTTATCTTTATCCCATACTTTATGGGAAGACTTGCCTCGTTTTCTAAGCTGCTGTTCTGAAGAAACAGATACCGACTCCTGGTCACCAGATCCAACCTCAAGATCAAACTTCATGCAGTGTACAACGCCCCCTAGCTTTCTTCTCCCCTAGCCTAGCGATGCCACACACATTAACCCCTGGAAGGAGCCAGCTGGGTAGATGAGCGTAGTCTTAGCCCCGCATCAGGTCTCTGTCCCCGCAGTGCTTTGCCTTATTACTCTAGTTGTTGTCACTTCTGTCCCCATCCACCTCTCCCTCACCTTCCCTCCCAAGGTGCCCGCCCCTATTTCTTCAGCCATTTCCCACAGCTGTTCCCTCCCTGGACCATTATCTTTCTGGCACTCTCCCTGCCCCCTCCTACCTGCTGCCTGTCACTCCAGTTATTTTATTTACCTGTTCCCTGAAGCATTTCTCTCAGCAGCTGCCCTCCCATTCTCTCAGGGCTTGTGCTCCACCCACCCCCTCGGCCCCTGCCCTCCCCTATGGCCAGGGCTCTCCCCTTGGCTGAGCTGGGACAAACAAACCAGTCTGACTGGCCTCCTGCATGGGAGGGGGCAGGTAGTGGTCATAGCAACAGGAGTGCAGCTGCCACCTGACACCACCACCAGCCCGTGGCTGTTTGGGGATTGAGTCACCTACACACCCTAAGGCCACCCACCCAGGCTGCCTTCCACCTTCATCCCACCCTCCCACTGACCTGACCATGGCCCAGCCAGTTCCCAGATGGGAGCTCATTGCTCAGTACTTCCACTTAAGGAGGGATTACCCAGTGGAAGCTGGGAACTCCTAGTAGAAGAGATTTGGAGGCCTAGATGATTTTTACAAATACCAGTTCTCAGGAAGGACAGACTGCAGAATCTTTAGACATGTAGTCCAGGAACTCACGATTCTTTTTTTATTTTTTTGGTTTTTTTGAGACAGGGTTTCTCTGTGTAGCCCTGGCTCTCCTGGAACTCACTCTGTAGACCAGGCTGGCCTCGAACTCAGAAATCCGCCTGCCTCTGCCTCCCAAGTGCTGGGATTAAAGGCGTGCGCCACCACCGCCTGGCTTTTTTTTTGCTATTTATTTATTTATTTATTTAAACTCACGATTCTTAGTAGCGTTCCCAGGAAGCTAATCTCAGCCAGCCCAGCATCAGACAATGGTTCCGGCTTGTTGGGTTCACTGGGTCACTTTCTCTTGCCATCTTCCTAGCAGGGACAGGTGGTCAGTTGGTGAAATACTCATATTAGTACTTCAGCAGCTCAGGAAGACAAAACGTGGGGCATGGAAGATGTCAGCACTGTTGGAGAAGTGTGCCTGGTACCCTGCTTTTATTCATGTATCCTCTGTCAACTATCACTGATGTTTTGGTGCACATGCAACCCAAAACTTCTATGGTCTCTGCAATGACCTATACCTCCCAGTACTGCCACTGTGTCTGTACAGGTCACATGCCAACCAATGTGATCATCGTATCTATGTGCACATGGCTACTTGCCACCCAGTACATTAGCCAGGTCTAGTTCATGTGACAAATGCTACCCAAAACTCTGGTCTGTGAACATGCCACATACCACCCAGCACTGCTACCATGCCCGAGGATTTGACACATACTTCCCAATATTGTCAAACTCCGCACATACGAACCATGCCAGTCAGAACCCTGAGTGCGTGAGCACACTCAGGGCTCTCACTGAGTGCTTATTCCCCTGAAGAGGCACCTATGAATGGGCATTGCTTTGTACAATGCCACTCACTCAGTAGGTGCCAAATAAATTCTAAATAATTAAAAACGAGGAGGAGCAAACATAGGCTGAGTGGCAGGAGCAGAGGCCCAGGAAGAGGTAGGACGGGCACACGCGGATGTGCCCAGTGTTCGGGGTGTACAGGGGCTGGGATATTGACTGCGGAGCCTGGTGGGCATCGGAAAAGGCTGGTACTGGAGGACAGTCACAGTACTTACTCCCCAGAGGAGGTCATAGAAGTCAACACCTGGCTTCTCTTCCAGGATCTCCTTGCTTCCGCGGTTCTCTGCTCTCAGGGCTGAGATCAAAGCTCAGGCGTTCTGGAACAAGCCCACCCAGAGGTGCCCAGAGAGTCTGGCCCACCTGCAGACCTTCTGAAAGCAGGAGTTTGCTTTGGGGCCCCCTCTGGCAGGTTTTCCCTAGTCTTGGGCAACTAGTAGCCTGCCGAACAGGTCTCTGGGTGCTGGCAACTCCCTCCTCCGCCCCTGCAGGGCCTGGCCTTGCCCCAACTGGCTCCGCCTCCTAAGCGGCCTGCCCCTCCCCCGCCACTGTCCGACCTGTTTGTCTGGAGCTGCCTCTGTCTCTTCTCCCTACAACCAGGTGTGCCCCACTCACTGTCTCAGAAGCTGAGGCATCCCATAACTTTTTCCCCACTCCTTGAAACTCCCAGCATCCTTGAAACCACTCCACCCACCAGGTACGGAGGAAGCCTTTTTTCTGGACACCCCCAGCACAGGCTCAGGGGCTACACACTCCAGGCCCTGCCCCGGCAGGGGAGCATGGACTCTGGGCCACGGGCTGAGTAGGAGGCAGCAGGCACCATGAGTACGAACGGAGTGGGCAGGGTCCATGGGAATGGCCTGAACGGGGCCGGTGAGTTTTACTATGAGGCTGTGGAAGGGTCTCAGAACCCTGGGGGCGTCCTGCTCTCGCCAGCTGCCTTCATCAATCCTGCGCTGTACGCCAGTGTGCTGGAAGGACGTTTCAAACAGCTTCAAGGTGAGTGTCCCTGGGCAGAGGGGAGCCTGTTGTGCCAAAGGAAGCCCAACCCGGGAGCCGAGGAGCTCGCAGACCCAGAGCCCATGCCTACCGCTTTCTGTGACACAAGTGTTTATGTTGAGGGACAATGTGGTGAAGTTTTGAGGGAATCGTTAAAAAGTAGGCAGAGAATGCAGGCATGTAGACAACTGGAAGCCCACTGAATGAGACTGGGGGTGGGCTGCCGGGGGGTGTGACCTTGAGGTGCCCTGCCGGTGCAAAGGTGGTGTGGATGGAGGGTTAATGTCTTCAGCTAGAGAGGCCTCAGCACTCTCCCCTGGCAGCTCACCCTCTTGGCTTGGCCATGCTGGCCTTGTTAAGGAGAAGGGCAGTGGCCTGGAGGCCTAGGGCCTAGAGCTTTTATGTTCTCCTGGGCTTCTGATTGGGTGTGAAGGGCCGATGTGTGGAGAGTGAGAGAGCACTGTCCTCACAGGTCACATAGATGCCTGAACAGCAATCTTCATCGTAGCCCAAATAGGTATTTCATGCTATGTGTGTTTAGGGATGTTGTGGGTATCTTGTGGTGCTACACTTTGGTGCCTGGATTTACCAGGTCTTTCTAGGTACAGTTTCCATTTTTTAGTCTACCTGTATGCCTCACACCAGTGGGCCGGGTATCAAGTAGGTCTCCCTGGGTTCAGTAACGGCTAGATGCCTTAAGCTGACTTCAACTCATATAGGGCCTGGAGATCCTAAAAGAGGCCCAGAGTCACCATGGGTGATTAGGACCCCAGGTTTGGCATAGGCACAGGAACTAGAGATGAGAAAGTCAGGAATAGACTCGGGTGTGTGGTTGTTCTATGGGAGAGGTGCACAGGAATATGAAATTAAGGGATGAGTCTAAATTTCTGAGGTGCTGGGGCTGAGGTGGGGACAAGTGGAACTCTACACACTTCCCATTCGCGCGGGGTCCTTACTTGGGGCTCTCAAAGGGCAACTGGCAGGAATCCTGGCCTCCCAAGTAGTTTACCGTGCAGAGCTTATGGCTTCCCTCTACTTTTACAAAGTCTGTAATCATCAGCTTCCTGTGAGCCTGAAGCATCCCTGGTCAGGAGCTCCCCTGGGATGAGGCTGCCCCACCTTGCCTGCCTTTCAACTTGGCATTCACCTCCACCTGAACTGCTCCCTTGAAATTGCAAGTTCTTCTTTATTTCTTTCTTTCTTTCTTTCTTTCTTTCTTTCTTTCTTTTTTCTTTTTTTGTTTTTGTTTTTTGTTTTGTTTTGTTTTGGGGGGTTTTCGAGGCAGGGTTTCTCTGTGTAGTCCTGGCTGTCCTGGAACTCACTCTGTAGACCAGGCTGGCCTTGAACTCAGAAATCCACCTGCCTCTGCCTCCCAAGTGCTGGGATTACAGGCGTGTCCCACCACGCCTGGCTTTTTGTTCTTTTGTTTTTGTTTTTGTTTGAGATGGGATCTCTCTATTTGGTAAGATCCACCCTAGCTGGTCTGGAATTCAGAGATCCTCCTGCCTAGGCCTCCCAAGACTAAAGGCATATGCCACCATGCCCTGTCTAAGTTCTTATAAATTATTTCTTAATCTTCCCGTATTGATTTATATATATATATATATATATATATATATACACACACACACACACACACATATATATATACACATATATATATGTGTGTGTGTGTATGTATATACATATATATGTGTGTGTATGTATGTATGTATATATATATATATTTAGATCCTCCACAGCCAGCTCTGCACCTCGGCCTTAGGGTAGGAGTAGTTTACCTTTTCTGTGCGTGACGCAGGGCCCTCACAGCTTCTCCACTGAAGCTGTGAAATCTGCTGAGAACTGCTGCCGTGTTTACAGGCTCCACCTTCTCCCTGTCCACATCTGAAAGAAAAGAGGATGTGCCCTTCTGGAAGCTCCTCCTGTAGGGCGCCGTGCTGCTCTGGGCACCCGCTATGTGTATCTTACTTAACTGTCACAGTGACCCAATAAGTAGAAGTAATATACTCATCCTACAAATGGAGAAACTGAGGCACTGAGTAAGCTGCCCAGTATTTCAGTACTATTACAGCATGAAGCCTAATCCCAGAACCTCTCGTCCCCCTGAGCAGTTTCCATCTTCCTTTTCTCCCCTCCTTCTCTTCCTCCTTCTTTTTTGGCTTTTCCAGACAGGGTTTCTCTGTTTAGCCCTGTCCGTCCTTAAACTCGCTCTGTAGACCAGGCTGGCCTGGAATGCAGAGACCCACCTACCTTAGCCTCTGGATGCTGGGATTAAAGGCGTGGCCTACCCTTTGTCTGTTCTGTCTTGCTTTACTTCTGCTTTGGTCGGGAGCTCAGCCCAGCCTTTTCATTTCTTAGTTGGGTAGATTACATTTTTTTTCCTTGCCTATCCCCACCCCTGCTCGGCCCCAGCTGTTGCTTCTGCTCTCTTAGGCATCCCAAGGCCCTTTCCTATACCCTGCCCATTGGTGTTTCAAGGCAGGCACACTGTCCTTGAAGCATAGAAATGACTCCTTGTTGTCCCTGCAGATGAGCGAGAAGCCGTGCAGAAGAAAACCTTCACCAAGTGGGTGAACTCCCACCTGGCCCGGGTGACATGCCGGGTGGGAGACCTGTACAGCGACCTGCGGGACGGGCGCAACCTCCTGAGGCTCCTGGAGGTGCTCTCGGGAGAGACCCTGGTGAGCTGTGGTGATGGATGGCGGAGGGAGGGAGCCGCAAAGACTGGCCAAGGGAGTAAACCAGAAGAGGGACCATAGAAAGCAGAGCAGAACACCGTGGTGCCTCTGCCCAGCGGGTTCTCAGCCCAGGGGGCCATGCTATGCAGAAACAGGAACAGTGACCCTATTGAAAGCATTTCTTCTCCCACCCACTCTGAGTGCAATTAATTCCCTTGGGAATCTTAATCTGCCCAGGCCTCATCTGTAACCTTGTTTGGGCTCCTTGACCTCTGGGCTGGCCCGTGTTCCCTGAAGGAGATAATGGGAGGCATGGAGCAGGTTGCTGAAAAAAAAAAAAACCGTTGTGGTCTCATGTCACTGTACCCTCCGTCCGCTGACAGCCAAAACCCACCAAGGGCCGAATGCGGATTCACTGCCTGGAGAATGTAGATAAAGCACTGCAGTTCCTGAAGGAGCAGAAGGTGCACTTGGAAAACATGGGCTCCCATGACATTGTGGACGGAAACCACCGTCTGACCCTTGGGCTGGTGTGGACCATCATCCTCCGATTTCAGGTATCCTCCAAGTGCTGTCTGAGGTGTAATCTGGGCATGAACCAGTGTTACACCCCCACACTGCTACTGATGGCCCATGACAAGATAAATAAAAAAACTGAGGTGCTGGAGAGATGACTCAGCAGCTAAGTACACTGTAATGGCTGCTCTTCCAGACGACCCAGGTTTGATTCCCAGTACCCATATGGCAACTCACAACCACTTATAAATCCAGTTCTAGGGGGTCTGATGCCATATTATGGCCTCTGTGAACACCAGGCACATGCGTGGTGCACAAACTAACATTCAGGCGAAATATCCATACACATAAAAATAAAATAATAATAAATAAACTTTTAAAATTGTACATCTAAACCGGGAAGTGGTGGCACATACCTTTAATCCCAGCACTTGAGAGTCAGAGGCAAGTGGATATCTGTGAGTTTGAGGCTATCCTGGTCTATAGATGGAGTTCCAGGACAGCCAGGGCTATACAGAGAAACCCTATTTCAAAAACAAAGGAAAAAAAAAACCCGAGCATCTCAAACTCTATCAGTTTGGCTTTGTCTTCTCACTCTCCGCATTATACTCAGTGCCGTGTCAGCTCCTTTCCCAGCTGGCCTCTAAGCAGAGCTCTTTGAGCTCCACCTTTGAAAGCTGCTCTCAGAGAACATTCACTCACATGCCAGGATTCTCCACAGAGCTAGATCCCTTCACTTGTAGGCACTTCCACTGCATCGATACCCCATCCCACTTCAAATCTCCTGGACCTGATAATGCATGTCACTAGCCCAGGATACATTCCTAAAGATCAATTTTCCATGATTCTCTCTGAGAAAAACACCAAGACAGACACCACTAGGGAGTGAAGGCCCTGCTCACTACTTTCTTAGATCCAAGATATCAGTGTGGAGACAGAAGACAGCAAGGAGAAGAAGTCAGCCAAGGATGCTCTGCTGCTGTGGTGCCAGATGAAGACTGCAGGGTGAGAGAGAGGCCCAGCAGCATGGGGGTCGGGTGGCCCCACCCAGACTGGACAGTATGGAAGGATGGGTTCTGAGGGCCACAGCCTCACCCCAGTGCTTGTGTCACAGAGCATTCAGTGGTTTTCCTGGTCTTTCTTTCTAGATATCCCAATGTCAACGTGCACAACTTTACCACCAGTTGGAGAGATGGGCTGGCCTTTAATGCCATCGTTCACAAACACCGGTAAGAAGGCAGGGCTAGTGAACACATGGGTGAATGACCCAGGGACACACAGCTAGGCCAGGAGAGTGGCTGAACTATAGCATACCTTTAGAGGAAAAAAAAAATGAAGGAAAATCCCAGTCTTTGAGAAGCAGAAGTAGAAGAGTAGTAAATGCAAAGTCAGTCTGGTTTCACAGTGAGTTCCGGGCCAGGCAAGACTCAGAGAGTGTGGGAGAGGAGCCAGGGGTGCATGCTGCACTGGGGCTGAGGCTGGGGTGTTTCCAACCAGGAAGAAATGCACTTTTTTCCCCTTTAGGCTCTGATATGCTTTTGATGTTTTCTGTGTTCCTTCCCCGACTCCCAGGCCAGACTTGTTGGATTTTGAGTCCCTGAAGAAGTGTAACGCACATTACAATCTGCAGAATGCTTTCAATCTGGCTGAAAAGGAACTCGGCCTGACGAAGCTCCTGGATCCTGAAGGTGGGCCAGAGCTCGGCAGGACAGGGGCAGGGAAGACAGAGGTTGCCAGGGGAGGGCCAGCAGGAATCGGGGGATGCAGAGGCTCTGGAATTAGCTGGTCGCGATGGTTTCCACAGCCTTGAATATACTCCGAGCTGCTTGAACTGTACACTTTCAAAGGATAACTTTTATGGTAAGAAAGTTGTGCCTCAAAAAAAGAAAGTGTCAGTGTGGTGCCTTATGCCGTAATCCCAGCACTCAGCAGGCCCAGGTAGGAGTAGGAATTTAAGCCCAGCCTCGCTATAG
This sequence comes from Apodemus agrarius, assembly GCA_964023405.1. Taxonomy (NCBI): domain Eukaryota; kingdom Metazoa; phylum Chordata; class Mammalia; order Rodentia; family Muridae; genus Apodemus; species Apodemus agrarius. The sequence continues at coordinate 142,040,819 of OZ030005.1, forward strand.
AGCAAGTTTGAGGCCAGCCTGGGCTACATGAGTCTCTGCTTCAAAACAAAGGGAGTTCTGCCTCAGAAAGAGTCCTGGCTGTAGGTTCTCTCTCGGCCCAGAGCACTTGTATGACTCAGAGCCAGTCACTTGGCCTAGTGACTAGGCTGGAGATGAGACTCAGAGCTAAAGCGGCCATCATGAATGCTCTAGCACCACAAAAATAAATGAAAATTTAAAAAGTAAAATAAGAAGACTTTGGTTCATATGATCTCTCATGATTGACTCTAAAATTCTAGGGTTTTAGCTAAGTTATAAGCCCTTTAGTTCTAAGAACTAGCCTGTGGTCAGGTGCCCCTGCCGGCTGCCTCAGATGGCGCTAAGGCTAAAGGACTCTTACTTTTGTACCTGGTGCTGCACTCCGCCTGACATACCTTACTTGTCCCAACAACACCCCTCTGCCATTATTGTCCTCAGTTTACGGAAGAGATGGGGCCTTTTATAGGTCAGGTGACCTGCTGAAGGTCATAAACCTGTTATAGCTGAGATTTAGGCGAGCCTGTTTCCCTTGCTGCCTCTGCAGGGCAGAACAATCTGGGTGCAACCAGAAAAGGGCAGAGAGCCAGCCCACAAGCCCCTGTTGGAGGTGTTCCTTCTTAGCTTGACTGGCTGGTTTGATTCTTTCTCCCTGGTTTTTATCCCTACCCGCCTGTAGCCCTGTCTCCTGTGCCCCTAGTTCAGAGTGACCAGTATGGCACCCAGCCTGTCACTCAGAGTGTCTTGGCTACTTAGACACAAAGCAAGGCTAAGGGCAGAGCTCCTTGGGGGAACATTTGCAAAGCACAGCTGTTCTGCAGAACTCAGGAGCCCGTGAGGGCCTGTGGCTTGACCGAGATGACTGCAGGAGCTCCAGCTTGCTTGGGCGTTTTTCTGAAGGCTGTGAGGGGCTTCCAGTCCCATAGTCTGGCCTTGAGAAGAGGAATGTGCGGCCCTAGTCAGACAGCTCAGGGATCCCAAGTCCTTGTCCGCTGGGGCTGAGTGGAGGGAATGCTCGGTGTCACGGGTGCTCACCCCCTTAGCTGTGCCCATGGCTGAACTCGGGCAGCCAGATCGGAAACAGCAGGGACCTTAGTGCTAAGGGCTGGTATCTGTCCCCGCTGAACTGCACCCAGGCTCAGGAGGCTTCGCTTACAGTTTCTGTCCCACTGCCCCGCAACTTTTTAGTCATTTCTCTAGCCTCGGGGTCCATGATCCGCCACCTGGGAATGGCATTTCTTTGCTTGCTTTTCTTTCCGTAAACAGCCAGCTTTAGTGTATATCAAGTATTCTGAGTAAAATGTCACCTGGATTTTTGGTTTTTTCTCCTCTCTTTAGCAGGCCCTTCCCATATCCAAGAGAAATTTGGAATGATTGAGTTGTTACTTGGCTCTAAAGCACAGTTCTCAACCTGTGGGTCCAGCCCTTTCACAGGGGTCACATATCAGATGTCCTGAATATCAGATATGTATATTATGGTTCACAACAGCAACAAAAAAATAAGATTACTTTTGGGGATCACAATAACCTGAAGAACTATATTTTGTTTGTCTTGTTTTCGCTTTTCAAGACAAGGTTTCTCTGTGTAGTCCAGGCTGTCCTGGAACTCATTCTGTATATTAGGCCAACCTCCAACTCAGAGATCTGCCTGCCTCTGCCTCCTGAGTGCTGAGATTAAAGGTGTATGCTACCACTGCCCAGTCTGAGGAACTATGTTAAAGAGTATTAGGAAGGTTGAGAAACACTGCTCTAAAGGTATCTGAAAAGATGTGTTAGCCTTGGAGTGCTAGGGGGAATGAGGTGAGTGAGTCAGGTTTGGGGCTACTTCTGGAAGGGAGGGAGGGAGGTTTGTGGTCTCTGACTCACCCAGGTGGTCCTTTTCCTCAGATGTGAATGTAGACCAACCTGATGAGAAGTCAATCATCACCTATGTGGCCACTTACTACCACTACTTCTCTAAGATGAAGGCCCTGGCTGTGGAAGGCAAAAGAATTGGCAAGGTACCCTCACTGTGAGACGGTGGGCGGAAGGGCCAGAGGAGGCCTGGTGGAGGTCTTACTCCTAAAACGGGACCCTGTAGTGCTATCTCACTGGGTGAGATGCCCACCTGCCTGTCTCCTGCCCCACAGGTCCTGGACCATGCCATGGAGGCAGAACACCTGGTAGAGAAGTATGAGTCCCTGGCCTCTGAACTACTGCAGTGGATTGAGCAAACAATTGTGACCCTCAATGACCGACAGCTGGCCAACTCCCTGAGTGGAGTCCAGAACCAACTGCAGTCTTTCAACTCCTATCGCACCGTGGAGAAGCCACCCAAGTAGGTGTCTCCTGGGCCTCACCCTGCCAGAGCACGCCAGCCCAGAGCTGTGCTCACTTGAGAGAAAGCCTAAACGAGGACAGCCTTTTGGGAGGGACACTTGGCAGTGCAGAAATCGAGGCTTGTCTCCCTCCTCGAAAAGTGCTGGAAGCACTCAAACAGCACAGTTGTTCCAAAACACATTTTCTAATGACTAGAATTTTTTAAAAGCATGGCATGGAAGAATGATTGCCGTGGCATGTCGAGTCGGTGAAATCCATCAGATAAAATTACCGGTTGTGAGCCAGCTGCCGTGGCTCTGTACCTGCAAATTCCCGTGCTCAGGAGTCCGAGACAGGAAGGTTTGGCTGTGAGTTCCAAGGCCAGCCATAGTGAGTTCCAACCTGGGCATCAGAGTAAGACCCTACCTGGAAAAAAATGGAGGGGGGGAGGCAGGCAGGCTGGGACCATGCAACAGTGTAGTCTCAGTGTAGGAATAGACAGAACCAGACCTGACAGGCAGGTCAGCAGCTAGCAGTATGGTGTGGCTGATAGCATGAGCATCACAAATATAATTATTTGTTTTTTCATGTGAAAGATGGCTGTTAGTAATGCTACATAGCACAGACAAGGGTTTGTGTGACTCTGTGTGTGTGTGTGTGTGTGTGTGTGTGTGTGTGTGTGTGTCCTTTCCCTGGAAAATACTCTTCTGGGCATTAAGCAAAGATGCTATCTATCTCAAGGACACTCTCTAACATGACCTTTGTAATACAGTAATAATAAGTCACATTCATGAAGCAACCAGCTGAAAGTAGTAGCCCCCCAAATGACACAAAAAGATGGCCATAGTTGATGAAGTAGGATGTAAGAGTTCTTCATAAGCCACAAACAAAGCTATAAGCATCCATGTTTAAAATGCCTGAGTTCAAATCCTGGCTCTGCCACCCTGCATTTGTGAGTGTTGGAGAACTTGGATAGCATGTTTGTGTCTAGTTTTCTCATCTGGACAACAGGAGAGAATGTAGACGGCGATGGGAGGTCACCACACATGAAGAGCTGGGAGTGGTGAGAACTTCTCTGAGCTCTGGTTACTGTAGCTCACTGCTCTAGGAGGCAGAAGCTAGTGCTTGCATGGTAGCAACAGTCGTCGTTCCTGTAGAGCTTCTGGTTCCTTTAAAATGATGTTTCTGCCGAGGCTGGAGTTGCAGGCTTATAATCCAGGCTATGCAGGATGCTGAGACAGGATGATCACAAGCTCAAGTTCAAAGCCAACCTTGGTAACTTAGTAAGACCTTTAATGAAACAGAAAGTCTTCTTAAAGAGGTACAGATGTAGCTCAGTGGAGCGTTTGCTTAGCATGGTGAGGCTCTGAACTATAGTAAGTAAATAAATAAATAGAAAGGGAAAGAAAGAAAGAGATAAAGAAAGGAAGGTTTCTTTTGTTTGTTTTGTTTTGAGACAGGATTTCTCTGTATAGCCCTGGCTGTCCTGGAATTTACTCTGTAGACCAGGCTGCCCTCAAACTAAGAAATCCACCTGCCTCTGCCTCCCAGGTACTGGGATCAAAGGCATGCGCCACCACCGCCTGCCTGAAAGAAAGTTCTTTTTTTTTTTTTTTTTTTTTTAAATTTTTGGTTTTCCGAGACAGGGTTTCTCTGTGTAGCCCTGGCTGTCCTGGAACTCACTCTGTAGACCAGGCTGGCCTTGAACTCAGAAATCCGCCTGCCTCTGCCTCCCAAGTGCTGGGATTACAGGCGTGCGCCACCACGCCCGGCTTTGAAAGAAAGTTCTTAAGACAAGCATAGTGATGCTAACATGTTACCCCAGATCTCTAAAGGCTGAGACAGAAGAATTATGAGTTCAAGGCTAGCCTGGGCTACATAGCAAGAGCTCTACCCCCAAAAGAAAGAAAAGCAAAGTGAGGGCAGCACACAATTTGAATGGCAGCCCTGGGGGGGGTGGGGGAGCAGACCCATGAGATCAGGGCCAGCCTGATCTACATAGTGAATTCTAAGAAAAAACAAAAAAGAAAGCCAAAGTGTGCTCTTTTGGCTCACCTGTTAGTGTTTTTGCTTTCACACAAGAAGTTGTGTCACTTTCATGAGAAGAAAAGTAGCACGGATACTCTGTGTCATCGAGTTGTGGGTTTCGGTCCCTTGAGGTCTTTGCCTCTGATCATAACTTGGCTTCTGCTTCAGGTTCACAGAGAAAGGGAACTTGGAGGTGTTGCTCTTCACCATCCAGAGCAAGCTGCGGGCCAACAACCAGAAGGTCTACACACCACGTGAAGGCCGGCTCATCTCGGACATCAACAAGGTCCATGGCTTCCCTTAATTTAACATGCACAGATGGCAATCTTCGGCCTCTGTACTCTGTCCTCATGCCTCTCGTGACCCAGGGCCGCCTTGACCTCCACCAAGCCCTGCTGCCCTCTGTGCACAAGGCCAGACATGACTCTGGTATCCTCTCATGATTGGTCTCTTTCCCCCTCACTCTCCATACAGAGCCAAGAAATAAATCAGACCACAAGGCTTTTGTTCAGCATGTCCCGTTCCACTGTTCCTACTTCTGTTTTTCACAAACAGAAGTATGACACTAATGCAGGGAAACTAAGGTTTGCCCACAGAGTCCGACCTCTGTAGACAAATCAGACATTTTCCATAGATGACCTCATATCTTGTCCAGAAGCAAACAGTTATTATGTGGCTTCACGATGTGCCTGGAAGCTCTCCCTTTGTAGGCCCAGGTGCCTCACCAAGACCGTTCCATGGATCCGCTAGACCCGGCTTCTGTGGCCCTGACCTGGGCCTAGTGGATCTATGCTTCTATAGCACAGCCTTCTGACCGCTACCCTGGTCCCATCGTACTAAATCCAATTTCTACCTCGCAGGCCTGGGAGAGGCTAGAGAAAGCCGAACATGAGCGGGAGCTGGCCCTGCGCACCGAGCTGATCCGCCAGGAGAAGCTGGAGCAACTGGCTGCTCGCTTCGACCGCAAGGCTGCCATGCGGGAGACCTGGCTCAGTGAGAACCAGCGCCTTGTGTCCCAGGTAGGACTCGGGTGTCAGACACATCCAGGCTGACGGGGAGAAGTGGGAGACAGACGGTACCAGGGAAGGGTTCCTGAGAGTGGCAAGAGGATAAAGCACAGTATCTGTCATGCAGGAAACTCAGGATCTGGGTGCCCAAGGCTTGCCCAGGAGAAAAGACAGCAAGGCAGGATGAGGAGATCCAGAAGGGACAGACAACTACTACCTAAAGTCGCCATCTGGTCCCGTCCCTTGGTTCTCAACCCTCCCCTCCTCTCCCCGCCTCTGTTACAGGACAACTTTGGGCTGGAGCTGGCAGCGGTGGAGGCTGCAGTGCGGAAGCACGAAGCCATTGAGACAGACATTGTGGCCTACAGTGGCCGGGTGCAGGCGGTGGACGCTGTCGCCGCGGAACTGGCTGCTGAGCACTACCATGACATTAAGCGCATTGCGGCACGGCAGAACAACGTGGCCCGGCTCTGGGACTTCTTACGGCAGATGGTGGCTGCCCGCCGAGAGCGGCTTCTTCTCAACCTGGAGCTGCAGAAAGTGTTTCAGGACCTGCTCTACCTCATGGACTGGATGGCAGAGATGAAGGTAGTAGCGGCCTGTGGGGCGACTCAGCTGGGCAGGAGTTCCGGGGTGTGGCTGTCTACCTCGTTCACCCACTCAGCCCATCTGTTTGTAGAGTGTACTAATGCAGAGCGGATCCCTCCTAGTTCTCATGAGCACAGGTGACAGACTGTCAGTATGGGACACCCAGCCTAAGGGGGAAAGAGTCTGATTTAAAAAAAAAAACAAACCATAGACACCATAGCAGGTGCTTCTAAGGCCTGCAGGCACTGGAGCAGGTGGTTGGGCAAGGCCTTTCTGAGAGAAGGCCTTTTGAACTGAGGCAAGGAGCCAGCCCAGAGAGCTCTGATGAGAGCAGGCTCTGGTCAGAAGGAATAATGAGGTTAAAGCCTTAGGTTGTGCAAGTGGGGCACATGGTAGACCAGTAAGCTATAAAAGGGAGGAATGGCTGACTCATTAGAATCCCACAGGCTTGGTCAAGGAACTTGGATTTTACTTAAACAGAACATTTAAAGTGTTCAAAGGGTTTCAAAGAAAGGAAAAGGTGTTATTCCACCTCCTGTTTTAAAAAGATCCCTTGGGCTACTGTGTGCAGAAGGTCTGTGGGCAGCAGGAGTGGGAGTAGAGAAACAGACTGCCATCTTCTAGGGGAGAGGTGGGCTCGAGGGTGGGTCTGGGAGAAAGCACTGAAGGGTGCTGGATTGGAATAGTGACAGTAGTGGGTTTCTATGATTCTGGAGCCCAGCTGAGTCACAATAAAGATTCCAGGGCAGGCTTTAGTAAGAAAATTTCCATGGGAGGGCAATCGAGGACAAGGAACCAAGTGTGAAAACAGAACCGGAGTGTGTGTGCATGCTCACAAGAGTGCCCATGGAACTACCCAGAGAGGGAAGGACGATGCGGGACGGTTGGCATGCTGGCAGGGCGCTGGGCATTTCTCAGACGGGCACTTGCATGCCATGTGTGTCTGGCAGGGCCGACTGCAGTCTCAGGACCTGGGCAAGCACCTGGCTGGAGTGGAGGACCTCCTGCAGCTACACGAACTGGTGGAGGCGGACATCGCAGTTCAGGCTGAGAGGGTGCGAGCAGTCAGCGCCTCTGCCCTGCGCTTCTGCGACCCAGGGAAAGGTGAAAACTGGGGGGCAGGAGGCTTGATCTGGAAGGACTAGGAAACAGGGAACACAGGCTTGTAATTCGGGAAAACTTGGGGTAGAGGGCAGGATCACTGATGGGTAGATAATGGTGACAGCTAGATCCTGCAGGGAGACCTACCCCGGTGAGCTGGGGTGATTCGTGACAAGGGTGGATGGGTAGCAACTAAAACCCTGGAGCGCTGGCTTTTTTTTTTTTCAGAGTATAGACCATGTGACCCACAGCTGGTGTCAGAGAGGGTCGCCACTCTGGAGCAGAGTTACGAGGCCCTGTGTGAGTTGGCAGCAACTAGAAGGGCCCGACTGGAAGAGTCGCGTCGTCTCTGGCGGTTCCTCTGGGAAGTGGGTGAGGCCGAGGCCTGGGTTCGGGAGCAGCAGCACCTCCTGGCCTCGGCTGATACAGGCCGGGACCTGACTGGTGTCCTCCGCCTGCTCAACAAGCACACAGCCCTACGGGGTGAGATGAGTGGCCGTCTGGGGCCCCTGAAGCTCACCCTGGAACAAGGCCAGCAGTTAGTTGCCGAGGGCCACCCTGGAGCCAACCAAGCCTCAACCCGTGCAGCAGAGCTCCAGGCCCAGTGGGAGCGACTAGAAGCCCTGGCCGAGGAGCGAGCCCAGAAGCTAGCACAGGCTGCCAGCCTCTACCAGTTCCAGGCAGATGCAAATGACATGGAGGCCTGGTTGGTGGATGCACTACGCCTGGTATCTAGCCCAGAAGTAGGGCACGATGAGTTCTCCACACAGGCCCTGGCCAGGCAGCACAGGGCCCTTGAGGAGGAGATCCGAGCCCACCGGCCTACACTGGATGCCTTGAGGGAACAGGCTGCAGCCCTGCCACCTGCACTGAGCCACACACCTGAGGTACAGGGCCGGGTGCCCACGCTGGAGCAGCACTACGAGGAGCTGCAGGCCCGAGCCGGTGAGCGCGCACGAGCCCTGGAGGCCGCCCTGGCACTCTACACCATGCTCAGCGAGGCTGGGGCCTGTGGGCTCTGGGTAGAGGAGAAGGAGCAATGGCTCAACGGGCTGGCCCTGCCTGAGCGCCTGGAGGACCTGGAGGTGGTCCAGCAGAGGTGAGAACCATTGCTTTCTCCGGGTGCATCACATGTGAGCTGGGGGCCTGGTTCAGGCAGGGAGGCAAGAGCCTCACTATCAACTGCCTGCTGCATTTCTCTGAGCCTCAACTGCGTTGAGCCATCAGTATGATCTCTCTATAAGGTCCTGTGGTTGTTTCTGTTAGTTGTAGTGTGTGTGTGTGTGTGTGTGTGTGTGGTACACTACCTGTGCCTGCCTGGTGCCTGCAGAAGTCAGAAGAGGGTATTAGAGCCTCTGAAACTGGTGTTACAGATGGTTACAGGAGCCACGCCATGGGTGCTGGGAACCAAACCTATGTCCTCTACAAGAGCAGCCAGTGCTCTTGGCCAGTGGTCGTCTCTCTTGCTCTTAGAACATTGAGACAAAGTCCTGCTCTATAGCGTAGACTTGGTGAGTGTCTAACAATTGTCTTGTCTAAGTTTCCTGAGTATTGTGATTACAGGTGTGCCACCATGCCCAGCTATTTAAAGTTTTAATGAAAATGTTAAGCATACTCAAAAGTAGAGAAGATATCACAACAAATCTGTGTGGCCATCCCCCAGACTCCATTATTATCAATATGTTGCTTTTTTTGATTGATTCCTCAAGATATGGCCCCTTTAAGAAAGATGGGGAAGTATCCTTATATAGACTAATAATACATTTTGGTTATGTGTGGACTTAAAATAGCCACGTATTTGGAAGCTGGATATGGAGTATGCCTATGTCGCCAGGATTCAAGAGGCCATGGCAGCCTCTATAAGTTGTAGACCATTCTGAACTGTATAGCAAGCTCAAGGCAGCTGTGGATATATGGATATATAGTGAGACCCTGACTTAAAAGAACAAGTATATACATATATAAACTTGTATATAAATGTATATGTATATGGTGGGTCGGGGGATGGCTCAGTTAAAAGCATGTACTGCTTTTCCTGAGTTTGAGTCCCAGTACACACATCAGGTCTTGAAATCAGTTCTAGGGACACCATCTCATTCTGCTTCTGCTGGTGTACGCAGACGCACGCGCTTGGGGGCACACACACACAGTGGCAGACTGCCCACCACACATACACAAAAATAAAAACAGAGCTTTGTCCAAAGAACAGTAAGCCTTACAGTCTTTTAGAAAGGGCATCTTTTTTCTTTTATTTCTATTTTCTTTGAGAAAGGTTCACACTGTGTAGTCCTAGCTGTACTGACACTTGCAGTGTAAGCCAGGCTGTTGAACTTACAGAGATTTACCTTCCTCTACATCTCCAATGTTGGGATTAAAGGCATGTGCTGCCATGTTTGGCTGAACATTTTTATTGAACTTTAATACTGTTATTACATAAAACAAAATCAGTAACTGCTAGATATCATCTACTGTCAATCTATAATCAAATTTCCTAGCAGTTTTTGAAATATGAGGGTTTTGGGGTTGTTTTTGTTTGTTTGTTTTTAGTTTTTAAGATCTCCTATTACAATATGGGCTTGACAAACTATAATCCTTAGGCTGCATCGAGCCTGCTGCCTGAGGTGGTGGTTTGTTTTGTAAATAAAGTTTTATTGGAGCAGAGCCGCCTCCCTCCTTCATGGATCTCTGTGGCTGCGTTTGTCCCTAGCAGAGCTGAGGACTTAAGGCTCCGACTGTGACTCACAGAGCCACCTATGACTCACCTGGTCCTATTCAGAAGTGCCAGGTGTCCCATCCCAGAGAAGTTGTATTTCTCATCTTTATGCTTAGACATTTGTTTGTCTTTTGTTTTTGTTATTGTTGTCTTTTTGCTCAGAGTAGTAGGATGGGGTGTGGGTAAGTAAGAGCTCCAGAAAGAACACTGAGGTTCTGGTGAAGGTGGGGACCCACCCGTGCCACGGTTGAAGTTGACTGTCCAGGTATTCCTGACTTTGTGCCTTCACTATATTTTGAGCAGGCCTGCAGTGGATAATTTTTCTCCTCAATTGAGGGAGTTGGGGACTGACTCACAGGTACTGTGAACCTTATAAGCCAAGAGGCTCAGCAGTGCTGGAGTGGAAGCTTCGTGTTTAAGGGACAGTGTTTCTGTGGGCATCTAAGGGATGTGTCACATCATGCAGGGCCTCCTCTTCCCTTGCTGCAGGTTTGAGACCTTGGAGCCTGAAATGAACGCCCTGGCTGCCCGGGTCACTGCTGTCAACGACATAGCCGAGCAGTTGCTGAAGGACAGTCCACCCGGCAGGGACCGCGTCATTGGCACCCAGGAGCAGCTCAACCAAAGGTGGGCTGAGGTGGAGGCAGCCCCAGGGACTGATTCTTTTTAAAGGCATTTACTTACTAGGCAGTGCAGATGACACTCAGGGGAAGGATGTGGCAGAGGCTGGAAGGGGACTGAAGATGAGGAAAGAAACTTGCCTGGAAGAGAAAGACGGTGGGAGAAAAGAAGTTATAGAGGAATAATAGGGATCAGGGCAGTCCACAGAGCTGGGAACTATCAGAGAGAGGAAGCGAGGAGCAGGGCTGAACAACCTCTTCTGAAAGTAGAAGCAGGCGGGGCCGTGATGGCGCACGCCTTTAATCCCAGCACTCTGGAGGCAGAGGCAGGTGGATTTCTAGGTTTGAGGTCTACAGAGTGAGTTCCAGGATAGCCAGGGCTACACAGGGAAACCCTGTCTCGAAAAACCAAAAAAAAAAAGAAAGAAAGAAAGAAAGAAAGAAAGAAAGAAAGAAAGAAAGAAAAAGAAAAGAAAAGAAAAACCAGCCGGGCGTGGTGGCGCACACCTTTAATCCCAGCACTTGGGAGGCAGAGGCAGGCGGATTTCTGAGTTCGAGGCCAGCCTGGTCTACAGAGTGAGTTCCAGGACAGCCAGGGCTACACAGAGAAACCCTGTCTCGAAAAATCAAAAAAAAAAAAAAAAAAAAAAGAAAGAAAAAAAAAAAAAGAAAAGAAAAGAAAAGAAAAACCAAAAAAAGTAGAAGCAGGAGCTGTATGCAAAGAAGAGCAGTAGAAAGAGGTTTGCAAGTACCTGGCCAGGGCAAGGAAGCTGAGCCCTTCCACATGTAGACCTTTTCCCTGCTTACAGGTGGCAGCAGTTTCGGTCTCTGGCAGATGGCAAAAAGGCAGCTCTGACATCAGCCCTGAGCATCCAGAATTACCACTTAGAGTGCACAGAGACCCAAGCCTGGATGAGAGAAAAGACCAAGGTCATTGAGTCTACCCAGGGCCTGGGCAACGATCTCGCTGGTGTGCTGGCCCTGCAGCGGAAGTTGGCGGGTACTGAGAGAGATCTGGAAGCCATCTCTGCCCGGGTGGGTGAGCTGACCCAAGAGGCAAATGCCTTGGCTGCTGGGCACCCGGCCCAAGCCCCTGCCATCAACACCCGGCTTGGAGAGGTTCAAGCTGGATGGGAGGATCTTCGGGCGACCATGAGGCGGAGAGAAGAGTCGCTGGGTGAGGCGCGGAGGCTGCAGGATTTCCTGCGCAGCTTGGATGACTTCCAGGCCTGGCTAGGCCGCACACAGACTGCTGTAGCCTCTGAAGAAGGGCCAGCCACCCTTCCTGAGGCAGAGGCCCTCTTAGCCCAGCACGCGGCTCTGCGAGGAGAGGTGGAGAGAGCCCAGAGCGAGTACAGCCGCCTCAGGACCTTGGGTGAGGAGGTGACCAGAGACCAGGCTGATCCCCAATGCCTCTTCCTCAGACAGAGGCTGGAAGCCCTTGGAACCGGCTGGGAGGAGCTGGGTCGCATGTGGGAGAGCCGGCAAGGCCGCTTGGCCCAGGCCCATGGCTTCCAGGGGTTTTTGAGAGATGCTCGCCAGGCTGAGGGCGTTCTCAGCAGCCAGGTAAGTCCAGAAAACAGTTCCAACTAGGAAGAAGAGAAAAATGGGGACCAGGGGAAGGACAAAACAAAGTAGCAGAAGGGGTGGTTATGACCAGTGAGTGGAGTAGTTGAACCAGCAAGATAGGCAGGAAGAATATATTAGAAATACGTTCTAATAACAGACTTTTTATATTATTAAAATAAAATGGTTCTCAACCTTCCTAATAAATAATACTACAACCTTTTAGTACAGTTTTTCATGCTGTGGTGACACCAACCATAAAATTATTTAGTTGCTACTTCATAACTATAATTTTGCTACTGTTAGGAGTTGTAATGTCAATATCTGATATGCAAGATACCTGAGATGAGACCCACAAAGGAGTTGTGGCCCACTGTTGAAAACTGCTGTGTTATGAGAATATAATAATTCTTACAAAATCTAAATATAAACATAAACTGACTTTAGAAGAAATGAAAAGCCTGACTAGTCCTATAAATACTAAATAAACTTATAGTTACAAATAAGGGGGTGCTCTTAGGGGGGTAGCATCTGTATGCTGTGAGGAGTGAGCTTGCCGTACTCTCTTCCACCCAGGAATACGTTTTGTCTCACACGGAGATGCCAGGGACACTCCAGGCGGCGGATGCAGCCATTAAAAAGCTAGAAGACTTCATGAGCACCATGGACGCCAATGGAGAGCGCATCCGTGGACTCCTGGAGGCTGGGCATCAGCTGGTGTCCAAGGGCAATATCCATGCTGAGAAGATCCAAGAGAAGGCAGACTCCATCGAGAAGAGGTATGGTGAGGATGGCGGGCCGGTGAGGAAGCTCAGAGCAAGATGGTTGACAGAGTTTATCTGTGTACGGGTGAACTGACAGATGGCAGAGAGTTGGAGGCAGAAGACAGAACAGGAAGATCAAAGTAGTTGTAGAGGCCGGGCCGAGATCCACAAGAGGCTCGCTGCCACATCAAGGCAAATTGGGGCCTACTAGGATGGCAGGCCTGGAAATCAGATTCCTTGAGTGTCTTTGGGATTCCTGAGGGACAGTATTCACACAGGAGGAAGACTGGACCTTCTAGGGAAGGTAATGGTTTCATCCTGGGCTGTCATTACAGGCACAGAAAGAATCAGGAGGCAGTGCAGCAGCTTTTAGGACGCCTTCGGGACAACCGAGAGCAGCAGCACTTCCTGCAAGACTGTCAGGAGGTGAGGCCCAGTCCCCTGTGAACCCCTGTGGCATTTCCTTGCCATTCCTCTCTTAAACACAGAGAAGCCTTTCATGGCTTCTTCTGGAGTCTTCTGCATCTCCTGGATCGTCTGCCCCACCACCCCTCCCCTCTAAAAGATCTCCCCCTTCATTCTTGCTTTACGTTTGTACCAGCTGAAACTCTGGATTGACGAGAAGATGCTGACAGCTCAGGATGTGTCCTATGACGAGGCGCGCAACCTGCACACCAAGTGGCAAAAACACCAGGCATTCATGGCCGAGCTGGCGGCCAACAAGGGCTGGCTGGACAAAGTGGACAAGGTAACGAGTGTGGCCAGAGCCACACGATGCTTGAGCCTTTGGTAGTGCTTCTGGGCAGATCCTGGACAAAGTATAGACTGAGGGCGCCTATCCAGGACATGCTCTTTCTAGAGGCTCACACTGCCAAATGGGAAGTTATGGCCTGAGGACAGAACTTCAAGAAAAATACAGTACACTAGAAAGTCTGTTGTGGCTTGGGTTCACTATCATAACTGTTTCTGGATCTGCAACACCATAACCTGCTACAATATAACCTGGGGTCTGCAAAAATGTGTAAAGGGCTGGTCGAAAATGCTTCCAGCTTTGTCGGCCATATACCTTGTGTTGCACCTCATCTCTGCTGTCACAGCACTTTTGTGCTGTCATAGAGACCAATGAACATGGCTGTCCTCCAATAAAACTTTATTCATAAAAATAGGCAGGGGGGCCAGGTTTTGTCCATCTGCCACAGTTTGATAACCCTTGTTTTTTAATATTGTCATTCCTAGGACTTTGTCTCCCACACATCTCTGTCTTGGTTGCTGGGGACAAGTAAATATTACTTCTCAGCAAATATTCCTAGAGATGGTGATGTGAGCTAGCCTGTTGCTAGGTGGTTCATGGCATCTCAGAAGACGTTTTCCCTCCCTCAAGAGCATAGTACCTGGGGAGAGGAGAGCAGTTTGCAGTGTTTGCATCTGCTCAGGAGATTCATACATAGTAGTCCCATTTGCAAATCACTGAGAGGAAAAGGAGGTGATGCCACCTCTGGATCAGACGAAAAGGCAAAGCACTGTAGTCAGGATGTGAGGTCCACACAGACAGCTAAGTCATATCCAGAGCGGAAGGCTAGTCTGGTGGCAGAGGCCCACAGTCCTAGCTACTGGGGAAGTTGACGTGGGAGGATCCCAAATTCAGTGCCATCCTGGGCAGTTTAGTGAGACTGTCTCAGAGTGAAAGGTAAAGGGGGTGTAGCCTTGCCTGGAACATATAAGGTCCTTTGTTCAGTGCCCAGGATTGCAAAAATAAGTGAAAAGATCCAGAGTGGACGACACTGCGTGCCAGAGGTAGCACTCACAAAGCCTGGATGCAGCAGAGGTGAAGGAAGGCACTGGGGTCATCGGAGGAAGGAAGGGGAATGCGAGCAGGCAGGAAAAGCAGGCTCTAGGTAAAGAGCGACGGTGAGCAGAAGACCACCAGTGAGGAGGGAGTCAGCCTGCTGGGAGCACAGAAGGCTCCCGTATGACAGTGTGACCAGGCTCCTGGAAGCAAAGGGAAGAAAAGTGTCCTGAGCACAGTCAGGAAAAGCATGAATCACTACGCAAGGAGCATGCTAAAGGCTTTGAAGCCGCACAGGACAAACCAGCCTTTGATCCTCTGCATCCAACTGTCATGTGAAGGACTTGAAGGAGTCTGGGTTCACGATCTCAGCAGCAGACTCCGAAACCAGAATTTTGGAGTAGCCCAGGTTCAGGAGAGGTGATCCCACAAAACGCCAGGGCGGGGAGTGGGAAGATGAGAGGAGAAGGTAGCCAGACAGGATTTGTTAGGGTAGAGATGTAGCTCAGTAGTAGAGCATGAGCTTGGCTTGTGTGAGGCCCAGGTTCCATCCCCAGTGCCACGGAGGGGGAGAAGGAGACAAGGGTCCTTCATGCCAGGCTTTCCAGTGCAGAGCTACTGGGGCGCTCTGAGAGACTACAGAACCTGAATATTACCCAACCCAAAGCACAGTTGCCGAGTTTTCACCCATCATCCCTGTATGCTGTGGGTTGAGGGTATTTCTCACTCACCACTCATGTTTCCCATACTCCCACAGAAACAAATCTTCAAGCTGAGAGGCTAAAGATGGGAAGACCATGTGAGACTTGCTTTAGTGCACGTGAGAAGACATGAGTTAAGAAACAAAACAGAGCCGGGCAGTGGTGGCACACGCCTTTAATCCCAGCACTTGGGAGGCAGAGGCAGGTGGATTTCTGAGTTTGAGGCCAGCTGGTCTACAGAGTGAGTTCTAGGACAGCCGGAGCTACACAGAAAAACCCTGTCTCGAAAAGGAGAGGGAGGGAGAGAGAGAGAGAGAGAGAGAGAGAGAGAGAGAGAGAGAGAGAGAGAGAGAAACACAAAACAACAGCAGATAATTAAAGTCTGTGTGCAACATAATACTAGAAGATTCCAAATGCCTTTGAATTTTTTTATTTAGACAGGCTCTTGCTGTGTCGACCAGGCTGGCATTTAACTCACAGCTTCTTGGTCTCAGCTTCCCAAGTGCAGAATTTCAGGCATGAGCCACTAGGTCCAGTTTGCAATGGCTTCCTAAGGGAGAGTCGAGTTGGATTGATCTTGAAAAGGGAGTGGAGTGTGGTCAACAGTGAAGAGCAGTATGTAAGGCTTTCAAAACTTCTGGGGAGAGTCTGTTAATGAGCCTGCCTCACACAGGCATTAGAACTGCTCAGAACATTTCAGCTCTCTACTGCTCAGACCCCTGGCCTGTGATCAGCCTCCAACATTCAGTGGAATCTGACATTGACACGAATACCTCCTTTGTCTCGTCACTTAGGAAGGGCGGGAGCTGACTCTTGAAAAGCCAGAACTCAAAGTCCTAGTGTCAGAGAAGCTGGAGGATCTGCACAGGCTCTGGAATGAACTGGAGACCACTACCCAAGCCAAGGCCCGAAGTCTTTTTGATGCCAACCGGGCAGAGCTATTTGCCCAAAGCTGTTCTGCCCTGGAGAGCTGGCTGGAGAGCCTGCAGGCCCAGCTGCACTCAGATGACTATGGCAAAGACCTCACCAGTGTCAACATTCTGCTGAAGAAGCAACAGGTATGCAAGAGACCTTTGGGGAGATGAACAGCCAGACGGTAGAAGAGGGTGCCTAGCTTTTGAAATTCAGGAGGCCTGGTGGGTGACATCTTGTAGCATTTCTGGCAGTGATCGTAATCACTCTATCACAGTCTATAGGGCTGTGTGTTAGTCGGGGAAGTCAGGAGACAGACCACACTAATAACATGGACAGGGAAACTTTATTTTAAAAAAATAATCATTAGTAAAAGGTGTTATTACTAAAGGTGTTATCTCAGTCTTTTTTCTATCGCTACAATAAAATACCAGAGACTGGGTGATTTTTTTAGATTTATTTATTTATTATAAGTACACTGTAGCTGTCCTAACACCAGAAGAGGGTGTCAGATCTCATTATAGATGGTTGTGAGCCACCATGTGGTTGCTGGGAATTGAACTCAGGACCTTCAGAAAAGCAGTCAGTGCTCTTAACCACTGAGCCATCTCTCCAGCCCCCGATTTTTTTTTTTTTTTAAGTTTATTTTGGCTTGCAGTTTTAGAGGTCCAAGGGCATAGTACCAGTTCGGTTTCTGATGTGTTATAAAATGACAGAAGAACAGAATGGAAATTAGCTCATGTGAAAGAGACACCCAATGAACCCAAGAAACAGCCTCACTTTACAACCAGTTCTTATAACTAATCCAGTCCCATGGGAACTACATAAATCCCTTTAATGGTCAACTCATCTTGTAAAGGCCCCTCTACTACTGTCTGTCAACACTTTTCTTTGAGGACCAGATTTCAGCATAAGTTTTAGAGGAAACAAATTACAACTTAGGACAGAGCAAGTCTAAGAAAGAATTTTACAGTTGGTGTCGGAAAACCTTTTCTCTGTAAAGAGGCAGTAGGGCGAGCAACAGCTCTGTGTGTAAAAATGCTTATCACCAAGCCTGAATATTTGAGTTCAATCCCTAGAACCTGCATGGTAGAAGGAGAGAAACACATATACACCCACAAATTAATAAAATATATATAAAAAATTCAAGAGCTAAATGATAAATACTTTGCATCTTGTAGGTTATATGATCTGTCACAGCAATTCAACTTTGCCTTTATTATTTTAAATAAATGAAGCCATGTACAATACTATGAGGAATGGAGCTGTGCGCCAATATACTTAATTTAGGAAATAGGCTGCATTTGCTGATTCCTTGACTGGAAGAATCCTGGAACAGCAGGATTCCTGTCCCTGAGAGGAAAGAGCCACCCGAGATCCCTTGTACTCTGACTTTAGATTTAAAGCCCAAGCAAAAAGCAAAGCACGCCTGCTCCAGTGTTTTGTGCTTTTCCTCTAGCGCCCTCTTCTGACAAGGCTGGCATTGCACCAGCTTGGAAAAAATAATGTCTAGTTCAGCATCTCAAAGTAAGGCTAAAGTGGATTTGTGACTAAGAGACAATGAGTTTGTAATATGCACAGTTGTCACAGAGTCCTGGCATTTTTATTAAAAAAAGTGTGTGTGTGTGTGTGTGTGTGTGTGTGTGTGTGTGTATATGTGCATGCGTGTGTAAGTTTGTGACTGATCTATCCAGACCATTCCTGTGGAGAAGCCCCAGGAATCAGAATCATGGCTGGTTTGATACAGGCTTATGTCTTATGAGCTGAGGTAGACATATGTACTGATCTCACCTCCTTACGTTTGTAGATGCTGGAACGAGAGATGGCTGTGAGAGAGAAGGAGGTGGAGGCGATCCAGGCCCAGGCAAAGGCCCTGGCCCAGGAAGACCAGAGTGCAGGGGAAGTAGAAAGGACCTCCAGGGCTGTGGAGGAGAAGTTCAGGGCCTTGTGTCAACCCATGAAGGAACGCTGCCGGCGCTTGCAAGCCTCCCGAGAGCAGCACCAGTTCCACCGGGATGTGGAGGATGAGATAGTGAGTGACGGCATGGAATGACCAGCTGCTCCAGACATGGGCTCTCTGGCCTACTTCCTGGGCACTGGGGAAGTGCCGCATCCCCTCTAAGGATGTTCACAGATGTTCTGCAAGGCCCCTACCCTAGAATGTCTGTTTTTTTTTAAATTTATTTATTGTTATATGTGAGTACACTGTAGCTGTCTTCAGACACACCAGAAGAGGGCATCTGATCTCATTACGGATGGTTGTGAGCCACCATGTGGTTGCTGGGATTTGAACTCAGGACCTTTGGAAGAGCAGTCAGTGCGCTTAACCTCTGAGCCATCTCTCCAGCGCCGAGATGTCTATTTTTCACACACACAGTTGTAGCTGTAGGTAGTGCCTCTCTGCACCCCCATTAACCTTCCCTTTCTCTCCAGTTGTGGGTGACTGAACGGCTTCCCATGGCCAGCTCTCTGGAACATGGCAAGGACTTGCCCAGCGTCCAGCTTCTCATGAAGAAAAACCAGGTGAGGCAGAGGGCAAAACGTCTTCACACTCAGACCTTTGTTCTTTTTCCTTGTTTTGTGGTGATGGGAGGTGGAGTAGGAGTGCTGTTGTTTTGAGATAAGGCTTTACTGTGTATCTTTGGCTGGCCTTGAACTCAAAGAGATCCACTTTTATCTGCTAGGATTAATGGTGCATGTATGCTGCCATGTCCAGCTCCTTTGCTTTTCCCTAGCTCAGGAGAGTGGCCTCTGTTGGCAGGAAAGTGTGAGGATTGAAGGGGTATCACATTGTATCTCCGAGTCTTGACAAAGAACCTTCGAGATGGTCCAGGAGAGGGAAGAATGTAGGGAGGGCTTAAGGTGGAGCAGGACCAAGGGGATATAGGCTTGCAGTTCCTTTTGCAAGCCTTTCAGTGTATCTTCTGTTGCTCTGGACAGACCCTGCAGAAGGAGATCCAGGGCCACGAGCCCCGGATTGCAGACCTCAAAGAGAGGCAGCGCACTCTGGGAACAGCAGCAGCAGGTCCAGAGCTGGCTGAGCTCCAGGAAATGTGGAAACGCCTGAGCCACGAGCTGGAGCTCCGGGGTAAGCGACTGGAGGAAGCCCTTCGAGCCCAGCAATTCTACCGTGATGCTGCAGAGGCCGAGGCTTGGATGGGTGAGCAGGAATTACACATGATGGGCCAAGAAAAGGCCAAGGTGAGAGTCAGAGCAGTGGCTGGTTTGTGCGGCCAGTTCTTCTGCCCCTGGCCCCTGCTGCCTGACATTCAACTCTCTCTCCCAGGATGAGCTGAGTGCCCAGGCAGAAGTGAAGAAGCATCAGGTACTGGAACAAGCCCTTGCTGACTACGCCCAGACCATCAAACAACTAGCAGCCAGCAGTCAAGATATGATTGACCATGAACACCCAGAGAGGTGAGTGTGTGAGTATCGAGCCTAGACCTTGGAGAAGAAGAGGGCTGGTTCTGGGAAAGTATAGGAATTGTGGCATCTTTTGAACTTTGTCCATACAGAATAGAAAGTTGGAAGCAGCAGGAGCGTGGCGAGCAGTTAGCAGACAGAGCAGTTAGGTGGCGAAGCTCCGCAGAGCAAGCCATTCTCTCTACCTCTGCAGCACAAGGTTAACAATACGCCAAGCCCAGGTGGACAAGCTGTACGCCAGCCTAAAGGAGCTGGCAGGAGAGCGGCGTGAGCGCCTGCAGGAGCACCTCCGGCTGTGCCAGCTCCGCAGAGAGCTAGATGACCTGGAACAGTGGATACAGGAGCGTGAAGTCGTGGCGGCCTCCCATGAGCTGGGCCAGGACTATGAGCATGTGACTGTGAGTGCCATGCAGATCAGCACCAGGATGGATCAGGGCCCACAGGGAGACCAAAGAGGTGGCCCAGGCAGAGTGATGAGGGTAGGGGACACAGAGCCAGAGTAGGTGGGTTTTGAGTTTTCCAGCTTGATGTGCAGAACGAGGGGCACGGGGATGACCATAGGGGAGGATAAAAATGAAATTGCTACTCTTTCCCAACAGACATCAACAAAGTGGGAAGAGTTTCAGAATCTCTGCTGGGATTGGAGGTTTGGGTCTTCTGGTGTAGAAATCTAGCCCATAGTTAGGTTGTCCTTGTTAAGGGCTATAGGTTTGGAGTATCTCTAGGTACCTTTGTAGGATGTCAGGTGCCATATAGCACTGGTATGTCACCTTAGCCACTTAGTTAACATTTGCACCCCAGTGAAATTCCCCAGTGATACATTTCTCAGGTTGTATCCTTACTATTAAGCAACTCACAAGTGTAAATTTAAAGCCGCCATACCTGCTCACTGACCAGCAAGTTCTCAGAGAGGTGACTGCTCCTTGAAGCAGGGACCTCACACAGAAGCTCTCATCTCTGTCTCTACAAATGCTTCCTCCATCAGATGCTTCGGGACAAATTCCGAGAGTTCTCCAGGGACACCAGCACCATTGGCCAGGAGCGCGTAGACAGTGCCAATGCACTGGCCAATGGGCTCATTGCTGGGGGCCATGCTGCCCGGGCCACTGTGGCCGAGTGGAAGGACAGTCTCAATGAGGCCTGGGCTGACCTGCTGGAGCTGCTGGACACAAGAGGTCAGGTGCTGGCTGCTGCGTATGAGCTGCAGCGCTTCCTGCATGGGGCCCGCCAAGCCCTGGCACGCGTACAGCACAAGCAGCAGCAGCTTCCAGATGGAACCGGCCGCGACCTCAATGCTGCTGAGGCCCTGCAGCGCCGGCACTGTGCCTATGAGCACGACATCCAAGCCCTCAGCACCCAGGTCTGACCCTAACTGAACTAGTCGGGAAGGAAAGGCTGAGAGGAAACTATTTGGTGGGAAATTGGAGGGGGGTCTTGTGTGCTAGGGAAGGTCACTGAGAACCTGGTGGGAAGATGGCACCCCTGAAGGGGCATTTGGAGATGGTTAAAAAATCACTCCAGAAATTTATCTCCAGCCGATGGCTATCAGCTATCACATTCAGGATTTCTTTTATAGCATGTGTGCATGCACATGCATCAGAGCACACATGTCACAATGTATATGGAGGTCAGGGGACAACATTTAAGAGGCTGGGCAGTGGTGGCGCACGCCTTTGATCCCAGCACTTGGGAGGCAGAGGCAGGCGGATTTCTGAGTTTGAGGCCAGCCTGGTCTACAGAGTGAGTTCCAGGGCAGCCAGGACTACACAGAGAAACCCTGTCTTGAAAACCAAAAAAAAAAAAAAAAAAAAAAAAGAGGTGATTCTATCCTTGCACTTTAGGTTCTGGTAATCAGGCTTGAGTGGGTGCTTTTTACATACTGAGGCATCTTCCTGGCTAAGTTCGGGGTTCCAATGGCTGCAGGATCCTTCATGCTATGCCAAAACCTACCTGTTTTGATGACATTCAGGCCAGAATTCTCGATTCATAATTTTAACACAGATCACTCTTTCAGCCCCAACCCACATCTCCTCTGCAGGCTGCACATCTCATTCTAGTGGTCTTTAATGTCCCTTATACCCTGGATAGAATAGCTCAACTTGATTGATTTTAGGCCCGTATCCCCGGGGCTAGGCCTGGGCCCCAGGTGAGGTTCGGTTTGACCTCAGCCTCAACCTCAGTGGTAGGTAGGGCTCTGGTTCTTGCTACTGCAGCTTCGGCTGGTGGAACAGACAGGAAGTAGAAAGCCATGTGGGGTGAGAGGGACTTGAGCTCTGCTGTCTCCCAGCTCTGCCTGACTCAGACCTGGGGTCCCACTTTCAGGTCCAGCAGGTTCAAGATGATGGCCAGAGGCTACAAAAGGCCTATGCTGGAGACAAGGCCGAGGAAATTGGCCGTCACATGCAGGCAGTGGCTGAGGCCTGGGCCCAGCTCCAGGGAAGTTCTGCTGCCCGCCGTCAGCTGTTACTGGATACCACAGACAAATTCCGATTCTTCAAGGCTGTCCGAGAGTTGATGCTGTGGATGGATGGGATTAACCTGCAGATGGATGCCCAGGAGCGCCCCCGGTAAGATCCATAGTGCCTGGCGTCCTTCTCGGGTTGTGTGATGCTACTGGTGGCTATGGCAGGGCTGGGACAGCCTGTAATAGCACCTTTGTCTTGGCCCAGGGATGTGTCCTCCGCAGATTTAGTCATCAAAAACCAACAAGGCATCAAAGCAGAGATAGAGGCCAGAGCAGACAGGTTCTCCTCCTGCATTGACATGGGGCAGGAGCTGCTGGCCCGGAACCACTATGCTGCTGAGGAGGTAGGTGAGGCCTGGAGAGAATCTGGCTAGCTACACCAAACAGGACCCATTCCTGTAATTTCTCTTTCTGCTCTTTTTATTTGTGGATTTTGTTTGTTTGCTTGTTAAGACAGGGACTCACCCTGTAGCCCAGGCTGGTCACCAGTTCTCTTGCTCTGTCCTGCCAAGTGCTGAGCTACAGGTGTGCACCACCATGCCCAGCCTGGATTTTGCCCGTCTTCTGCTTTTTGTCATTCTCTCTTAGCAAAAATTCTTTCACTCTCTCATCTCAATGCTGTTCATAGATTTCTAACATCTCACTTCTCCTCACAGGACTCTTTTCCTCTCCAGTATTTTGGTAGCTCCCGGGGACCTTGGGAAAGCCCCAGTAGGTCTTAAGCCATGCTTCCTTTCCCTACTCCCCAGATCTCAGAGAAGCTGTCCCAGCTACAGTCCCGGCGCCAGGAGACAGCTGACAAATGGCAGGAGAAGATGGACTGGCTACAGCTTGGTGAGCCATTGCCGGAATGCCAACGGGAGGGAGGGGCCTTGTGAGTGAACGCCTGGGCATTGCCTATATGTGGTGGCCACAGTGCGTGCTCCCAGGAACCCTGGGTGTGGAGTCCCAGGATCCTAACAATGCTGGCCCTGTATTTGAGCTTGCCCTGCCACCATGCCATTGTGCACTCTAACCTTCCGTTTTTCTATGACCCCTACCCCAATCGTGGCAGTTCTGGAGGTGCTTGTGTTTGGGAGAGATGCAGGGATGGCAGAGGCCTGGTTGTGCAGTCAGGAGCCGTTGGTGCGAAGTGCAGAACTGGGTTGCACGGTGGACGAAGTGGAGAGCCTCATCAAGCGGCATGAGGCCTTTCAGAAGTCGGCAGTGGCCTGGGAAGAGCGTTTCAGTGCCCTGGAGAAGCTCACTGCGGTGAGCACTGTGGGACCTCAGAGGCGCCCAACCCCTACTGCAGGGCTTCTCTGCATGGGAAGTTAGAGTGCTCTTCTGTCCCATGACCACAGATGTCAGCCTGGGTGCCACTGAGACCCCTCTGCTTCTTGCTCTAACTCTTTTAGAGTCTCTTGTCCATCTTTCCTGCTTTATTGGGCTAGAGGTGAAGCTTTCCACCTCACCCTGATGGTTGCTGACCTCAGCATTTCTTCACAGCTGGAAGAGCGGGAGAATGAGCGGAAAAGGAAGAGGGAGGAGGAGGAACGGAGGAGACAGCCCCCTACTTCAGAGCCCATGGCTAGTCAGCCCGAAGGGAGTCTGGTAGATGGCCAGAGAGTTCTTGACACTGCCTGGGATGGGTAAGAGCTAGATACCTGGGCCAGGATGCTGAAGCTAAGGCCAAGCAAGCCACCGGTTAATTATTCTATGTCACATTTGATTATTCTAGGACCCAGTCAAAATTGCCACCACCCACACAAGCACCCAGTGTTAATGGGGTCTGCACGGACACGGAGTCCTCACAGGTAATTTCATGTCCCTGAACATCTCTTTCAACCCGGTCAGTCCCCAAATCCTCACAGCTTCTTGTCTTTGCAGCCCCTGTTGGAACAGCAAAGACTTGAACAGAGCAATGTTCCAGAAGGGCCTGTGAGTCTCTCTAGAGGGATGGGTGTGGGTGCTGGGAGATGAAGGGACAAAAGAAATGGGTAGGGATTTTGGGTATGAAGCGCAACAGAAGCTTGGGCTGAGAACCTTCTAACCCCAAGGAAGGATACCATCCATGCCATCTTTTAGCAATGACATTTTCCCCACAGGGATCTGGCACAGGAGACGAGTCCAGTGGGCCCCGGGGAGAGAGGCAGACCCTGCCCCGGGGCCCTGCTCCTTCTCCAATGCCCCAGAGCAGATCATCTGAATCAGCTCACGGTGCCACCCTGCCCACACGAGGTCCTGAGCTCTCTGCCCAGGAACAGATGGAAGGGATGCTGTGCCGCAAACAAGAGATGGAAGCCTTCAACAAGAAAGCTGCCAACAGGTGCCAGCCCTGGCTATGCAGAGCCTGTGCCTCTTAGGTTTCTACTTCTGAAGAGGGTTTCCTGGAAACCTCTTAGACAGAGGGGGGTGCACTTTATAGGAGTTTGTCCTTTGAGAAAGGGACTCTAAGGATGGTCACAAGTGACCCAAAGACAGTGGAATTCTAAATTCCACAGTGCCCATGTTACAGGTCCCAAAAAGGCTTGCCTACCAAGTTTCTGACCCTGACATATCTTCCCCCAGGTCCTGGCAGAATGTGTACTGTGTACTTCGGCGTGGGAGCCTCGGCTTTTACAAGGATGCCAGGGCAGCTAGTGCGGGAGTGCCATACCATGGAGAAGTGCCTGTCAGTCTGGCCAAGGCCCAGGGCAGTGTGGCCTTTGATTATCGGAAACGCAAACACGTCTTCAAACTGGGGTAGGAACCTGGGCTACTCTCAGGTTGGGATGGAAGGAGCCAGAAATAAGCAAGGTGGATGGATCCTAAGCAAGGTCCAGAGGGAAGGAAGTTACGTGGAGAGAGCACATGAACAGAGCTGCCATGCTAGGTGCTTGGGTATATTTGTAGGTGGAAGACAGTGGAAATTCTGGATCCTGAATCATAGTTAGGAACTAAAACAAAGGCTGAGAAGTTATCTTGCATGGGAAATGTGAGGGCAGGACGCTGGCTCACACTAGCTTCCCAGCCTGCCCACAGCCCGCAAAAGCCTACATAGCCTCAGCTGGAAATGAGCTTACCAAGGCCCTCTGTGGTCTATTAGAAAGACTTTGCTTTTGTACTTCTGCAGAATTCTGAAACTATGAAGAATGTATAAAATATAATCTGGCCTTGAGGGCTGTGTCCTCCGAGTCAATCCAGTCCTGGGAGAATTCAGAGCTCACAGCACCACTGACATGCCAAATACAGGTTCTTAGCTCTCCCTGTGCCTTCTCTCCCAACAGCTTACAGGATGGAAAAGAATACCTATTCCAGGCCAAGGATGAGGTGAGCTTTCCCTGCCCTGCTGTGTTCTCTCTCCCTGCCAGCACTGGGTTTTATGAGACAGGGTCTCACTCTGTAGACTTGGTTCCTACTCCAGAGTGGTCTTGAACTTATACCAATCCTCCTATCTCAGTCTCCAGTCTGAGCTTTCAGGTATGGGCCACTGTGACCAACTGATGATCCCCATCCTAATGGGGTCCTTTTTCTTTCTAAAATGAAAACCTCACTCTCTTTCTACTTCCTCCTCTCATATTTCCCCTCTGTCTGCTACAGGCTGCCCCAAGTCAAAGTCCTTGTGTATGAGCTGATGTCTCCCTGTCCCCTGCAGGCAGAGATGAGCTCATGGCTGAGAGTGGTGAATGCAGCCATTGCCACTGCATCCTCTGCCTCTGGAGAGCCAGAAGAGCCAGTGGTGCCCAGTGCCAGCCGGGGTCTGACCCGGGCCATGACCATGCCCCCAGTGTCACAGCCCGAGGGCTCCATCGTGCTTCGCAGCAAAGATGGCAGAGAAAGAGAGCGAGAAAAACGATTCAGCTTCTTTAAGAAGAACAAGTAGTTGGGGCAAGACTCCCTCCCTCTGTTCAGGAAACTGACAGGGGCTGTCGACAGAGACCACTCTCTTGGCAGGACAACTGCCTGCTGCTAGGGTCTGCTGCTAAGGTCAGCCCATCACCAGGAACTGTCACTGGGGACAAATGAGTGATCCCACAACCTTCTTTTCTGCTATTTAATTCAACTGGTGGTGGGACCCAGGCTACCCCTAATACCACCCTTTCCCACCTTGTCACCTCTTCCCAAGCCTTATACCTCCATCCCCCCACCATGGTGCAGATAGCGTCACCCTCAACGTGGGCTATGTGGGAACCATTGTCCCTGCCTCAGGGTCATTGTGCCACCACGGCTAGGGTGTGCCATCCACCATCCAGTTCTTTGCCTCTGGGATCAGCCAGGACCCTCAGAGCTGAAGCAGGCAGGACCGGAGGGCAGGAGTGCCAGATGATGAAGTCGGAGGCTCTGAAGCCTTCCCTGCCTGTCCCCCTCACCCTGGCCCGAGGGGCTGCTTGTGTCTCACCACTCTAGGTGGCTCCCAAGTGGGAGCTGTTCAGGAGTAGCCACACCCTTGAGTCTATCCAAGGAGGTGATTAAACAGCTCGGCTTCTCTCACTGCCTCTCGGTGTTGTTGCTTTCCTGACCAGAGCCTCTTTGGTTTGGTCTCCTGCATGTCAGATACCCACTGTATGCCCAGCTTCTGAGCCCCCAAAATCTGTGTGATTCTGAGATCCTTCCTGCCTAGTCTCCCATGATAGTGATCTGTTTCACTGGGTTGACCTGTGCTAAGTCTCTGTTTAAACCAAAGACATCCACTGTGTGTTGAACTGATAATTAGCAGTATTCATGTTCAAAGGAAGCAAGTCACTCTCCCTGGTGCACACTTTTCTTTCTTGTTAAATTTCTTGCAGTACTGGGGGTGATACTCTGGGCCTTGTATATGCTAGGCAAGCACTCTACCACTGAACTACACTCCTAGCCCCATAATTGTCCTCACTCTTAAGTTTCTCAACTCTTTTCAACGAGGAGTAGTGAGGGATACTTACCACAACCTAGTCTTAACTACTGCTCAGTCAACAGTAGAAAGGTGAGTGCCTTTCTGTCCTTCCCATAGAATCAAGGGAGTTCACACAGAATCAGAAGAGTGGCAGGTCCCACCTCCTGAACTCTAGAAGAAGGTCATCCTAGAAAGCCATAAGGTATATCCTGAGTATGTAAATAAACACACACAATGTATTCTAGAGACGGAGAGAAGTGTTTGTTCTTAAACTTTGCATTGTTTAAAAAGAAGGTATTAAAATTGGAAGTCTTGGGTCTGTTTGACTCAGGAAAACTACTGTCTTCAGCATAACTGGCCTGGGACCCCAAGCAGCCCTGACACCATCAGTCAAAACAGACATGCAGAGCCAGGTGTATGAAGGTGTACTAGGACCACACAGCCCCAGAATGGGCTCCACACATCAGATTACTCACAGGATAAGCATTCTTTTTCTTTTCTTTTCTTTTTCTTTTTCTTTTCTTTTTTTTTTTTTTTTTTTTTTTTGGTTTTTCGAGACAGGGTTTCTCTGTGTAGCCCTGGCTGTCCTGGAACTAGCTCTGTAGACCAGGCTGGCCTCGAACTCAGAAATCCGCCTGCCTCTGCCTCCCAAGTGCTGGGATTAAAGGCGTGCGCCACCACCGCCCGGCTAAGCATTCTTTTTCTTAAGGATGTCCTTTCTCTTAAGTGGTTTCAGTTACTCACATGATGCAGTACAACAGCAACAGCCTGTTCTCAGGCAAAACAATCGCCAGTAGCACACATTTTCCTAATTCAAGTATGGCTGTGAAACCTGCCCTGTTACACCAGATTATGGGGCTTGGGAAAAAGCAGTAATTGGAAAAGTTTAGAAGCAGATGTGTGAGAGGGAATTCATGGAGAAATTATTACCTTGCCATTGACTGATAAGCTCCTACAGAGAAGTCACTGAATGAGAAGGACAGGACAGGACAGGAATTAGGTGAACGTCTACACATGTGTGGCAGCTAAAACCACACCCTTGAGTCCATCCAAGGAGGTGATAAACAGCTCGGCTCCTCTCACGGCCTCCTGCTGGTGCTGCTTTCCTGACCAGAGCCTCTCCGGAGAAGAGGATAAGCATAGGGCTAGAAAGCAAGTCTTCAGGAAAGAAATTTTTTGAATATTGGTGGAAGAGAAGAAAGGAAAGATAGAATGGGACCCTGAAGGCTACAAAAAAGGTTAGGACAAAAATAACACCAGTGTTGGCCCTGCAAACTGGTGGGAAAGAGGAATCGACAGATGTAAACGGGCTTATACTTTGCACTTTTACTGACCACCACTGACAAGGTGGGCTTTGCCTGTGTTGACCCACATGGTAGCCAGGACCACATGGAACTACTGAGTACCCCACATCTGGCAAGTGTAAACTCCAATGTGCTGAAGATACGAAATAACAGGTTTTCAGGACTTCAATGGGAATTCTAATATCTCAATTTTTCTATTGATTTCATGTTAAAATGTCAAAAATATTAAAATAGATTTCAAGTTTGTATAATTTGGTGTTTCCTGGAAATTTGTATTTATTTCTTCACTGTGGTGCTAGGTATCAAACCCAGAACCTTGTCAATGTTAGATTAATGCTTTACTACTGAGTTGGACCCACAGACCATTTTCAGAGTTTATCATGAATTACTTATAAGGCTCATTGTATTGCCCTGTTCAAAATGGACCAAAGATCTAAGAATGGAAGGTAATAGGAATGGAAGAGAATAGACTACATGAGTTGTGGTAGGAGAAGGTATCTTACAGAGAACATAAAAGAGAAAGCTTTAGGAAACAATAATTTGGTTACATTAAAAAATATTTCCCTCCAAACAGATATTAGTGTAATGACAAGATATCTGAAGCCAATTAGAAATAGCTACAATACGCAGGAAATCTCTACAGCTCAACGCAAAGGTTGAAACCTAAAATTGAGGCAGAAGATAGGGGTGGGAAATGTATATGAGCACAAATGATAAGAACAAGCTATTTTCAAATTCATTAGAAACAAGACAAAAACAGAACAAAGCAAGTTGTGAATGAAACTTTACATCTCTTCAACTGACAAAAATTAGAAGTTAATGTCAAACTTTGGTAATGACAGGAAAAAACAAACAAATATAGTCCCTTCTGTGTTTCAAGTAGGAGGTATATTCTAGTAGAATTTTTCTGGGAACTTGGTACTACTTACACGTTAGGGTTTGTTTTAGTTTGGTTGTTTTGGGGGGCGGAGTTTTTGTTTTGTTTTGTTTGAGACAGGGTTTCTATGTAGTCCTAGTTGTCCTGGAACTTGCTGTGTACACCAGGCTGGTCTCAAATGAGAGCCAACTGCCTATGCCTCCCAAGTGCTGGGATTAAGGGAATGTGCCCACCACCACCCAGCTCACATGCGTTTTTATTATTTAACAAAAAAAAAAAAAAAAGGAAAACTGGAGGTTAGAAATGGTATCGCACCTGTAATTACCAGCACTTGTGAGGCCGAGTTAGGAGAAATGTGAACTCAAGGTTAGTCTGGGTTATGCAGCCAGCTCTTGGACAGCCTTGACTACACAGAAAGTCTAAAAGAAGGGGGATTTGGAGAAGGGGAGCGAAATGAAATTGTATAGAAAGATGGGAACTGTCAGTGGAGCATTAGTTGTGGAGCCCCCGCAAATTTGGGAAGAGGATGGATCCCAAAATACAATGTTCAAGGTTGGGCAACAGCAGACCCAGAGGAGGTTCCGGGACATCCAAGACTACCAGAGAAACCCCATCTCGGAAAAAAAAAAAAAACAAAAATCTAGTTTTAAAAATGTGTCTATTATTACAATTAGACAATGGCTTCTGAAATGAGTGGGAAACATGGATTTGGTAAAGAAATGTTTCCAAGTAGCTTGGGTGGAGGAAGTCAACTTGGGAAACTGATCTCTACATTTTTGGGAGAGCTGCTGTTGGAACCACCTCAAGGGGGAACTGTTTTGCCAACAATGGGGATGGTCTGACAACCATCCAGGTGCCTCTACTAGGAGATAAATTCAATCCATCAATGTAACCGGCTCTGCTTTGTCGAATGGAATAGTAAATGGTCCATCAAGCTGGTACCCTGCTTGCCACCAGGAGGTGCTCTTGGACCGCAACTTAAGAGTTGGGAGCTTGACAATTGCCTGTACCTCGGGCAGCTTGGAATGGATGTGGAACCTTTGTCAATCACATCCCCAAAACCTGGATTCTATCTGGACCGCTGGACAACATATTCCTTGTTAATGCTCACCACATTTCAGGTACCACAACAGACAGACACTACGAGGGAAAGCCCAGCCCACGTATATTCATGAATAAACATGACAAAGTATAGTTTGGATAGAGAAATGCCTGCCTCAGACTAACCCAGTTTTAACCACATTATCTTTCTACTCCTCGACTCTCAGCTTCTTACCAAGGAGCACCGCTATTGCGGTGAAAATTCAATTGTTTTAAGGGAATTCTTACCCCTTCCTACCCAAACAAGGGAGAGATTAGGTTAAGATGTAGTAGTGCCTGGATTTGTGAAGTATCGCTCTCAGACGCCAGAGGTTGAGAAAACCCCCTTCTAGCGGGCCCTTTGTCATCAGCCCCCTCGACAGTGCGCCTAACACCAAGATCCATTGTGATGCTGAGAGACTCCCCCGGGCCTTACGGTTTTGCCAAGGCAATGGTTGCTTCCTGAGCCCTTTTGACGCGCTAGCCGCGACCCCCTCCCAAGACGGTGATTGGCTAGCCGGGACTGGGGGCGGGCTGACCTTCGCTCCGCAGTGCCGTCACCACATGACCCCGCCCCCGCACGGGGCGGACAGTTGTGTGCGGCCGCAGGATTGGTCGCCCCGCTCCTGCGAGGGGGAGGGGAGGCAGGCAGCGCGCACTCGCGCGTGCGTGAGCTGGCGCGCGAGAAAGCGCCCGGTCGCGCCGAGGCTCGAGCGGCCGTCGCCATTTTGTAGGGTTCTCTCTGACGCGGGACCCGCCGCCACCGCCGCCACCACCCGGAGGTAGGAAAGGATGCTGTGAGTGTGTGGGAAGCCCAGGAGCGGGCTGGGCCGGACCTCGGAGGACCGGGAAGGCTCGGGATTGGGGCCACCCATCTTCTGAGGAAGGTCCCGGGAAGACAACGAAAGGAGGCGGGGCCGGGTCTCCGGAGGGGGCGGGGCAGGGGTCGGGCCGAGTCTTTGTTGGGATGTAGGAGCGGAGGTTGGGCCGCTGAGGAGAGGGGTCCAGATGCTGGGCTGGGTGAAAGAGGGCTTTCGTTCCTGGAGTATGGTGGGAGGTGATACCACGCTGTGGAGAGGTACACAGATTTCCCTCCAAAATCCTGTAGCTAGGGACATTCAGATACTTCATGCCTCCCGCCCGTCTTTTCCATCCCCGTGCTAAACCGTGAAGCAGCTAACCTTGTAGATTCAATGTGCCTGACCTCACGGATATATCTTGGACCTTGTTGTGGATTCTGACCCCGGACCTTCTGTTGGCATTGTCACACGGCAGTTCCTCTCTCAAAAAGAACTGTGAGGGTCGGGAAATGCTGCAGTGTTAGTTTCTCACTTCACACCTGACTTTTGAAATCTTGTTTCTTCTCTGCCAGGCTCTTGTCAGGATGGTGAAGCTGTTCATCGGAAATCTGCCCCGGGAGGCCACAGAGCAGGAGATCCGCTCACTCTTCGAGCAGTACGGGAAGGTGCTGGAATGTGACATCATTAAGAACTATGGCTTTGTGCACATAGAGGACAAGACGGCCGCTGAGGATGCCATACGCAACCTGCACCACTACAAGCTGCACGGAGTGAACATCAATGTGGAAGCCAGCAAGAATAAGAGCAAAGCTTCAACCAAGTTACATGTGGGCAACATCAGTCCCACTTGTACCAACCAAGAGCTTCGGGCCAAGTTTGAGGAGTACGGCCCAGTCATCGAATGTGACATCGTGAAAGATTATGCCTTTGTACACATGGAGCGGGCAGAGGATGCGGTGGAGGCCATCAGGGGCCTTGACAACACAGAGTTTCAAGGTGAACTGTTCTGGGGCTTGGGTGGCAGACCTTCGTGGAGTCTCTAGCTCAAGGCAGAGGGAAGAACACAAGACCACGGGGCTATGAGAGTGGCTTCTACCATTCTTTTAAATGACAAGAATAGATTATGTTTACTACTCTGAAGCATAATTTACTCTTAGAAAAGAAAACATTTTCCATTGTGTTTGCCAAACTGTTTCTCCAGTACTGTGTGGGTTCCTTTCTTTGGTCTTCATTCACTTGAGTGCTGTCAGAAGTCTAAGTTGCCTAGGCAGATAAGTAGCTAGTGTGAGGAGGACTAGGTTACCACTTCATTGCTGGTTTGTTATGACCCAGAAGCCTTTGAGAGTTTTTACACTCTGTTGCTTTCAATGATGGATGGTAGTAGTAAAGAGGAAAAATAGAGGCATCTAGAGGAAGTGCTGTGTGAGAATCTGTGGTGAGTCTGGTTGGGTGATGGGTATCTTTGGGGTGTTCAAATTTGTTGAGTCTGTGGACTACAAGCAAAGCCAGGAAACATGTCATAGGCTCTTCTGCTCCATTTAACTATTACTTTACTCTAACAGGTTAGGAAAAAAATTTTTTTCTTTAGAAATTTAGAATTTAGAAATTCTTGCTTTTGGGGAAATTCCAGTGAGAATATTATAGAGCTTACTGTATTGCTTATATTGACCATAACTGTGTATTTATTATCACCAATACCATAGGAGCTTGTCTGAAAACCCTTGAATCATGTTACTATAGACTAGTTACATGTGGCTACTAAATTTAAATTAATTGAAGTAAATTTTCAAATTAGATTTTTCCAGTGTGGGCAAGAATCATATGAGGGAATGGCTACTGTATTAGTAAACAGATCAGACCCACATTGCAGGAAGTTCATTGGTTAGCAGTTCTACAAGTCTTTATTGACACTGTCATGTTGGATCACAAATTCAAGGCTACTTTTGCAGTTCCTAAGTCAACATCTTTTTGTGGCCTAAAAGTTAAATATACAAAAGTCCTCTGCTAAACCTAGAAAACAATGAAATGGTGGGGGAAAGGGAAAACTTAATCAGAAAAGTGTAAATATGCAAATACTGAAGCTTACTGGAGGCTCACTATCATGTATTCTAGCTTCAACACCAACACCCTTTCCTTTCGTTATTGAAAGCCTAGTTGGAGCTAATTCCTGTCCTTAACCAGCAAGTTGACAAGGGTATTCCCTATGCTTTTCCCCATTATAAAATAATCTCTCATGTTCCTCTGTGAAAGGATGGCAGTGGTAATAAGTACATTTTGACAGTAAAAGCAATATATAATGAAAGTTGAGTGCTATTTGCAACCATGATTGCTTCTACTCAGGTTAGGAAAGTACTTTAAATCTGACAGTTAAATCTTTTTTCTTTTATTTTGGAACAACACTAGCACACTTTAACTTTCAAAACATTCCTAATTATTCTTACTCTATGTGGAAGGAGTTCCTGCCCTACCCCCCTTGGTTCTGGGATCATCCAAGGGCCCCACAAACACTAGCCAAGTGCTCTACCATGAGTCTGTATGTCCCCATCCCTGAAGAAGGTAACAAAATGGAAAAGAAAAATTTGCAGATAAGACTCTCCATGTATAATATTATATGCCCTTTTACTTTTTAAAGGAAACAGGAGTTCAACGGATGAGTACATGGGATTTTTTTTGTCTATTTGTTCTTTTGGTGCTGAATAGTGGACCCAGGATCTTGAGCATGCTGTGTACACAGCACCACCGAGTTATGCTTCTTATTCCTTGTATTTGCTTAATAACAAAATTACATAAGAAACAGGGGACTGAATAATGCAATGGACATATTTTTATTTTATATATATATATATATTCATATATTCACTTCCGTAGAAAGTACAGACAATAAACTGAGTTGAAAAAGAATCATTTATTGGTATCACATTCTTTTTCTGACTCTTCTAAGAGTGATTTACTCTTACTTACATATGCATATATTTTTGTAATCAACTACTTTTTTTCCTAGGATGTAAAGTTTAGTATTGGGTAACTGGGTTTTTTTGGTTTGTTTGTTTCTTTGCTGAGACAGCCCTCAAAATCACAATCCTGCTTCAGACTTCTCACTGCTGGAGCTGTACATATAAGCCTGTCACCTATCTTCTTGAAATTACAATCTAGATGCCAACTTGGCAATTTGTTTAACTTAATGCTTTTTTTTTTTTAAATCTAAAAAGTACCACTCTAAACATCTTTTGACTTTTCTGTGCATTAATGGCTGTCTAATATTTAAGTTTCCGCATTGTATAACTTATAAACATAGACTAAGTTTACCTGAGGCTTTCAAGATGTTTCCTCTCCACAGGCAGCAGTGAATGCAGTTTGAATTGGAAACCATAAAACAGCTGTTCCCAAGTAACCACCCGGGCAGCTGAATTGGAAAGGATATGCAAGAAATTAGGGGTGTTGTCTCAGTGGCAAGTTGATGGGTGATTCTTACATCACCTACATCTCCAGTCTGCTTTGAACTAAGATAAACTTCAGAATTATGATTAAGCATCCCACCTTCTAGCATTTTTTTCAAGAGAAAATGCCTTTTCTGGGGTGATTTTCTGGTAAATATTGGAAAATTTCAGTAACTTGGAGGTTTTACAAAATCTAAGAGTTTGGTCTGTCTATATCTAGTAGAGTGGTAAAACTTTTACCTGTTTCTAAAGCACAGAATTTTAGATTTTAAATTGAAAAAAGCCCATATAACCTTTTTAAAGAATGCAAAACAAGGAAGCCACCTATCATTTTACAGGTGTTTCTACCTCTAAGTATTAAAAAAAAAAAAAAAAAGGAATTACTAGCATCCTTTTCACAACTGTAGAAATAGATTTTGCCACATTAAAGCATTCCCATCCTCTACACTAAAAGCATGACTAAAATCACTGTATTTCAATGGAAAATGGAGTCAGAATCCATGAGTCAACAAATTCAATTATATTTTTCTCTTAAAGCAGACTTCTAGATCTCTGGGCAAACCCAGAGTTTTCTTTCTAGATTGGCAATTCTGACTTCAGAATTGGAGCAATGTATCAGTTACACAGCCTAAAATCACTATGTATGTCTGTTTGAAAGTGGCTTTTAATCCTCTAAACTATAACTTTACATATAAGGTATAAATGAGGACAAATGTTTCTGATGAGTACATGTAGCATATGCTACTGTAAGAAAATTAACACCATCTATCTACTGACGTCATCAGTGGTTATGATGAAGACTGTCTATTATTAGCTGGGGTCACAAGCTTGAACACTGTTTTGTTTTGAAACAGGGTTTTCCAGAGTTCTGGCTGTCCTGGAACTCACTCTGTAGACCAGGCTGACCTTGAACTCAGAAATCCACCTGACTGCTTTGATCCCTGAGTGCTGGGATTAAAGGTATTCACCACAGCCTGGTTAAGCATCTTTGTTCAAGCTAAAGATGGTTTATGCTGGAGACATCAAGGGTCCCTGGGTTGGGTGGTACATAAACTCTTGGGCAAGAGTTCTTTTCTTAGCTGTTTCTTAGTGGTAATTTTCTAGAAGTATGTATATGTGTATTGCTTGAATGAGTGCTCATAGTTCTTTAGGCAACTGTATAAAAGTTATGTTCTGCATGGTAGGAATAAAATGTTGATCATTCTTTTACATGAGAACCCAGTGTCTACAAAGCAAGTGCTGTTTTCATTTTATTTTTGTTTGGTGCTGGGGATCAAACTTGGCCTTTCACATGACAATAGCCAAGTGTTAAACCATTGAGATCCATGCCCAACCCCTGAACCTGGTAATTTTTAGTATCTAAGAGGCTATGTTCAAATAGTTCTGCTTGTGAGGCAAGGAGTTGAAATCTATAGAAACATGGTAGATAGAAGATTGCTGTTGACCATGGTGTCATACATACATGCTAAGGGACATATGCTTTTCTCAGATCTAACATGAATTCAGAGGTGGAAAAGATGTCCTCTAAAACTTCTATTAGTTTTATTATTTGTGAGGTTTTGTTAGATATCTAGTTTGATTTGGAGGTAGTAACAGTCATAGTGAAAGGTAGCAATCTTTGCACTCTAAATTGGGAAAGAAAATAAGCTGTGAAGATACAAGTAGGGGAAGAGTCTCCTGTGTTACTGGTATAAACAGGATCTGACTGATCTCTAAGGACTCTAATTTTATAAGTCTCACTTCTGTTGAAACATCAATTTTTTTGGAAAGGATTGCTGAATGAAGGGGGCAGCTCGGGAGTGTGTATGTCTATGTATTTTATGGTTACTTTTATTTGAGTGAAAAGAATGTTAATGAGTAATAATTTTAATGTTTCTTCAAGGCAAACGAATGCATGTACAGTTGTCAACTAGCCGGCTTCGGACTGCCCCTGGGATGGGAGACCAGAGTGGTTGCTATCGGTGTGGTAAAGAAGGACACTGGTCCAAAGAGTGCCCAGTAGACCGTACAGGGCGTGTGGCAGACTTTACTGAGCAGTACAATGAACAGTATGGAGCAGTGCGCACACCTTATACTATGGGTTATGGGGAGTCCATGTATTACAACGATGCCTATGGAGCACTCGACTACTATAAGCGCTACCGCGTCCGATCTTATGAAGCTGTGGCAGCGGCAGCTGCAGCTTCCGCATACAACTATGCAGAGCAGACCATGTCTCATCTTCCTCAAGTCCAGAGCTCAGCTGTACCCAGTCACCTCAACTCCACTTCTGTTGATCCTTATGACAGACACCTATTGCAGAACTCTGGCTCTGCTGCCACCTCAGCTGCAATGGCTGCTGCTGCTTCCTCTTCCTATTATGGAAGGGACAGGAGCCCACTACGTCGGAATGCGGCTGTGCTCCCCGCAGTTGGAGAGGGCTACGGTTATGGGCCAGAGAGTGAGATGTCTCAGGCTTCAGCAGGAACACGGAATTCTCTGTATGACATGGCCCGGTATGAGCGGGAGCAGTATGTGGACCGAGCACGGTACTCAGCCTTTTAAAAACTGGAGGTGAGAGTGGGGTAGATGTGGTTGAAATTTGCACTTAGTTCCCTACAAGAGACTTTGCTTCCCTGAGGAACCAAATCACCAAACAGGACCATACCAAAAAGCAAAAATTACATGTTTTGAGTATTTTCTGTAGTTTAGGCCACAGGTTTATTTGGCCTGTTGAGGAGTTAGTGTGATTCCACTGTGTTTCTTCTGAAACATGAACATGCTCAGTGAGAATTTTTAACCAGCTGTAAAACAATACTTGGTAAGAAGAAAAGGCAGGGAGGGCTAACATGTTGGCCCTTTGTTGCGTAGTTATTTTCTCATCCAGGAAAAAACTAAGGTTCAGAGAGCATTAGTACTTTGCCTATGGTCATCTGGGTAGCTCATGATAGAGCCAAAATTCAGACTCAGAGCTGACTCTTACATTCTGTCAGTCGGTGGTGGAAAAACCAAATAATAGCAATTGGGACAGAGATAGGTAGAGCTCTGAATTTGAGCCAGCCTGATATACAAAGTTCCATGACAGTCAGGGCTACACAGACCCTGTCTTTAAAACCAAAATAAAATCATACTCTCCACTACTAAACAGCTGTTATGATTAAGGTAAAGGGTGCCATTTGGAAGCTAGTAATGGACAGCACAGCCAGAGTTCTAACTTTAAAATAGTTCTTACAGAAGTACATGGCAGTGCATACCTTTAATCTCAGTACCAGGGAAGTTAAGGTGGGAGGATTATGATGAGTTAGAGGAAAGGTTAGGGTACACAGCAAGTTCTAGCAAAGTCTAGGAAATACAGCAGTACCCCCAAGTTACAGAAAACAAAACCCAACTACTTATTAGCCTTTATCAAAGGAAGCTCTTAAGTGTGCTACTTTGTACATCAGATAAAGCCCTAAGACACTTCAGTATTGGCATGTTTTTATGTTTGTATTATTTTAACCCAAAGCATTCATCTGTTTGATATAGGCACTCATACCCTATTTCTTTGTGAAATAGGGTATTTTTATGATAAAATTCCTGTTCTTCTGGGATAGTTTTGTGTTTCGAGGGAACATTCAAGGGATTGATAAAATAATTTCTGATTGGCCAAAATCTTATAGGTGGGTGGTGACACAGAAAATTCAATGTTTCACTAGAATGGAAATGGCATTTATAATTTACAATTCTCTCATTGTTTTCCTTGTACACTGAAATTGAGCATCACTTGAGTTAAAGCCCCAACAGTACAGTTACCACTGAGACTTCAATGTTCTCACCTTATCCCCTACGTTCATATATGTATTGAGAAAAGAATGGCATGCATGTTTGGTTAAGTTTATATGCTATACAGTTGTGTCATTGAGACTTGGGATTCCATCATTCAGCCATGTGTTTAGCATATGAACAGAGTTTGCTAATTTTACACCTGGATCTACTTTGTGAGATACCTCTGGTAAAGTTAGCAAAAATCTGTTAGATAACTTTTTTCTCTCAAGTATGTTTCAAGTTAAACATTAAGTTAGTAAGTATATAGCCTTTAATGGTGTTTTGGGGACATTTTAAAAGTGAATTTTAACTTCAGTCAGTAGGTGCTCAACTAACCTCTTTTTAGTGATGACTTTTAAAGAAACTTACCTTCCAGGTGTGAACCTCAAATGGACTGAATAACCCTGAGTTGGTTGCAGTCCCAGGAGCCTGATGTTAATGAGGCTGCCAGGATGAAATACTCCACAACTGTTGGGGATCCAAATTCGGGTCTCACCCTAACAGAACTGATCCAAGAACATCACAGCTTTTGAAGTCGATTGGCACAGATCAAGACCAAGATTTGGCCCTGTGTCTGTATTAAGTAGAGGAGCTTGGTGTGAGTTAATTTTTTTTTTCCCCCTGCCATTGGTGTCTGGAATTCCCACCATCAATGGAGGCATTAGAGAATCCTAGCAGTAGTTTCTTCTTTTGATTTGTCAGGGGTTATTTGGTCAATTAGCAAACTACTGCAACTATGGCTCTGAACTGACAGTGTGACATGCAGATAGATACCTTAAAGGGTGAATGACCACTGTTCTTTAACAGTATTCTTTGTGACTATGCTTTTTGAATGTTTTCTTTGGAACATCTGTAATAGTAAAATTGGGCTGGGTATGCATGGGTGGTGGATGCCTGTAGTCCCAGCTACTCAGGTTTGTTTCAGAACAGAAATTATGCTCATACCGGGCAACATACTTAGATCCCAACTCTTAAAGAAATTGACTATTATCTGGTATCTGAGCATCTTTTGCTTTTTTTTCTAGACCCCAAAATTAATCTGTAGCTACTGAAAATTTATACCTTCTTTCCTTGAAGCCTTCTACTATCGGGTTACCGGAGTTAAAGAATGGCGGGTTTATACTACCAGCAGTTTTATATCTTGTGCAGTATATAGCTTAAGTAGGTTCCTAGCTGTACCTATTAGACTTTGGGGTGATTTTGTGGGATATACATTCAACCCAAAACCTGACTTGATTTTTTGTTCTTTGTGTCACCCCCCCCCCCCCACTGGAATACAGGACGGGACCAGGGCCCTTGTACTCGGAACAAGACTGCACTCCAGGCATTGTGTAAGCCTCTTGTGTTCTGCTTTCTTTCAGGTAGGATAATTGCGGACTGAACCCTCGGGCTGCGGTCATATATGAGAACTTGGTCCTCGCGGTCCCCTTTGCCAGGATGTTTCCATTGCTTCATGTTTCAGTAAACAAAGGAATTTGTGACCAACTATGTTTTCTTTCTTAATTTAATTCTAAGTTGACTTTCTTTCCTCGATGCTAGTTGTCTGTAGCTTTTCACTCAGTTCCTTATATTCTCAGCCTCTGAACAGCCCTAGGTAAGGATTATGCTGGCATCCCTTTTCCTGTACAGTGGAAGCCCCTCTTAATCTTGCTTTCCTTAGGAGTTGAGCCCTTCTCCCTGCAGCATCTCCTTTCCCTTTAAAATGACCGTGTAGTGGCAAGCAACCTTTAACTCTTCTGTTAGTTGCTGGACTCTTAACATTGAAGCTAGTCTTTTGAAGTTGCTAGGACCATTGGGGTTTTGTTGTTGTTTTGGTTTGATTTTGTTTTGTTTTTTGGTTTTGTCTGACCTGTGATCGTGGTACAGCATTCGCTGAAATTTAGCCTTGTTTTATTCCACTCCTCCCACTTTTTTTTTTTTTGAAAAAAATAAATGTTTCTAATACTTAATCTTTTCTTAACTGAGTGACCATTATTTACCACTAGTGTCTTCTGATTCTTAAGTTGTACTTGAGCTACAAAATTCAAATGTGTGAATGCCTAAAATATACAGGGGAAAACTGAGCACAGCAATATGGTTTCAGAGGTTAGCTAGAATCTTGAAACACTTGACATTTAAGTAGAGCTATTATACAGGTTAGTCCACCCAGAGAGACAAGGTACTAGTGATAGAAGCCCCATAGAAAATACTGCATCATAAAAAGGCCATGCTAGAGTAGCTCCTAAATCCTGTCAAGTGGACTTAATTTAACAACGTACTGTTCTGGACCAGTATAAAGAATGAAATTTATAGGGGCTGGAGAGGTGGGCTCAGTGATTAAGAGAAAGCAGAGGACCCAGTACAGTTCCCTGCACCCACATGATAGCTTACAACCATCTATATATAACTCCAGTCCCAAGAGATGATGCCCTCCAGGCATTAGGCAGACACATGAGTGTGCACACACTCCCACACACATGCAGGTACTCATATACACCTAGGAAATTTTTTAAAAAAACATTTTAGTTTATCACCCTCCCGGATAAGTTTGATATACCCTCCTGCTCACCTTTTCCTCCCTATATATTTTAACACAAATTGTCCCTATGTAGCTCTGGTGGACTAGAACATGCCATGTAGACCTGTCTCATACTTGTATTGATATTCCTGCCTCCCAAATCTTGGGAGTAGACATAAGCCATCATAACTAGACGGTTATCTTTTGTTAATTGTGGGTGGGGTGCAGAGCACTGAAGAGATGGCCGAGCAGCAAGCAAGGAGCCTGGACTTACTGCTCTTTCAGAGGGGGACAGGTTCAACTCCCAGTACCCATACTGGTGGCTCACAACTATCTTATAATTTTAGTTCCAGGGGAGTCAATGTCCTTTCCCGACCTCCAAGGGTAGGTGCAACATGCATGTGGCAAAACATACATATAAATTTAAAATCTCAAAAAATGAAAAATGAAATAGGCTAGCTGTAGAGAGCACAAAGCCTGGGGTCAGTTTCCTAGACTTTTCCAAAGTGCATGTAAATTCCTTTATGAATTCCTAACAGTGATTTCTATCTCAAAGTGGTAATATTTCTGCTAGGGTTAGGCTTTGGCTAAAATGAGCAAGATGGGTCTGTTGTTTTTAAGGGGGAGCTAGTTTTTTTGTTGTTGTTTTGGTTTGGTTTTAGTTTTACAAGACAGAGTTTCTTTGTGTGGCTCTGGCTGTCCTGGAACTAACTGTAGACCAGACTGGCCTCAAACTCTGAAATCTACCTGCCTCTGCCTCCCAAGTGCTAGGATTAAAGGCGTGCACCACTACTGCCCAGCTGGGAGCTAGTTAAGACAGTATTTATTATAGTGTGCATTGGTCTTGAAATCATTATGTAGCTGAAGCTTTCTCTGAACTCCTATTGATCTTTCCCCTTTAATGCCTCATGTGCTAGGATTCCACGTATGGATCACCACACCTGAGTAATGCTGGATCAGGAAAAAGTATTTGTACAGAGAAACAAATATGCTGGGTCCATGGCATAAACCTGTTAAACACTCAAGATAGAGTTAGCATTATCAGGAGCTGGAGGCCATGGAAGATTGGAATATGAGACCTAATCTCAAAAAAACTGAACCATCTCTGCAGCCACTCTTCAATTTTTTAAGTTTGTATGTGGGTGAGTGCCAATGCAGAAGCACAGGTGGAGGTCAGAAGAAAACTCAGAGGTTGTTTGCTCCCTTCATCATAGGACCTATGAGGATAGCAAATATTTATCTCACCAGCTCTTTCTAAAAATATCTTGTGTGTGCACACAAGCCCACACACATGCTCAAAGACTGAAATAAGCTGTCAATATGGGGTTGTCCATCTGAACTAGCTGGCCAACCAGTCCTACTTTCCCCATCTCTGGTGTCCACCTAAGACCCAGCTTCTTCTAGAGTCCTAGGAATCTGACCTCTGGTCTTATGCTTAAAACAACCATTTTAGTTCCTGAAACAGGGTCACATGTAGCCTAATCTAGTCTCAGGCTTATTTTATAGCTGAAGACGTCCTTGCCTCCTGAGTGCTGGGATTATATATATCCAACGGTCTAGTTCTATGTAGTCCTGTGGACCAAACCCAGGACTTCATGTATGGTATGCAAGCACCTTACCAACTGAGCTACATCCCCAACCCAAAACTTTTTTTATTTTTCATTTTTTGTTTTGAGACATTTCATTTATCCTATGCTGGTTTCTAATTTGCTATATAGCTGGGGCTGGCCTTGAACTCCTGAGCCTCCAGCTTCTACCCCCAAAGTGTTAAAATTATAAGCAGGCATAAGCTTCAAGAAACAATCTGAGAAGTTATTTTAATCGATATTTTATAA
The DNA here is from genome assembly GCA_964023405.1 of Apodemus agrarius. NCBI lineage: Eukaryota > Metazoa > Chordata > Mammalia > Rodentia > Muridae > Apodemus > Apodemus agrarius. Next base: position 142,083,252 of record OZ030005.1, read on the forward strand.
ATCTTGAGTTCCTGTATATTAAATTTGAATGAACTAAATCCTGCTTAAGCTTTACTGTTCCCCTGTATGGAAATGGTGAAATGAACATTCTGATTACACGTGAAACTTTTTTCATTTGGATGAAGGTGCTGGAGACCAAGCATAAAACCTTAAGTGTTCCAAATGCCCCTAGGTTATATAACTCCACCCAACAAATTTTACAAGACTATGTGAATGGTTATTTTGCCTGCATATATAAATCTATTGTCTATGGAGGCCAGAAGAAGGCATTGCACAGATTTTACACTTTTATGATGTGGGTGTAGAAAATCAAACCCTTAAGTCTTCTGAAAGAAAAGCCAGTGCTCCTAACTGTTGAGCTCTCTCTCTCTCCCCTTCACTTTCTTTGGAGATAGGATCTTGCTTACTTTGTTATCCAGACTATCCTCAAACTCTGTCATCCTGCACCATCCTCTCTCATGCTTCAGTTACAAGAGTGTACCACCACTTCTGACTCCTTACAATTTTCTGACTTTTTGAAAAGGCCAGAATGACAATCAACAGAAGTCCATGCCCACACTCCTACTAGCAAATGAAGTACAAAAGGCCCATGTGAATTCCAACATCCCACAGGAAAGTGGGATGGTCCCTGTTGTTACACAAAAGAAATTAAACAAAGCCAATGAGGTCTGTGATTGGTATGCAAAGCACCAGACAAAACTAAGATGTGTAGGGATTGAGCCAGTCATAGTAGTGTATACCATAAGTCACAGGACTCAGGAAGCAGAGACAGGAGTATCTCCATGTGAGCTACAGGATAGCCAGTACTACACAGAGAAACCTTGGATCAACAAATCAGAACAATAAAATGTGCAGGTATTGATATCCCTAGAACCTCTAGTGGTATTTCATATTTTTTTATTTGTGTGTGTATCTGTGCAACTGCTATATGCCATGTGTAAGCCAAAAGACAGTGTTGATACCCTGGAGCTGGAGTTACAGAAGGTTGTTAGCTACCATAAGGGTGGTGGGAACTAAACTCACATCCTCTGCAAGAGCAGCACGCTAACAAAGCCATCTCTCCAGGTGCATGAATTTTTATATAATCTAAGTGGCTAGTGACTACAACAACTGAGATGGTAAAATTATACAAAGACTTTCTTTTTCTAAGTGTTCAGCTAGTTAAAACTGCCAAAGACTAAAAGGTATTTGTTTCTAAACCAGTTTTGACATCAGAAGCTACATGTTGTAGGTATAAAATTCCTCTCATTTACCAAGATAAAGTTCTTCTATATAGACTATTTCAGAGTCCTATGAAACTCCTCTAAATGTTCCTGAACAAATCCTTTATCTGCTGTGTGAAGTCCTGCTATGGACCAGGATATGGCGATCAATGTATTCCTTCTAAAGAAATAAACCTTAATTCATTTGTGCTAAGCACCATTAAGAGTTAATGTGTCAACATCAAAGGATTATACAGAGGGTGGCTGTCCCAAATGAAGAGGTAGAGAGACACTCATTAGCCAAAAAGGCAGCTCTAGAGCTTGACCAAAGCTGTGGAGAAAACCAAAAGAGTTAGAGAGACGGGAGCCACTCACACTGAACCTTATAGTAACTGAAGGAACTTCATTTTCATCTTGGAAGATACAGGCTTATTTTAAGCTCATTAATTTTTCTTTAAAGATGACTGATGGAAGAGGAAAAGTATTAACAGTACGATAGGTTAGTGTGCTTACTGCTCTAAAGTCAGTAAAATAAAGATCAAAAGAAAAGTACAGCCGGGCGTGGTGGCGCACTCCTGTAATCCCAGCACTTGGGAGGCAGAGGCAGGTGGATTTCTGAGTTCGAGGCCAGCCTGGTCTACAGAGTGAGTTCCAGGACAGCCAGGACCACACAGAGAAACCCTGTCTCAAAAAAAAAAAAAAGTACATTGTAGATATAAAATGATCCATGGGTATATATGCATTCAAGTAGCAGTCTGGATGGGAGGGCAGCCTATCCCTCTGAAATCTCTGAAAGTGATCAAGCTGGTTCTGTTTAAAGTGTCTGAGCACCCTGCTGTGGGCCAGGCCTTGTCTGAATTAGAGAATTGAGTATGACAGGTGGGTTAGAAGCGTAGGTCTAAAATCAAAGTTGTAGGGTTAATACTATATACTGCATTGCAACCATTTACTTGCACTTAAAGACTACACAGCCTGATGAGGTGAAACATACTTGTAATCCTAGCAGTCGGGAGGCAAAAGGATTAAGAATTTAGTTAGGCTGCAGAGAGCTCAATGGTAAAGCTCACAACCATATATAATGGGATTTGATGCCCTCTTCTGGCCTGAAGGTGTATCGCAGATAGAGGACTCAACACAAAAAAGAATTTAAAGTTATCTTCTACTACATAGTCCAGGTTACATGAGTACCTATCTCAAAGAAGTTGAGGGCCCAGGTTCCATTCCCAGAACGCAGATGGTGGCTTACAACTCTAATTCCCATCCAAAGGGATGCAATGCCTTCTTCTGACCTCCATGGGTACTAGGCACTATACTTGCAGGCAATAAAAAAAATTTTTAGAGCAGAACTACACTAGTCAGGTGTAGAGGCACTTGCCTTTCTTTAATATCGGGTAGAAGGTGAATCCCTGTGTGTTCAAAGCTAGCTCGCTTGGTCTACATGATGAGTTCCAGGCCAGCCAGGATACAGAGATTCTGTCTCAAAATACAAACAAAAAAAAACCCCTACACTTATCAGTTTTCTACAGAGAGATATCGATTTTGAGGAATGGTGAGAATTGAGGTAAGTTGCTGGCCCAGTTTGGGGGGGAGTGGGAAAAATAATCTCCCTGTCCTTTTGCCTCCATGATTTTCTTCCTGTGCTATTTGAACCTGTGTGAGGCAAAACCCTAGGGACTGGGCAGAGCCCCCCAGGCAAGGAACAGCCCTAGCAGCAGCATGGTGAAATACTGTAAATAAAAAGGAAAGTAAAATTAAATATCATTTAAATGCTGATTTAATTATCACTACCTGGAAAAAAAAAGGGTCCAGATTCCTTGAAAACTTCCTGGTGCTGGTGCTAGTGCAATGAATGCCTTTGCTGGCTGGGACAGAGGCACAGAACTACCAAGGCTCAGCTCTGCTTGGCAAGGAAAGGGAAAAAAATTTAAAAGCTCCTGTAACAAAGCCTTGCTTCATCTTTCAGGTCTGCCTGTGACAGCCTTTGACCTACTCCTTCCCCTGATTTCCAGCTACAAAGTGAAGACAGGCACAGAAGAGTACACGCTGCACTGCATGGAGCTTTTCCCAAAGACAGAAAGGTTGGTTGTCTGCAAAATGACTCCCCCAAAGGGGAAGCAGTCTGCCTAAGTTGGTTCCTGGCTTCGGATACCACTTCGGAATTCAGAATCTAGCTCTGGACTGATTGATCCTCAGATTTTTACAGGACAGTTACTAAGGCAATTAAGAACACTGGAGAGATGGTACACCCCTTTAATGCTACACTCAGGAGGCAAAGAGGTAGGAGAATCTATGGGTTTGAGGTCAGCCTGATCTACATAGTGAGCTTTATGACAACACTGTAACCCTGTGATCAACAACAAAAAAAGTTAAATTTAAAGAGCACTGGCTGCCTTTACAGAGGGAAGTAAACAACAATCGTAGGGAATCTGACACACACTTCACGTCACCATGGGCATTTCTCACACATGTCACACATACATGCAGATAAAACACAACAGTTTAAAAAAGACATGAACCAATTAGTATAGAGAAGACAAAAGAGGTGTATTCAAGGGAAGCTCATCATTCAAGGAATAGTTTCCATAAAACATTTACTGTTTATTTTATATGTTCCAGGAAATAAAGTGGAGTTCTAAGAGTCGAAGCTCAGCAGTAGAAACTTGAGTATATATGAAGAAAATATTGGTATAGCAGAGAAGTTTCTGAGTTTTATAAGAATGGTCAATGAATAGCAAAAAAATTGGGTCAAGACCACAAACTATGGACTAAGAACACTGGTACTCTTTAAACACTGTCAAATGTCACAACAGGGATCAAGCTATACAGAAAAACATTCATCTAGAGGAAAGACTGTAAGAAAGTCAAAAGGTGAACTCTCCAACATATATTACTGGGGCCCACCAACCCCAGGAAATACATACTTGAGAATAGAGATCAGTGAACTGCAGGGTTGTGACTTAGGAAGTGGAAAAACAGTAAAAAGTGAATTTGCAGTGATAAAAACCCAAAATGTGCCCGGCGGTGGTGGCGCACGCCTTTAATCCCAGCACTTGGGAGGCAGAGGCAGGCAGATTTCTGAGTTCGAGGCCAGCCTGGTCTACAAAGTGAGTTCCAGGACAGCCAAGGCTACACAGAGAAACCATGTCTTGAAAAAAAAAAACAAAACAAAAAACAAAACAAACAAACAAACCCTAAAATGTGTTTAAGGTCAGTGAGATGAACCAGCAGGTAAAAGTGAGCTTCCCTTGAGTATTCTACTTTTATCTTCTCTACCCCAATTGAGTCATCCTTTTTAAACTTGCTTTATTTGCATAAGTACTATATGTATGGAAAATGCATCCTTACCTCAGTTTTATGTCCTGCCCCCACATTTTGGTACAATATTAGGGACTAAATACAGTGTCTCGGTATGCTAGACAAGGATTCTTCTTCTACTTGAGACAATCCTCTGCCTGAAACTTGGTAATTTGCCTAGGATGGCCTTGAACTGATTGATTCCACATAGCTCAGGCAGCCCTTGACCTTCAGATCCTCCTACCTTACACTTGAGTAACTTAAGATCATTGGTGTGTGTGTGTACAGCAAGTCTGGCTTGACTATCTTTTCTTAGTGCTCCTTCCTAACAACCAGTAAGATTTACTGAGGACAATGGTCTCTAAAGAGAAATCACAAGTATGTTCAGGAAGCCTTGATCCTAACAAGTTACTAGGTAAGGGGTTTTACAGCCATGATCCCAAGATATTAATACATACCTAAGAATGGAGATTGGTCTCTTGAACTGTGGGACTGTGACATAGGGAATGGTGTAATATTTGGGGGGCGGGCAGGGGGTGTGTGTCATTAAAAATTGGCAACAGTGAAAGGTGAATCTGCAAATAAAAAATGTGTATGAGGTCAGTGAGATGAACCAGCAGGTAAAAGTGCCTATGACACAGCCTTCTGATCCGAGTTCAATCTTCAGAATACACAAGGCAGGACAAAACCAGACTCCCAGAACCTGTCTTCAGACCTTCACATTTGCACCATTTATACACCTCCCGACTCCTCTTTTCTCTCCTCTCTCACTCGTGTAAATAGATGTAGGATGTTTAAAAACCAAGTGCATGAGTCATCAACAATCTTGGTTCTGAACAAACAACACCTGGACATGTTATCACACATATCCAAGTGTCAACAAACACTGAAACACTTCAGTGCTAAGTCCAGACTATTGTGTCTTATGAATTACACTGCTTTCATGCCTTCATAGAAACACAGTAGCTGAACATAGAAAAACGGACTTTTAATACTTTCCTATCATTACTGCAGCACATTGGTGTATCACTGGCCTGTATTGTGTTAACATGTTTTCTTCTACAAATGGTTGTTTTAAGTTGATGACTAAAGTTTGTTTTTAAAACTGATTAAATGAACTACGGTTTAGGATTAGGATAAATTTTTCCAACAATTTCTCAAATAGCCCTAGTTTGTGCCATTTTGTTTTCTGTCTTTATACAAAATAATTAATATGCTCAACATTGACAGTTGAAATCAAAATAGTAAGCAACTCTGAAAAGTACTTAATACTGTTGATTAACATTTAAACTTTTATGTTAAATAAGCACAGACCAGGGAGATGGCTCTGGATAAAAACATATCTATAACTTCAGCATTCCTACAACAGGAATGAACACAGAATTGGCTTAAGGGAGCTTCAGAGCAGGCTAGTGCCATGTGCACACCCATATTCAGACACATGGACAGGTATACTTGCACACAAGCTAAGAACTATAAAATAAGTACATTATTTTATCAGCATGCAAATTTGCTCATCTATAGTAAATAGACTTTTACATCTGCATATCCACATGGTAAGAAATGTGACACCAAAAACAAGGAAAATGTTTAAATATCCCTGATCTACATGAATTCACTTTTCTTTGTATATTTGTGAAATAATTTCAAAGACACAAGGGGGGAGGGGAACGGTAGCAGTTCCACTGCCTAAAATCTTAACTTTCTTTTCATCTTCAAAATGAGTTAGGTCTGGTTGTGCAATTCTATAATCCAAGTTACTCCAACAGCCTTAGTACATGTCCAGGATAGGTAATTTAACTTCAAAGGCTGTGTAATCATGTGCAACGACCTATGCATAATCTCCAGTACTGGAAAAAAGAAAACTCAGACCTATTATTCAAAAAACAAATCCCTTATCAGGATTACCTAAGGAATGGACAGATCCAAGTGCAAAGAGAAAAGGGATCTAACATGTCTGAAAACATCAGTGTAATGTGCCTGAAAACAGTAGTTACTCCCCAGGTGTCTAATTGCCTCTCATTCTAAATTGTTGCTAAATTTCATTAAAAAAAAATTGACCTCACTTACTATAAAAACATATATTCATTGTTTAAGTTCTCCTCATTCTCTGAACACTATCATGCACTATCATACAATACAGTCCTAACCCACAATTCTATTTACTTTCTGTGTTCACTGTCCTTAATAAAAAGCTTACTTGGATTAGTCTTGGTGGTAAAGACAACATATACGACAAACAGAACATGAGTTTACAGTCTTTTAAAATAAAAAAAGACACAACTTAGTATAAAACTGTACAAAACTAACTTTGGATTGGTAGAAATAGAAGCTGGATGAAAATAAGTTGTGAGAGAAAACTGAAGCAAGGGACTTAGCTAGCTAGTAAAGGTACTTGCCATGAATCCTGACTTTAGTTCCATCCCCAGGACCCATGAGATAATCAACTCTCACAAACTGACTTCTGACCTCCACATGCATACCACACCCACACACCCCCACACAAAATAAAAAATAAAAAATTAAAGCAAATAGTGGAAAGCAAACAATAGAAAAGGCTTTGCTGCCGGACGGTGGTGGCGCACGCCTTTAATCCCAGCACTTGGGAGGCAGAGGCAGGCAGATTTCTGAGTTCGAGGCCAGCCTGGTCTACAGAGTGAGTTCCAGGACAGCCGGAACTACACAGAGAAACCCTGTTTCATAAAAAGAAAGAAAAAGAAGAAAAAAAAAGGTTTTGCTACAAACAAGTAAAAGTAACGAAGTTAAAAATAATGACAAAACTTTCTCCACATCAAATAACACAAAAGGGGAACATTCAGGTTCACTAAGATACCCTATCTCAAAACTTGCAGTACGGCTGGGCACTTTTAATCCCAGCAGATTTGAGTTCTATGAATGTGAGGCCAGCCTAATCTACATAGTTTCAGAATACCCAAATCTATATAACAGAGATCCTACCCGGCCATCTGCTTGGAAAGAAGGAAAAAAAAAGCAATAGGACTAAGACTGCTCAGCAGTTAGCATGCCTGCACGCCCCCATACACAAACACAAAATTTAATATTTTAATATTTTTAAGTTGTTTGTTTGTTTCTTTTTTCCGAGACAGGGTTTCTCTGTATAGCCCTGGCTGTCCTGGAACTCACTCTGTAGACCAGGCTGGCCTTGAACTCAGAAATCTGCCTGCCTCTGCCTCCCAAGTGCTGGGATTAAAGGCGTGCACCGCCGCAGCAGCAGCAGCAGCAGCCGCAGCAGCAGCGGCCGCCGCCTCCACCGCCACCACCACAGCCTCCACCGCCACCACCACAGCCGCCACCGCCACCACCACAGCCGCCGCCGCCGCCGCCGCCACCGCCACCACCACCGCCGCCACCACCGCCCGGCTGAAAATATTTTTAAAGATAATGTGGAGGCCCGACATTGTGGTGCACATCTAGCATTTAAGGGGTAAAGACAAGTGAATCTGAGTTAAGAGGCCAGTATGGTCTACATAGTAAGTGAGGCAGCCAAGGCTTCAGAGACCCTCTCCAAAACAAAACGTGGAGAACATCTATCTCAAACTCAGGTCTCACACACATACACACGTATGCATAAACTCCTTCCCCATTCAGCATATAACTGGAATTCATAGCATTTATTAGCATTCATGAAGCACTAGGTTTAGGCCTAAGTACAAAAGTAATTATATTCTTGCTGCAAAGTTTCCAAGTTGCCCACACAAAGAAATGTAAACTGTTACTAGACTGAGAAATAGGCAAGCAGACAGATATTATCTGTTATGACTAATAGGCCCCTATGGGTTCAATTCTGAAAAGCAGGTGTTAGGTATTATGTGACAAGTAGAAGAGGAAGCACCAAAGGTTCCTCTAAAAGATAAAACATCTCAAATTACAGCAAATCTATTGACCCTCAAAGGATTCCAGCCCAATTTATTCCATGCCTAATTCTGCCAGTAGCCAAGTTAAACTGGTCTAGAGCAGTAGTTTCCCTAGAAATGCAAGGTATTATAGGCAGGAAACATCCTGTCTTCATGTCAGGCCTTCAGTTAAAAAAAGTCACAGTGGTACACCCCTTCAGTGCCAGCACTTGGGAAGCAGAGGCAGAGGGATCTATGAAAATATGAGTACAATCTGATCTGCATAGCAAGCTTTAGGACATTACATCGTAGAGACCCACCTCGATAACACTGAAGGGAAGGTAGAGAGAAGGACCATAATTCCCTAGCTCTGTTGTAGCTGAGGTTTTGTTTTATTTACTATGTGTGTGTTGTATGTGAATATCAAAGTGTACATACATGAAAGTCTGAGGACAAGTTTCAGCAGCCAATTCTCTCCTTCCACCAACGGTTCTGGATACTGAGCTCAAGCTGTAAGCTTTAACCCACTAAAATAGCTCATTGGTTCTTTCAGAACAGAAATCTTTCAACTAAATAGTCATTTAGAAATCAAACTCAGCTACTCACCTCACACTGCAAATCAAGTATATTTAAAATGTGGGAACAGAAAGAAGACTCAAGAATTAAACAATTACTGTTCTTGCAGAGGACCTGGAAATTCATTCACAACATCCCTGTGGTAGCTTACAATGGCTGGTAACTATAGTTTTGGGGAATATGATACCCTTTTCAAGACTTAAGGGTAACAGCATGCACATGATGCACATTAGATATACATACACAAAGGTATAAATTGTACAAAAATGCAAAAAGTGGAGAGTGAATCAAGTGGGCAGCACTTGGTGCTCTTACAGAGGACCCAGCACTCACACAGTAGCTCACAACCACCTGTAACTGCAGTTCCAGTGAATCTGATGACTTTGTTTTGACCTAAGTATATTAGGCATGAACATGGTACACTGACATACATGCAGGAAAAGCACTAATATACATAAAACAAAAAGGAAGAGTATTCTTATATTCAAGTGCAAAAAACTTCCAATCCAAGACAAAACACTGGTTACCTAAAAAGGCTCAATACCCAGGTGATGGTATGTTGCTAAACTTTCTTACCTGAAAAACTATGAAATGAAGTATCAAAAAGCTATCATCTATATACAAGTCATACATACCAATTTATAAACAAGATGGAAGTTTAGACATGAAAAGATAAAAAGGCTAGGCACACAGGCCTGTGATTCCTAGCACTTCAAAGACTTGAAGCAGGAGGATTAATTATAAGGTTAGCCTTGTTTACATAGCCCTAGCACTTCAGAGACTTGAAGCAGGAGGATTATAAGGTTAGCCTTGTTTACATAGCAAGTTCAGGATCAGCCAGGGCTACAGAGGGAGAACATATCTCACAGTACTTCACTGGCAGAATCAGGATTTCATTTTTAGTTGAACTGGATTACATGGTAAGAAGCAAAACTTTGTGTCAAATGACTAAAAATACTTAACACTTATCAATAGGCTCTTGAAAATGTATTTTTTATAACATAGAAAAATGTTATAAAAAGCAGATGCAGAGGCAGGTAGATCTTGGGAAGTTTGAGGCCAGCCTGGTCCACTTGGCAAGTTCCAAGGCAGCCAGGGCTACACAGAAGAACCCTGTATGGTGGGTCAGCACCCTGAACTCCATTTGTACCAGGTATGGCCTGTCAGCCTTTACTTACTCTCCTATTGCAAGTTTTTCAAATTGAAATGCCATAAAGGCTGTGGAAACAGCAAAAAGCAATTAGGAGAAAACGTAAAGATGGCAGTGTATTTGGAAACTTTATGTAGTCTCCAAAATCTTTTAATGTTGATTGGCATGTTAAAATGATAGGAGCGCAGGCGGCGGTGGTGGCGCACGCCTTTAATCCCAGCACTTGGGAGGCAGAGGCAGGCAGATTTCTGAGTTCGAGGTCAGCCTGGTCTACAGAGTTGAGTCCCAGGACAGCCGGAACTACACAGAGAAACCCTGTCTCAAAAAAGATAGGAGCATGTTTATTGGCACATGCTCTTCCATTAGCAGATATAGCAGAAAAAGCAACCTCCAATTTTATAACTTTGACTGCATCATTTCTCTAGATTCTAAACATCTCCAAAACTTAGAATTGCAGATAAGAGTGGTCATGTATGTACATGCTTATACACATTACGATGCTAACAGACCTTTGGGCTGCAGTTTAGTGTTGGGATCTGATAGTGCAATGATAGGACAGAGAGCTCTGTATGACTGATTCATCGGGTGTTTCATCTGGTTACTGTGGCTGTGCCACAAGCAAAGCTGCAACGACAGAAATATTCAAGCTTAAAATGAAAGAAATGACCTGCCATCATGTAGTTAAAGAAGTTGCAAAAATGATTTGTATCATACATTATGAAGTTGAGGATAAAGCTTTTGAATTAGAGCTCACCTAGTTCACACAGTAGGAAGTAGTAATCAGCCAAAACCATTTTTTTTTTCTATAGACATATGGCCTTCAGGATGATTACTGATCTTTTTTTCTAAAGAGCAGCACTATATTGTTCTGGCCTGTCTAGAGCGCCCGAGCTCATTGATCCTCCTAAACCTCTGATACCATGTGCATGAATCACAAGTGTACCCAACATCCAGCTCTCGTGACGAGACTGAATCAAGGGCCTCCTGCATACTCTACTATTGAACTATAACCCAGCCCAAAGACCATTTATAATCTATCAAGTTAAAAAAAAGATATGTAAATGTAGAGGTCTATGTTCATAAGGTAACATCACAAACCCAACAGATGAGAATGACATCAAGTGAAGCCCTGACCTGCAATCCCAGGTCTAGTGGTAGTTATTGTGCCTGATGGTCAGAATCTCAGAGAAACTGTAAATCAGCCTTCTTAAATACAAACTGTACTCCTCCTTTTCTCTTCCACCCCCAGACAGGGTACTGGACTGGCCTAGAACTTATGATTCACTAAACCTTGAAACCTTGAAAACTTGATCCTCCAGCCTCCATGTCCCAATGCTAGATTAAAAAAAACTTAAGGCACACTATTTAATGCTAACTAGAATATAAAATGATGCATATGCATTGTGAAAATCACATTCTAAGGACTGAAAATACATATAGTAAGTCATTTCATCCTATAAATCTTTTTTCCTGAGACAAACTCTCATTTTGTTACCCAGACTAGCCTTGAATTGACACTTAAGGCAAATTCCAGAGTTTAATTTTGGCAGTTTTGGGCTTGTATACTATGAGAGCCCTTCACGGCTCCATAACAATCCCAAACTCTGAAAAAGGGTCTTACAAAAGTTGCACAGCAGCCGGGCGGTGGTGGCACACGCCTTTAATCCCAGCACTTGGGAGGCAGAGGCAGGCGGATTTCTGAGTTCGAGGCCAGCCTGGTCTACAAAGTGAGTTCCAGGACAGCCAGGGCTATACAGAGAAACCCTGTCTCGGGAAAGGAAAAAAATAAAAAATAAAAAAAAGTTGCACAGCCTGTTATCAAATGTGTAATTCTCCTGCCTCTTCCTCATGACTAACTAGGATTATGGCCATATACTAAGCCCAGATGTTTTTTTCCTTTTCCCCCGGGCCACCCATACTCCACAGATGTGCCATGCTAGAATTCTGTTGGGACCTTTTCATTCCATTTTAGTTCTTACACTGACTCTCTGGCTTTAAAGTAAAAATCATTGATGTTTCTATTTCCCCAGAAAGCATCTTGATATGTAGCCCTGAAAACTACTATGGAGAACTAGGCTGGTTTCAAACTTGCAGCTCTATCACCCTACCTCTCTATCCGCCAGCAAAAATTTCTTGTTGTCTGTATTAACATCTTTTAAATACATCACCAATATTTAGTTGAAGTCAGCAACTAAAAGCCATTTTTCTTCCCTTTTCTACACCATGGGACAGATTAGACTATACAGTACTAATGTTCTATACTAAATTCTGTACTATTGATTTCTCTTAAGTTTGGTATCAATAGTCCTTACAATGTAAAATTGGTCCCACCTTGTTGCATACCTGAAGCCAATTAAGCGTGTTAGATACAGAAAAACTAAAGGAAATTAAGGCACACTCTTAGCACTTCCTATTTGACTTGTCAACTTACGTAAAACATGTGGAAATAAAATGCTCAACTTGGCCGGGCGGCGGTGGTGGCGCACGCCTGTAATCCCAGCCCTCTGGGAGGCAGAGGCAGGCGGATTTCTGAATTCAAGGCCAACCTGGTCTACAGAGTGAGTTCCAGGACAGCCAGGGCTATACAGAGAAACCCTGTCGGGTGGGGGGTGGGGGGTGGTGGTGTAGCTCAGCTTACCACTAAGGAATCCAAATGGGTGGTATCCTTATTCCAAAAAAACCGGTCTTAGCTCATTACTACAGCGGACATCATCTTTAGTTCTTAAGCTAGCTATTTACCTGCTAGAAAGTAATTATTCCTGTCACAAAATGTGAATCTCAAAGGCATCAGTTGGCTTGGGAAGAATACAGTACAAGCATGACTAGCCCTTTATTTTCAACAATTAGTGCAAAACATGAACAAATATATGAGACTTTCAAAATCCCCTTCCCTCTCCAAAACCAACTGGTTATTTTTAGACATTCCTTTCCTGTTTCTGATTAAGATGTTCCTAATTTACCATTTGGCACTTTTAAAACTTACCTTTCCAGAGCCAGGCAGTAGTTGTGAATGCCTTTCATCCCAGCACTTGAGAAGCAGAGGCAGGCAGATTTATGAGTTCCAGGACAGCCAGGGTTAAACCAAAAAAAAAAAAAAAAAAAAAAAAAAACCTTCCAATTTCTTTCTTTTATGGTCTCTCTACATACTGCTGGCTGTCCTAAAACTATATAGACCAGCCGGGCGGTGGTGGCGCACGCCTGTAATCCCAGCACTTGGGAGGCAGAGGCAGGCGGATTTCTGAGTTCGAGGCCAGCCTGGTCTACAGAGTGAGTTCCAGGACAGCCAGGGCTACACAGAGAAACCCTGTCTCAAAAAAAAAAAAAAACAAAAAAAAAAAAAAAAAAAAAAAAAAAAAAAAAAAAAAAAAAACTATATAGACCAGGCTGGCCTCAAACTCAGTAAGATCCACCTGCCTTTGCTTCTCCAATTCTAGGATCCAAGTCATGCAAAAGCATACCCATACCCAGTTTACCTTCCAATTTCTAACATGTAAAATGAAGAGCATTGCCTTTATACACACTACCCAATTCATACTTCAGTTAAAGAAAATACTGCCTCTGTGGTACAGTATGCAATGCTATGGGTTCAATGTGTTGTTTTCTTTCACTTACATTTGAAATGCCAAACAAGATAGAGACCTTAGTAGGAAGTGATCAAATCATGAGGGCAAAGCTTTCACAAATGAGATTAGAACTGCCTTTTATAAAGAAACCAGAGATTGCTGGGCAGTGGTGTCGGATGACTTTAATCCCAGCACTCAGGGAGGCAAATCTGTTGAGTTCAAGGCCAGTCTGGTGTACAGACTGAGTTCCAGGATAGTCAAGGTTACACAGAGAAGCTCTGGGGTGGGGGGAAGCTTCTGACTTTTCAGTCTTAAAAACTATAAATTTGTTTCTACTGTGTGCATGTACTACTCTATTCATGGTACTTTGCTGTATTACCTCAAACTAAGACGAACCACTATCCCAACGGTCACTCTATACAGCCTACACTAACCTAAAAACTCCATCATTATGTACTGTTTATTCAGAGTGACCAGAATATACACAATCATTCTCTTTCAGCATCCTAAATGCCAAGATTATAGGTATACACAGTATATTTATATTTCTTGTAAGGTTTTTTTCTTCTCTAATTAAAAAATAAAAAATCTGTACTTGATAATCCAACTTTAAAATCTCAAAGAATCTCACATTTCAAATGTTTAAATACTTTGTCTTTGAGCCATCTCCTTCTGAAACTCTCCTGCTTCAACCTAATAAGCCTGCTTAGTCTCTAAATGCACTAGAGACTAGTTCTTGGACTGCACCACCATCATTCTGGGAGTCAATCTTTATCTCAGTATGACCTCATGCATAAAGAGAGCTAAGAAAACTAATTCCAACAATTGAAAATAGTATTTCATTCCCACACCACACATGATCTACATCTCTCACTATTCCTTCCTCCTTAAGTCTACATTAGTATTAATGCATTAGGGTAAGGAGGGCTCAATTTGGCATTACCCAAGTCAACCCTGCTTCTGAAGAGTCCTAAAAATCTTCAAAGTCGATGTTGGTCTAGTGTACAAGGTATAGCTCAGAGGAAGAGGATATTCTTGAGTCTTCATGAGGCCCCATGAAAAGGCCTTAGTGCCAAAAACAAAATGTCTACCACTACTTGAGAACTCCCTGACTACCCTCATAGCATCTTTGATCCACTTAGAACCAGAAGGGATCATATCATCAATACAAAATAGTGTGATCATTCTAGTCACCCAGTCTCCTTCCAAGGACATACCAAATCTCTGTATACCCAAGATTGGGGGACATGTGGGAAGGGGTGAGGCAGCTAATGGAAGCAAAGTAAGATTAGGCTTGATGCCCTTATTGATATGCATTCTCTACATACTCCATACATGGTAAACAGGAAAGTTCAAAGCCAACTCACAGATGCTCATTATGTTAGTGAACAAATGAACTGTTTACCATTAAGGTATTTTTCTTGAAACAGACTCCTGAGTTCAGTCATGCCAGTACTACCCTTGTCTACATACACATCAGTGTAACCTCATGAAATGCTCACTCACTTAACTGGAAATTTATACTAAAATAATTTCAAACCATTTTAATACTCAAAATCAATTGTATTCAGTTTCTACAATTGTTGAGACAAGGTCTCATATAGCATAGGTTAGCCTTTAACTGGTTCTGAACCTGTAGATCATGATTCCTTTGTGTTAGAAGAACCTTCCCTTTCACAGGGGTCTTATATCAGCTATTTACATTGTGATTCATAACACTAGAAAAATTAGTTATGAAGCCTCAACAAAAATAATTTTATGGCCAGGCGGTGGTGGCGCATGCCTTTAATCCCAGCACTTGGGAAGCAGAGGCAGGTGGATTTCTGAGTTCGAGGCCAGCCTGGTCTACAGAGTAAGTTCCAGGACAGCCAGGGCTACACAGAGAAACCCTGTCTCGGAAAAAAAAAAAACCAAAAAACAAAAAAAATTTATGGTTTTTTTTTTTTTTTTTGGTGGGGGGGGGGGTCACCACAACGTGAGAAACTACATTAAAAGGTTGAAAACCACACTGCTCTACTAATTGGTTACACAGCTACAAATATGACCTGGAACTCCTGCTTCCACCTCCTCAGCGCTAGACTACAAGTACACTACCAATATCAGTAGTTCTGCAAGTGCTAGAGATGAGGCCGAGGGCTTCAAGCACGCTGACCATGTTATCAACAGGGCTACATCAGCAGCCCCAACTCTTTTCAATTCACTGTTTTCCCATTGCACTTTAGAGGTTTCCAGCAAGTGAATAAGTAGAATTTTGTTTGCTGAACCACATTATGTAACATGGTTAGTACTTGAACTCTGAATCACTTCACTTTCAAGTGCTACTGAGATTACAGCAGTATGCCATTACATTCAGCCAACAGCTTTCCCCTTCTATGTGCACATGTAAAAATTGATGTCAGAGGACACAATTTAGAAGTTGCTTCTCCAAGTGGGTTTCAAGTCATCAAGCTTGCCAACAAGCACTTTCTATCTGAAGCAGACAAAAGAGTTCTAAACCAGTCTAGTTACTCATGCAGCAATAACATCTTTTATTTAAAAAAAAAGCTCTGAGCTAGCCCACACCTGAGTGATGAAAACATTGCTAAGCTGTTAAAGGAACTGGTCTCTTAAAACAAAAAGCAAGATGATTCAGATAAATTTTCACCTCTGAATATTTTAATAATGTAAAAAGTAAAGTACAATGTAGTGTGTACATCTTTAGCCCCAATTACTCAGAAGGTAAGAGGCAGGAGGACCATCTGAGCAACATGGTGAGAAACTATCAAGGTCTCTTCAGACAGGATGCTCCATTTGATATGCAATTTTATCTTATTTTTGAGGTTGGTCCCACTATGCAGCTCTGACTCTCCTGAAACTCAATCTGTAGACCAGACTAGCCTTGAACTCAAGTGATCTGCCTGTCTCTGCTTTGCAAGTGCTAGAAAAAAGGCATATATCACCACACCCAGATCTAAGTGCTAAAAGCTAAGACAAAGGAATATGCCAAAAAGCCTGGCTTGCTGTATCTTTTATTTCTAGTTCTCACCCTCTACCATCCAAAAGCTCTAAAATCCCCAGCGCCTGGGTCACCATCTGTAAAACTATCCTCAAGCCTGTTGAATCAACAAATCATAAGTCTATCTTCTGAGACTGTGCCATTCCCAACCATCGCATCAAGATATTGTGCTAAAACTGTAAGTGTACAACAGTAATTACATCTGTCCATTAAAGAAAGAGGAAACAACATAGGTATGAACCTGGCAAAGAAAACACAACCAGGAAGGAGAAACATTTCCTGGAAAAACTGAAAAATATAAATACATCACCTAGCATTCGGTCTCACGCTACAAAAAAGTTACCTTTGTCCACAGAGAGCTGTCACAATCCCAGGCGGCTATAAATTAGAATGCATCAATGAAATAGGCAAAAGCAGTTAGTAGAAAACCTTGAAGTTGCCCAAGACAAAAGCAGCTCTTTTATCTCTATCATCTTTATTTCCTTTTATCATTTGTGAGCCCTTTACTAAAAGTATGCCTGGCCAAGGCATCCAATAGTGGCCAAGTAAATGATTGAGACATGGCCCTATATATGTTAAAATAAAACATTGAAAATAAATTAATAAAAACATGACACTATGACAGTGGCTCCTCACTGCATTCAAAAACTTGTCTTCACTGTTGAAGACTCAGTAAGTTTATCAAGGACTTACAAAGGACCTGCTGGGTCCTTTATTTCTCATCCAAAGGCATTAAGTACAAGCTATGAGAGGCTTGTGGAACTACTTATGTAGTCTCTTGATTCTGGCAGAACTATACAAACAGTGAAATGCACCCCGAAGTAGTTCTGGCCTATGGAGTAGCTAAATATACTCTGGTGGGAGCCATACCTTCATTTTCCCCAAAGATGAAAGCTACCTCCTCTTCCTCAAACCTTCACCATTTTCCTGAAAATAAGTCAAGGGAGATATGTTTACTGAGTGTTAACAGCAGATGCAAGTATATACAATGATTATTTCTCCCAGCAAATAAAGATCTATAGCTCTAAACCACTAATTAGCTAGCTTTATCAAAAGTAGATCAGTAGGAAACAAACTTGCCTACTTGAATTCTGTATAACCTCTTTTTTTTATTTTAGTACCTAAATTAATCTACTATTTTAAAAAGCAAATTTAAAAACCTCTGCAGTGTTAGCCAAAGCTAAGTAGCTTAAATTTTAAACACTCTCCCACTTTCTGTTCAGGGTACAAATAAACAAAGAACCCAGAAACAAAACCAAACAAGAACTTTCTCAAAGCACACAAACCCTAATTTGAAAAACCATTTATTTCACTGGAAAGTGCTCCAAATTTCTAAGTCTAGTCTTTGGGCCAATAAAGAAAACTAGGAGCAGTGATTCTCATCAAGGTCACTTCCAAATCCAATACCCACTGCAGTCAGGAGGCAGGGAGGAGACAGCACAGCCCCCACCAGTTTCTGCATAGGAGGCATGCTGGGAGAACAGAACTCAAATGGGAAGCTACAGAAGAATAAACAGGAGAACAGGAAATTGAGCAGTAGAGAGAATAGGAAAGAGAAAGAACTTAACAAGGTAAAATAAGGTCCATGGTTCCTGAGGGACTGAATGCACAGAGCCGAGAGCGTCCCGGAGATGGGGTACCACGAAGGGTGTATTCTCATGCACAACCGCAGCTCGGAATTTCAGCCCACACACATCCCACCTGAAAGAGAGCACAGTACAGGGACTTTACAGCAAAGCTCAAAAGGGCTTTCCCACTTAGAACTTCAAAGACCATCTTACAACTTTTAAGTCTACTTGTACCCTTCCCTAGTATAAACAATTTCTAAAAATGAAAACAGCTTGATGGTCAGAGAATCATTGGGAAGGCTAAACAGTCCCCAAGGCCTCTCTCCAAATTAAACAGCAAATCTTTCATGATAGTAGGAAGACATTCTATTACTTTCAATGTTAACATTACTAGCATTCCCAAAATAAGGTAATTTCACAAACTCATCAGAAAACAGAAAAAACACAGAAAGTTCCAATTAGCCTCTGGAGAAAAAGTGAACAATAGTATGTTTCAATATAAGAATTACTGCCAAGGACACAGAACATGTTTGAAAGTTTATACATCAACTTTTAAAAGAAGATGTAAGCTATATCAAGTCACTTAAGTTCTAGTTAATGAAACCAGTCAGTAATTTTCTATCCAATGGACCTGGGCAAGCCACATACCTTCTGCCTTAGTAAGAAAGATGACAAAGTGACTGTACCACAAGATTAAGAATCTATGGCAATATCAGGAATACAGTAGGGCTCCTCAAAACTAAAAGAAAATTACCAAGTACAACAGCAATCTCAAAAAAACAAAAACAAACAAAACCCTAAAGACGAAAGCTGACAAGAAGCATCAAAAGAGAATACAGTCAAAACAGAAGCACCACCATGGTGGTAAATACCTATAATCTCAGCAACTCAAGATTGAAACTGGACTTGCCAAAATTGTGTTTGAGACCAGGTTATCTTACAAACTTAGACCCTGTCATGGTCATGGTCAAATGGACACAGGTGAAGTTGCTGAGTAATGTCCTTAATAAGATGAGGGAGTGATGTGCTCATGGTAAAGTTCCTAATCCTAGATCTCAACACTACCAATGAATAAACACAGGTATGCATGCAGACTTATGTTGCCATATTACCTTAAGTGGAAGATGTCAAACCCAGGGTCAAAAATTTTAAATCTGAAAAAAGAAGCTACAACACAAGAGAATAAAAGATAACAAAAGCTGACTCTTAAGGCTATGAACCTAGACTGAGCAGCTAACTGGACTTTGAAGTTCATGCCAGACTCCTTACTCTATGAGAAGTGTGTTTTCTACTATTTTCTGCCTCAACTTATCACTAAGTTCTTTAAATGCCTAAGACTAAGAGACCTTTGAGAATATGAGAAATATATTCAAGATTAAGATGATTCCATTTTGTAGGTCTTCATAGGACTTGAACAATAGTTAACTAATGTGGTCAGAACCTTTCACAGCATAATGGATCACAGCAACTTGAAAAAACTTCCCCACAGCTAAGAAATTCAATAGACTCTGAGAAGCAGTGCACCTAGCTTAGTCTGAATGTCTGGATCCCAGATCAAATTACCACATGCAGGTTTGACCCAGATTCACCAGTATACCACTGTTTGTTCTTCCAGACACAATGAGAATGACCCCCACTATTAAAAGCCCTGGGAAAAATAGGCATAAGAGCAAAAGACGTTTACCTCAAACTTCAACATTTAAAGATTTGTCTGTAGACTGAACCATGCTAGTAACTTCATCCTAGCCCTGCAGTAGCAAGCAAGCAAAGCAGCCTAATTGGAGCCTTTTAGGCCACAGGAGGGATGGCAAAACCAACAGGTGACACCCCCCACTCTCACCTCAAACTTTAAAAGGCTGAGTACCGCGCCCGATCCGCATACTGCTCCCGCTCATACCGGGCCATGTCGTACAGGGAATTCCGAGCAGCTGCTGAAGCTTGGGATAACTCACTGTCATGCCCGTAACCGTAGCCCTCTCCAACAGTGGGGACTGGGCCTGTAGCGCGACGCAGGGGGCTCCGATCCCGCCCGTAATATGAAGTAGAAGCTGCAGTACAAGCAGCAGCAGCTGCTGCCGCTGCAGCAGCAGCTCCTGAAGGCGGCAACAGATGTCTATTGTAGGGATCGAGAGAGGTGGAGGTGAGGTGACTGGCCATGGCTGTGTTCTGGACTTGTGGCAGCTGAGACAAAGTCTGCTCTGCATAGTTACTATATGCAGAGGCAGCTGCAGCTGCCACTGCCTCATAGGACCGGGCAGCACGGCAGCGCTTGTAGTAGGCATCGAGCGCTCCGTACGCGTTGTTGTAATACAATGAATCCCCATAACTCATGGGGTAAGGTGTACGCACTGCTCCATATTGCTCATTATATTGCTCGGTCAAGTCTGCCACGCGGCCCGAACGATCTATTGGACACTCTTTGGACCAGTGCCCCTCTTTCCCGCACCGATAGCAGCCGCTCTGGTCTCCCATCCCGGGCGCGGTCCTAAGCCGACTGGTGGACAACTGCACGTGCATTCGTTTGCCTTGAAGAAACAGACGCAAGAAGGGTTGCTATCACAAAGTAATAGCCCAAACCCCTACCCCAGCCACTGGTCACCTAAACAACTCTTGACGTGTGACAAATTGACAAAAAGACTTTCGTTGGGGGAAGGGGAAGCCCAAAATATGGACTTGGTATATATAAATGACCTGATTTCAGGCAAAGGTCAAGCAGATGAAGAAGAAATATTATAACCGCTGACACCAGCTTTCTAAGAATTCTACTACAAAGAAAAAGAGAGATTTCATCCACTGCCAACTGGATAAATACCCATCCCAGTAGCCCAATACAAAAGAGACTCAAACTAAGAGTGCTCCACTTCTATATCAAGAACGATTCCATAAAACAGGAAAAATCTGAGCCAATGTTATGCATTGATACCCAAAACCAAAGTTATCCTTAACTTAAGAATGATTGGGATTTGTTTCAAAGCTGAGCCTGAGAGCAAGTTTTAAGCTAGATCTTTGGAACAGTCATGGATTAAGGAGACATGGATCTGGGGACAAGAGGTAAGGTAGAAGTAGTCTTTTTAAACTGTTCTCTCGCATCTGATAATCATCCTAATAGGGATTCTCCAAGATCTGACTCTCCAAGTCAAAAGAAAATAGGGCAGGCTGTCAATACATACACACACAGAAGTAAATTTTAATAAAAGAGGACAAGAAAAGTAGAAAGAATAACCAATAATAAGTGAAATAAACTGCTCAGAATAGAATGAAAGTGCTTTCTCGTACAAGAGAAAAGAGGACAAAGGCTGGGCCTGCTGGCACATGCCTTATTCCGAGCACGCTAAGGTCTGAGGACGGTTAAGCTTGAGGCCAGTTTGAGTTCCATACAGCTTAGCTCGAACACTAAGTAAGTGCGAGATTCTAAGAACATGCATCAAAAATAAAAGAGAATTCTAAAAGCTATAATGAAAGAAAAGGAGTTAACTTTTAGGATAAAAGTTAAAACTAAAATCTCAATCTCCCACCTTAAGAAACTTCTACTAATCATGTCAACCAATTTACTGGCAACTGAATTCAAAAGGGATCTAAATCCAGCAAAATTACAATGTAATGACAGACAATGAATGGAACACCCATCTTAAAAGAGGTGAACAGAGAAGGGGGCTTGAAAGATGACGCAGAGGTTAAGATCACACACTGGCTGCTCTTCCATTGAAGCCAGGTTATAACCAACATTCACATGGCAGTTCACAACCACCTGTAATTCATTTCCAGGGGACTTGACACCCTCTTCTGACAGCACACACAGTGCCAGGCACACATGTGGTGCAAATGCAGGCACTGATTACAAAATAAAAATTAATTTTCAAAACAGGTGACAAGACTGCCGGGTGGTAATGGTGTACGCCTTAAATTCCAGCACTTAGGAGGCAGAGGCAGGCGGATTTCTGAGTTCCAGGCCAGCCTGGTCTACAGAGTGAGTTCCAGGACAGCCAGGACTACACAGAGAATCCCTGTCTCAACCCCCCCTCCGCCGCCGCCCCCCCCCCAAAAAAAAGGTGACAAGAGCCAGAGGCAGGCATATCTCTTGAAGGCCAAATTGGTCTACAGAACGAGTTCGGGGCAGCCAGGACTACAAAGAAACCCTGTGTTGGAAACAAAACAAAGACCAGTGACTAGAAAGATGAGTCCTCCAACAGCAGAGAAAGTGGTAAAAATAATCTCTCATGTAAATCAAAATTAGATTCTAAAAAATTAGAAAAGGGAACGGAGAAACAAAATACAAAACCAGTAAATCTCAGTAAATTTAGGCTGCAGATCATCCAAAGAAGACAGGCAATTAGTATGTAGAAACCACAACTACCCATTTGCCCAGGAGACTACTTTTTAGTACAAAACAAATTAGAGAAAAGGCACGCAACCAAGAAACCAGCAGACACATTTAAGACATGAAAGTATTTGATAAATGCCCTGATTTGTAGACTCTAGCATCCAAAAAAGGAACTAAATCTTTTAAATCTAAAATTAATTTTCTTCAAGTAGGCAAACAAGAAAATATACCAGATTAGAATAAACTGAAAGGGGAAAAGATCAATCAGGTAAATAACATTATTCAACGCAAAGGTTTAGTCAATTATTAAGAAATGAAATGTAGCCAGGCAATGGTGGCGCACGCCTGTGATCCCAGCACTTGGGAGGCAAAGGCAGGCGGATTTCTGAGTTCCAGGCCCGCCTGGTCTACAGAGTGAGTTCCAGGACAGCCAGGGCCACACAGAGAAACCCTGTCTCAAACAAAACAAAACAAAACAAAACAAAGAAAAGAAATGAAACATAATGCTAGGGGCTTGGGGGACACACACTTAGAAGAGGCTGGAGGCAGGAAAATGGCTTAAGCCCAGGAGTTTAAGGCCAACCTGGGTAATATAATAAATAAAGGAGGGGAGAAGAGATTGTCTCCAGTTGTGGCTTAGCAGCAGAATGCCCTGGGCTCCATCCATCTCTAATACCACTTTCTAAATATATTAAGGGAAATAGTGTAAAATTAGCCAGACATAGGTCAGCATTAGAGTCAGAGTTTCAGATACCCAATTGCAAAAACACTTGCTCTCAAGCACACACTGTTCCAGCCACCAGCACATACTTTTGTGATTGAAGTGCTGAAAAGTCTCCAAAAATTAAGTATCATACCACAACCCTCCTCAAAAGCAGTCTTTGCTTCCAATTAAGTTGTTGACAAAATAACTCTCAGCTTGCTAATTAAAAGAGAAAAGCAAACTAGACCTGAGAGACCTGTGACATTTTTAATAATACACAGCAATGCCCATGACACTAGGCATTTGTCACATGGGGGTGGGGAGTCAGAATCTCAGAAACATTTAAGGAAAATGAACAAAGATGGCTGTGAAGTACTGTTCAAAAGTAGTACTGAAGAAAGAACTAGCCACTACTTTGTTAAAACAGCCAGAATCCAGGTTTGAAATATAGTTCTAGAGGACTCTGCACACATGGTATACACATACACACCACACACTCAAGCACACACATAAAGTTATATATATGATTTTATAAAGAAATACAGTTATAGGTCTGGTGGGATGGCTCAGCAGTTAAGAGCACTTCCTGTTCTTCCAAGGTCTTGGGTTACATCCTAGCACATGTATCATTTCGTGGCTCATAACCATCAGACGCTAGTTCCAGGGGATGACACCCTCTTCTGACTTCTAGAGGCCACACACACAAATCTGTCAAAATCTTTGTGTATGGACATATTTCTTCTTCTCTTTAAAAAGAAAAACAGCTCTGAGTTACAGGACTATGCTGTTCAAAAATTGCTTCTGACTCTTGGAACCTGAAAGGATTAGAGGATTTGATCGGTCAGCGGGCAAGTCAACCCCTTTTTTTGGGGGGAGGGGGGGTGGGGGGGTAGTGTTTTGGGTTTTGTTTTTTTGTTTGTTTTCTTGAGACAGGTTTGTGTAGTTTTAGTTGTACTAGAATAGGCTGGCCTCAATCCACCTGCCTCTGCCTTTCAAGTGCTGGGACTGATTAAAGGCATTAGCCACCACCCAGCTTCAAGTCTTTTAAATGCCACTCTTGACAAGAAACTTTTAATTTTTAAACAAATTACCTTCTGAAACAAATGATAATGCACATCAACACCAAGCTGCCCTCCATACATAAAAGCGATTCAGCTAACCAGGACTCCACAGTAACACGTAAGCTAGCACAAGATGTCTAAATCAATGGATCCCTACATGCACATGAAACCAACTGGAAGACATGCCATTATTGCTCCAAATCCCAATGCCTCCTCCCTAGAGTCTTTTTAAAAAAAAAAAAAAAAGTTTTCTAAATCTAAGTGGTTTTTCAAATATAACTCCTGGGCACAAATGTACAACAAAATTAAATAGAGCCACAACTTTCAAAGCTCATTATTTTTACTGAAAAGAACTGAGACAAGAAGGTAAGCTCAACCCAGAATTCTGTCCCTAAAAGTGTTTTTCTCCTGATCTTCCTCCATCAAGTGCAACACAATGATGATGCTGTATTGGGCCAATAAAACCAAAGGAAAGCACTTTGCAATGTGTTCTAATACTTTAAAAGGAGAGAGGAGTGGACAAAGTCTTCAGTTAAAGGATTTCAAAACAGGCTCAAAGCCTTAAAAGGCCTGACATAAAAACCAAACTCCCCCCACCCAGACCATGTTGATTCTCCATTTTATGAAATTCATCACACATTTCTAACATTGTTTCTGAAAGCTTCAAAAAGAGGTTGAAAGTCAGTGGACTTCATCCAAGGAGTAAAGAAGCCCTTGTCACCTAACTACCTGAGTTTCCACATGGCAGCAGAGAACAAACTCAACCAAGTTGTCCTCTGACCTCCAGTGCATGCTGATGAACACATGCATAATATGAACACTAAATAAATAAATAAAGCCCCATCCCAATTCCTTCATTTTCTCAACCAATTCATTCCTAACAGCCTTGTACTGAGCACTCTACCAAAAGAGTGATTCACCTTGAAACTCTGTGTTGTCAAGGCCCCTGATGGCCTCCACCGCATCCTCTGCCCGCTCCATGTGTACAAAGGCATAATCTTTCACGATGTCACATTCGATGACTGGGCCGTACTCCTCAAACTTGGCCCGAAGCTCTTGGTTGGTACAAGTGGGACTGATGTTGCCCACATGTAACTTGGTTGAAGCTTTGCTCTTATTCTTGCTGGCTTCCACATTGATGTTCACTCCGTGCAGCTTGTAGTGGTGCAGGTTGCGTATGGCATCCTCAGCGGCCGTCTTGTCCTCTATGTGCACAAAGCCATAGTTCTTAATGATGTCACATTCCAGCACCTTCCCGTACTGCTCGAAGAGTGAGCGGATCTCCTGCTCTGTGGCCTCCCGGGGCAGATTTCCAATGAACAGCTTCACCATCTCCACACAGCCTGCAAGTAAAGAAACAAGATTTTAAGAGAAGACCTCCAAGTCCATACAACTATTTAAAAAAGAAAAAAAAAACCTCAAATGAATGGCTCCCATCATCTCCTTTGACTTTAGCACATAGTCCCAAATGTTTTCTCCTAGGCATGCTCTCACATCTAAACAATAACGAATGGGGAGTTCAATATTCTACTCCTCACAAGAAGATCTATAAAAGAGGAAAACTATAACAAGGCAGACTTTTTAGACAAAGGGGATTTTGTGGTGCTAAGGATCAAACCTACAGTGCATCACATTACAGGGAAGTATTCTACTACTGAGTTACACATTCTTTAACTCAGACAAAAAAGCAACTACACTATAAGTTTTCAGCATAAATAAATAAAAGGCTACAGGTGATGACATTAGAAAACAAGGTTTTTACTACTAGACTTGCTAATTAAAATTGCTTCAAATTAGCTTTTCCTCTTAGCAACAATTTCGGAAAAGTGGGCCTTACAGTAACTACGTTCAGGAGTTCAGGAATTTCACTCGGGAGTAGTGAATTCTGGGATGAACCAGATAAAAATCATGGGAAATATGTAAAGTGCCCGAGTAGGGGAAGTCCTTTTGTGGGGCGTGTCATTACAACCTCCTACTGAAAAACTGGTCAAAGATGGGTGCTACAGTTTGGTAAGGAGGCCAACAATGCTTCGGGTCATGAGAGAGTCTCAAGTCTAATCTAAGAATTATCTAGGCGGAAACCCCAAAGAAGGAAATTAAGCAAAGCAGAGGGTAAGGTGGACAAAAGAAAGGTATTCCCGGGGTCAGGGGTGGGGACTTGGAGGAAGGTTGTTTCAGGCTTACCACACTAAGTCGAGTACCGATGTCGGCTCTCAGGGACGGGTACGCGGACCGCGACCCCACTACGACAACCCTGATGCCCAAGGGAGTCAGGTAAGGTTTTAGCAGAGCAAAGTACACAGGTGGAAGAACGTGGAGTCTCTCACCGCATGGAAACCTGCAGGTCCTCCTGCTAGCGCGGACGGTTCTGACAAAACGCTAAAATGGCGGCGGCCACGGCAGTGACTCTGGGTAGAAAGAGGGGTGAACCTACCCACCAGATTGGCCGTTCGGTAAAGTAAAAGGCTGGCGTTCCCGGAGATCCTCTTCCTGATTGGTTACCCCGAACGCCAATTACCTGAGAGGCCAGGAAGAGGTGGAAACGTCAGTAACCCGGAGCTGTTATACGAAAGCCAATGAGCACCCAGCCTAGTGAAATCGAAACCACTGATTGGGCAAGAAGTATGAGGGAGGAGCTACAAACATGGAATTCTTCGAATCGCGGCCAGCCATTAGGCAGAATGAGCAAGGTGCCTCAGTGTGGCAATCTGTAGCTTCGTAGCTCCAACTTTAAGCCTTCACATTTTGCCATTTACACATGCACACCCTGACAGGACTCAAGTCCTCTATCCATGATTCCGCACCCCTCTCCAACTGAGCGTCACCACACCTCTCAGCATGGATGCTGCATCAGCCCAACTTACACAGACCTCCCGCTAAGGAATAGCCAAGCTCCCGCCCCTACTTAAAAAAAAAAAATTTTTCAACCCCCACTTTCCAATTTAGTCCTTCTGAATCCCAAAGTTACCCCGAAATTAAAAGTATCTATAGGTAACTTAAAAACTCAAAGTCAATGGATCCAGCTTTGATAACAGTTTAATAGCCCAGAAAATAGGTTGGTCAGAGTCCTAGGAGGCACTGGGGTTAAAGTTCCCTCTAGGAAACAGCCTCCCACCTCCCCAAAAGGTGTGAAACACTGAGATGGAGAATTGACCCCCACCCCAGCTTCACCCCGCCAAGAGAAAACAAAAAACAAAAAACGGGAACAGCGAAAGTTTGGTTTTGTTTAGTTTTATTGGGCGCCATTAGCCAAAACTGTTAAGTTTAAACTCCCTAAAACTGACCTTGGAAAAAAGGCTTGTGACAATCAGCTGTAAACAAGTACAAAGGAACATTCTTCACAGGGTCCAATTCCCTAATCACATTTTTCTCACCCACTGGCTGCTTCACATAATTCCATACTCACAGAGCAAGTAACTTTAGTCATGACCCTCTGCAAAGCAGCTTTTGAAGATGGTGATAAAAGGAAAAGGTGCTGAATGGAGAACTTAAATGTGAACAGGCGGAAAGCAAGGGAACTTCATGAGAACGGGATGATCAGGGGTAAAATAACAAATAGAGCATATTACCACCCAAAACTGTCATGAAAGAAAAGGCCAAACAAAAGACAGAGACAGAAAATAAGCTACTGGGTTCAGCATCAGAAAATTAGTCTATAATTTAAGGCTAGGAAATCGGCCTCTTAAAAAGTCACAATATGACTAAATATGGCCTCAGTTCTTTTCATTCAGGTGCACCTGAGACTGAGTAAAACCCACCTGAGATCAGCAATAAGACCAAATTCTACTGTCCTGCACAGGCCCTTTCTGAGGGGGGGTCTAACATGCATAACCACATCTCAATATGCACCCAGAAATGCATAGGGTACAGAAATCATTTTCTCTCATTCTAATAATCTAAGTTTTCTTATGCCAAAATAAAATTCCTGGGGGTAGGGGTTGCAACAGCAAACAAGAACAACTCACTCCACTAAACTAGAATTTTCACAGGTTTGAAGGAGAAGAGACCAGTAACAATTCAAGGAATCACAATTCCCACCAGTGTGTAGACATCAAGACCACCAGACCTCATCCTATGACCAACCCCAAATGGAAATCTTCGTTTTTAAAATCTATCACAGGTGAACCAGACAATCCAGCACTTTGAGTTAAATGCCAGACTGGTCTATACAGCAAATTCTAAGCTAGCCAAGCCTATATTGTGTGACTTGGTCTAAAAGAAAATGGGAAGGGGGATTCGAGCTTGTTTGTGAACTAACAAATCTACCCATCCAGGTTGTTACTAGTCTCAGTCAGTTACTACCAGCCCTCCAGATAGGCTGGCTTTATTGTCGCTTCTGATTCAGGATACAATGTTCTTCCTTCAGACGTTTTACTGGCCACTCCACCTAAATGCATGGACCCTGATTTGTAACTATTTACTTCAGCAAATAATTACTATCATTTGAAATTCTATCTTGTTCATTTTCTATATTATATGGCCTCAATGTTGGAACTACCTACCCTAGTAACATGAAAGACACTCAAAATACTTAAGAAACTCATGTATGAGATAACTTTTTTGATAACCATAAGGAAGAGATTAAGTTTTCAGTAATATAGATATGCTGCTGGCTGAAAAGATATGCTTAATAAGGACCACTGCCTAACCTATGAGGGTCTTTGCTTAAAATCCCAGTAGTAAGGAAAATATTACTGGTACTGTAAACATACTCTCGTCCCCTGTATCACCTAGAACAACTTCCCAGTCTCTTCAAAAAAAGCTGGTAATCAAAAGTGGCTTTTTATCCTTACTTTGACAAATGCAGCAAAATGAAGCCATAGGCAAAGAGGCTAACTATAGCTTGTGTCTTCATATTGATGTCTATTTACCCAAATATGGGTTATTCACAACTATACAAACTTGTTTTCACTTTAAAAAAAAATTAAGGCACCTAATTCAAATTCTCTATCTTCCCCCATCATCCCACCTACAAACTGAGCCCCTCACTATCTTGCAATATGTTTTAACCGTCATCTTGTCTATGAGGGCTGTGGATGCAGCTCAGTAACAGAATGACTGCCTAGAAGGACCTGGGTTTTTCCCCAGCAATTTAGATGCCTCATTTGACCTCAAACTCAGAATCCTCCTGCCTTAGCCTTTCTCATGCTAGGAATATAGGCATGAACCAACACATTCATCTAATAATTTACACTTCTAATAACTAGCTCCTGGTCCAGAAATGAGTTGCAAGTCCAACAAAGGTTCAAATTAAAAGCCAGTATCCTTCAAGGATGGTCACAGGAATCAAAAGGACAACCCCAACCAAGTGTGCCGGCTCCACCCCACTGCCAGACGTGCCACCTTAATCCCCTTACATTCAGACTTCTCTTCTGGAACTGTAAACTTTATTTTTGAAAAGCAAAGAATGTGATGCTAGGACACATACTGAAGGAGGACTACGCACTACTCATAGCAGAAATTCAGATTTTAATGCGACTTATATGTGCTGCAATCATACCTATATCCCAAGTCCTTTGCACAACTAAGCACTTCACCAGGTCATCTTGGTGTAACCCAGATCTAATATCTTTTCATGTGTATGTGTGTGAACCTGAGTGAATTTATGTGCACCATGTACAGGCCTTCAGAGGACATTGGATGCTCGAAAGCTCTAAGGCATTTCTGGGTGTGTGTTGAGAATTAAAGGTTGTTCTGATGCCAAGAAGGTTCAATGAACCAACCCAGGAGCAGAAAGCACTCTAAACCAATGAGCCATCTCTGTAGCCCTAAGATGGGATTTAGTACCTATGATCCCGTCACTTGTCATGTGCTCATTCACCCCATCCAGCACAACTACGGATAATAATCACAATTACAAGAGGGATAAATGCATTTTGGTTTCCAAAAACATTAACATATAAAAATGACTTTTAACCAGGCAGTGGTGGCCCACATCTTTAATCCCAGCATTTGGGAGGCAAAGGCAGGCAGATCTCTGAGTTGGAGGACAGCCTGGTCTAGAATGAGTTCCAAGATAGATAGACAGGGCTACACAGAGAAACCCTGTTTGGGGAAGGGGGTGGGGGACTTTTTTGGTAATAAAAGTAACACCTCTTTACATTTCTGAGTCCATTGATTAAAAAAAAAAAAAGACTTTTAAGCAATACTTAGAACTATTTTCACTGTCAGATAAGGAACTAAGGATAAAATTTGTTTGGGAGAGTGCTTCCTAACATGCAGGAATCCCTAGTCATTCAAATCCTGAACACCACATAAACTGGGCATGGTAGTATTGCCAATACCAGCACTTGGGATATGAAGACAGATCTAATTTCAAGATCATCTTCAGCTACATATGGAGTTGGAAGACCAACCTGACACAGAAGACCCTGTCTTAATAAAAGTGAAAGAAAAGGAAAAACTGATTATGGTGGTGCATACCTTTAATTACAGCACTCATGAGACAGAGGCAGGCAAACAGCTGAGTATGAGGTCAGCCTGATCTACATATTGAATTCCAGTCCAGCCACTGCTACATAATGATACCCTGACTCAAACTAAAAAAGAAAAAAAAAAAAAAATGCTGGTTGACAAAATGAGGCAGAGGTCCTGCTCATCAATGGTCATACAGCTGAGAGGCAGCAAGGGAGCCAGCATTCACACTCAGTGAACCAGAGGCAAGTCTTGCGAGAGAATCCTCAGTTTCTGTCTAGGTTAACAAGACTAGGCTCCCCAAGCATACGGTTTCAAAAGACTCAGAGTTAGACCGGAAATCAATTTTAAGAAAATTTCTTCTGAAAATTCTCATTTATAACATCATTTTAAAATAGGATTTAGATAAATATTTAGCTTCTCTATCATCTAAACTTCTATTAAAGAGCATTAGTCCATCCAGTAGTGGAGGCTTATACCTTCAATTCCAGCACTCGGAAGGCAAAGGCAGGCAGATCTCTTGTGAGTTTGAGGCCAATCTGGTCTATATGGTAAATTTTAGAACAACCAGCATTGTTACACAGACAGATCTCAAAACAAAACAAAAAATACTACTAATAAAACAAAACTACTGCATAAACGTAGTGACTGTGTTTTCACGCATTCATGCTGTTGTTGTCCACTGACTTGGCCTTGATAGGACAAAAATGCCTGAAAGACCAACAGATGTACAAAGACTGTTGACATAGCTGTGGAATGAGAGGGTTGTGTATATAGAAACGCAGCACCTCTAGAGACTGGGTCCTCAATGATAGTCTAATTATCTCTACTGCAAGTAATGGAGCCACTGGCCTCCCAAAATAATTTTTAAGAAAGCCAACTCTCAGAAGAGGGCAAACGACAAGGCTAGAAGCCTCTATGCAGTACTGTTCCAGGAATAAACCAACAACTTCTCCAATATGGCCAAGGTATACAAGTGCCAAGTAAAAGCTGAATGACCTGAAATACAATGAAAGCCCAGTTCCCCAAAACACTCATTACATTTCTGTCCTCCCGTTCACCAAACCCAACTTGTAAGAACTTGAAACTCAGAAATCTATAAAAACAAAGTATGAGTGGGTTATAGAATTAACACAGGTGGGTAATTTAAATAAAAAGATGTTTTTAAACAATCTGCAAGAGAAAGGAAAGTGACAAATGATTTAGCTGTGTAGCTTCTTCTGGCTTGAGAGAGAATCCCAAGGGCTGAGGCAACAAGGCATGCAGATCTACAGATGGCGGACAGTTAGAATGATCCAATAGGCCAAACCACTTTGAAGAGTTTGAACTGCAATAAAGATCAACAACACTGGCCCTGGAACCATATTAAGCTGGTTTTGGGAGCAGAGGATTTTGGTTTATTTGGTAGTGGTGTTTGGTTTTTTTTGCAGGAACTATAGAATTGTAACTGTGGCAGAACAAGAACTGGAAAGAAAATGACAAAGGAATACTGCAAATACAAAGGCCACAATCTCAGCCAACATTCAACCCTCTATTCCCCCAGTCACGCCAAGCCTGTAACTTGGCCCTCGAGCCATTCTACCATCACAGAGAAAGTATCAAAACACCTATCCTCCCATCATACCCAGTCCTGCAGAAGAATGAAAATGAGCAGCAAAGCACCTGAAGGCGAGGCGATGAGCAGAAGGAGAAGCAAATAAAAGAACTCTGACCCCTACACAGCCTGAGATTTATCCCACAAATAAGAACTCGTAATTCTGAGGCATTTTTACATGATGGGCAGAAGGAAGAAGACATCTGGGGCAAGCTACTATACTATCACAGCCAAGTTCATATGAAGCCAATGAAGGAGGCATATACAACCCACCCAGTCAATTTGTCAGCTATACACACACACACACACACACACACACACTCCCTTTTGCTAAGGCATCTTCCTTTAGCAAGACCCAAAAATGTCTCTAAAGCATTCTTCCCCAAGGACTACTGGGTTTCAGTTATTATTCCACTTAACCAGTCTTCTTTCATTTACCCACCAAGTTCATGCCTCCATCTTATCCCTGGTTGAAACTACCCAGGTCTTCCACTCCAAAAGTATAAAAAGAATTCTGGGTTCTTCACGCAATCTTGGCATCCCTACTTGATAATGTTCACCCCAGCTCCTTCTCAAGAATGTCTGTTGTAACGCCTTCAAATATAAACCCAGTAAGACGACATCTAAAAACTGTAATAGATGCAGACGGGGAAAAAGGAGTCTCAGGTGCTGTGATGACTGAGCTTGGCAGGATACAGGAAGGACGTTCCGTGGTGAAGTTCAATAGGCGAAGTACCAGGATTGGCCAGAACACCCCATATGCTTCGAATTCCCACTGCCCCTCATTTCTCCAACCACAGGGCAGCATCAAATAGTGGTATCACTCTCACCCCACTATATCCTTTCCCAGTTCCCAGGCTCAACATTCCCTCAAGCCTACTGCCTGAAGGATTCATTAGCCTTGTAAACATTGCAGCTGCCCATTACCCATTACCCATCCCAGCCAGATCGCAGTCAGAACCATCCTGCTGGGCTGTAGCTTTTGTTTTATTTTTGTTTGTCCTGAACTGGGAAAAAAAATCAGGGATATTGGTCAAACATAAGCAGGGGAAATGGGCATTGTTTACTGAATTTTGATGTGATCAACTAAAATTGTTTGCTGAGAAAGTCCAACCACCTGATCTGAACTCTCCAGGCCCAAAGTTGGCATGCTATTTAAGACAATGAGCTTAATTCCATTGGTTACCAGGGAACCATTCTAATCCCCACATTCAAGCACCTTTCCACACCCACTCTGGGTCTTCTGGCTGCCTTTCTTCTAGCTGTTACGTCTTCCTGGATGTCAAACTGGCTCACCTGACAGTGCAATCAAGACAATGACAACCAGGTTTCCAAACCACGAATCGCCCCAAGTTTTATTTGTAGTCCATACAAAAGAGGGGAAAAAAATTAAGATTTCTAACACCACCTACTTGGGGAGATAGGGAATTGGGACTATTCCAGTCACCATCAGCTAAAACATCAGTGGTAAGCAGGGATTTGGACACATACCAACTGACTGTCCCAACAGGATCTCAGTCTCAACAGTCTCTACAGAAGGACAGTCAGGGCCCCCCTCCCCCTGGACTGCTGGCATAGCTGGGCACATCGGAAATGGTTAAAGCAACCCTTTCCTGGCCTCCCTCACATCTAAAAAGAAAAACGCACCACCTGACCTCAGCTGTAGGTTGTATCACCTCCAAACAACCTTAAGTATCGCGCACAAAAATAAAAGGGAGCCAGGAAAAAATAAAAATATAAAAGAAATTCCCATTCTGGGGAGATGCCTGGGTAGAGGGCAAACCACAGATCTAAAGCCAGTAGCAAGATGTGCTGCTGAGGCAAAGAAACAAAGCAGGTTACTGCCAAACACAAAAGGGTCCTCTCCTGGGGAAGGCCCACATGATAGAGGGAGGGAATGAAAAGCCACCATTGGGAGAGGTATGAGAGAGGGTGGTGATAACCTAGGTCTGCACCCTACCCTACCTCTTCCTCTCTCTCCCTTCCTGTGGTGCCCCATCCCCAGGATGGCCCTACATGCGGCGCTGGTAGCCAGAGTGCATCTGAGCTGCCCGCAGGTAATCATTATAGGAGCCCGAATAGCGTGCGTAATCGGAATGGGCATCGGGCAGGCGACGGTAATCCAGCGAGGACTTTGTCGGCGAGCGGCGGAACGAAAGCTGCGACTCTGATAAACGGCGGTAATCAGAGAGCTCGGCTAAACGCCGGTCGGAACCATACCTAGTCGAGAGAAGAAGACAGTTGGTGAATGAGACAGTTGAGGGGAGGGCTCCAGGTAGGCCTAGGGGAGATGCCATTGGGGACAGGGAGGGTATACCAGATTTGTCTCAAACAGTTTGGTTTCCCTGTCAGAAGGCTCATCATCCTATCCAGGCCAAGAAATCAACCTGGGTTCTTCAAGTCAGTGGGAAACCAAGCCCTCTGCTGAAGCTCTCCCTTCTAAACCAGCCAAGGTGAATTCTGGTTTACAGCCCCCAAACAAACTATTCCCATTCATGGGCCCTGCACAAAAAGACCTTGGTTTATCAACAGAACGACGGACGAAAGTAGGGTCCCCTCCCCAACTTCCCAGGGTGGACGCACCTCATAAGCTTGCCTTCAGCCAGTGAGTGCCAAAAAGACTACTTTCGTTCACATCCATCCCACCAAAACCAGAACAAGGGAATGAGTTTAAGGATCCTTCAGACAGTGGGAAAAATCTATGAGCCAATCCCGCAAAAAGTGGCTCCACTGGTTCATCAAGCTAGCCTAGAATGGTGATGTTTCCTGGCCCTAAGTTTGCTGGTGTCACCCCAGACTGAGCACTATGCTCTACCTGAATTATTATTCTGAGGGCCAGAATTATTCAGACACTTGCCCTCATGACATCCCACAGAAGTAAGACCAAGTGAGGGGCCAATGGCTCCTGTTTCCCTCCCATGCCAACCTCAGCCCCTTGCCCTAAGCCCCAGCTGGGGGCTGAGGCGGGGGGGCATACAGTACCTTTTCGACATGGCGACAGCCTTTTTGTAGGGATCGTCGTAGCTGGCCCGGGGTGGGGAGAGGCGGGTACGCTCATAGGGCGGCGGGGTGCTGTTGGCGTTGGCAACGGCCCCCTGGGACATAGACAGGTAGGCTGCTGATGGCTGGCCTGTCCCATCGTAGGCACTGCCCGGCTGGCCACGGTAGGAGGCAGCAGCCTGGGGATGCTGCTGGGCAGCATAGGAAGCAGCCAATGAGGCTGATGACTGAGTGCGGTAAGGAGCTGCCAGGGTGGCAGAAGGCTGAGCCCCGTAAGCAGCTGCCGCACCATAGGAGCCAGTGGCCGCAGCAGCAGACTGAGCTCCATATGAGCCTGACAGGCCCATAGATGCTTGAGCCCCGTAACTATTCAGCTGGGTCTGAACAACTGGTTGAGCCCCATAGGAACCGGCCATTGGGGTAGTGGCTTGTGCAGCATAGGCAGCTGGCTGGCTAGCATAGGCAGCAGCTGTGGCTGGTTGTGCCACATAAGCAGCAGGCTGGGAAGAATAAGAAGCAGCCTGTTGGGCAGCATATGGGGCAGACTGGGCACTGTAAGAGGCTGAGGGCTGGGCACTGTAAGATGCTGCTTGGGCTCCATAAGCTAGTGAGGAGGCTGCAGACTGGGCACCGTAGGAGGCTGCTTGAGCCCCATAGGAACCTAGGGAAGAAGCTGCTCCCTGTGTGTTATAGGAAGAAGCAGCCGCACGAACCCCATACGAAGAGGCAGCCTGGGCGCCATAAGATGATGGCTGGTTACCATAGGAAGCAAGGGAGGAGCCCTGAGCCCCATAGGAGTTAAGCGAAGAAGCTGCAGCTGCCTGACCCCCATAGGTGGAAAGGGCTGAGGCTGAGGGCTGGACTCCACCATATGGGCCAAGCGAGGAAGCCGCAGCAGACTGGGAACTAGGGCTAGCCAGCTGACCCCTGTATGGGGCCCCGAGGGAGACAGAGGGCTGAGCACGGTAAGAAGCTGCCTGAGCTGTCATGGGCTGAGTCCGATAGCCAACACCCAAAGAGGCGGAAGGCTGGGCCCTATATGCAGCTCCCAGAGACACTGAGGGTTGGGCACGGTAGGTGGCTGGCTGGGCCGTCAGAGGAGCCACATAAGAGGCTCGAGGAGGTGAACGGCGCAGGGGGCTGCGGTCGCGACCAAAGAATGGTGGTGTGGGCTGACGGGCTTGCCCATCAAAGCCACCAGTGCTGTTGCCAAAAGCCTGCTGGTAGTCGAAGGTGGCAGAGAAGCCACCAGTTCCAGGGAATGCTGTATCCCCAGCCCCTGGTTTCTTGGTCTTGTCCCCAGACTGGATAGCCAGGGCAGGCCCCTTCTTCTGCCCCTTGGTTGAGAGTTCCACGTTGATGCGCTTGCCCTTCACTTCTTTGCCGTTGAGCTGCGCGATGGCGGCTTTGGCATCTGCTTCCTTCTCCATGTGAACAAACGCGTAGTCTGATAAAGCAGCAGACAGAGGGTTAGCAATTAGGGGGGCAGGGCATGCTACCTGTTGGGTCCCAAACTGGACACACAACAGCACCCAGCTGTTGCCAGCTACATCCAGGTCTCACTAAACCCTCCTCTATGTGAGTATGCCATGAAGTGTGGCTGATGTGTAACAAAACGTTTGACTGTTTCAAGCAGTCAGTCACCTTTAACTTTGGCCTTCTCTATTCCCCTGCCACCTCAACCAACTAACTTTCTGGTTAGAAAAGGAAAACCAAAGATGAACTACAACTCAAGATAAAAATCTTCACAGCTTCTATAAATATAAACCAGCAAGCAAACAGAAAGCATTCCTAGATGACTCAATTACTCAGTTTTCTCAAGTCAAGCACATCTAATACCGTACACCTCGAAAGCTAAGAGTGTAAAACACTAGAAACCACTCATGTTTTGGCACGATTCATTTCTCAGTCTAGGTACAATTTAGTAAAAGCAGAGTGACTACAAGAAGCATTCACAAATTCCTCCAATGTAACCTTTCACATTACTTTCCAGTTTTCACAGTCACTTCATACACAGGAAGTCTAACAATCCTGTTAGGAAAAGACCACTGTCTTCTCTTTCAGGCAAGCATGATCAGTGTTTTTATATAGCTTGCTGTAAATCAATCAATGCAAACGCCCAGCTAATTCTTCCATGCCCCTTTGTTTCAGTAGTCTTTATCCTGAGAAGTCCATGGACAGGTCTGTGTAATATGACTAAAAATGCTAACTTGGACAGAAGCTAGAACCTATGAGTGTCAATTAAATAAAAAAAAAATCGATATAATCCTACATTACTTCCTCTATTTCCTCTTTCAGGGAAAGGAGGATACCTTCCCCTTAGAAGACTGTTTACTGCATTTTCAGGTTTACCATAAGTGGCACTTTTTTGGGGGGAGAGGCAGGTATTAATATAGGAAGGGCCTCACATATGCTAGTTCATGACTGAGTAATGACACCAGCCACTTATCTCCACTCTCTCATTAAAGGCCTCAGTAAGTTGTGTTGGGAGAAAGTCAAAGACATGATATTGATCTGAGAACTGTAATCACTTAAAACATAGGGAAAAACTTTAAAGGGGAAGAAATTCTTGGTAACAGCCATACCACAAACTATAATAGTGCCATCCACAGGATCTGAAGAGCAGTAATAGGAACCTATCTTGAGAAATAAGGCTCAGCACTTAACTCCATTTTGGACCTGTGGTTACTTTAAGGCATTCAAGAGCTAGGATCCAATCTCTGTCATTTCAATTTAAGAAATAAATTAATAGCCAGGCGGTGGTGGCACGCCTTTAATCCCAGCACTTGGGAGGCAGAGGCAGGCAGATTTCTGAGTTCGAGGCCAGCCTGGTCTACAGAGTGAGTTCCAGGACAGCCAGGGCTACACAGAGAAACCCTGTCTCGAAAAAAACCAAAAAGAGAGAGAGAGAGAGAGAGGGAGGGAGGGAGGGAGGGAGGAAGGTAGGAAGGAAGGAAGGAAGGAAGGAAGGAAGGAAGGAAGGAAGGAACTAATTATCTGGATGGACTAAGGTTCCATTTTTAGAAAACAGATTATTGGAAATGACATCCAAACGCCTCCAAACAAGAACCCTACTTTTAGGGCTTTTATTCTTAGATGCCTTATCTAAGCTGTTCCCATACAAGTCATTTCCTGCACGTGAAGACAATGCAACCTCCAAAGAAATAAGACAAAAGCCAAGTGCAGTATAATGTAAATGATTCTGGGCTAGAAACTAAAAGGCCCAGCTTTACTAGATCTATTTGTCACTGACTTTCCATTTATTTCCCAACTGAAAAAATGTATCCTACCAATCTCAAGTTAAAGGTTCAAGTAAGCCTGGTGGTGGTGGCACACACCTGTAATCCCAGCACTCTGAGAGGCAGAGGCAGGCAGATTTCTGAGTTGAGGCCAGCCTGGTCTACAGAGTGAGTTCCAGGACAGCCAGGGCTATACAGAGAAACCCTGTCTCGGAAAAAAAAAAAACCAAAGCCAAAAAGCAAAAAATAAAAAAATAAAAAAATTTAAAGGTTCAAGTAAGAAGACAGAAATGCCTTGTGAGGTTTAAATGAATGAAGGGCAATAATGGAGTCATGACAGTTCTTCAAACCTAAACTAACCAGAGATTTATTTCCCTAGAAAATATTATTTTTAATCTCTAATAAAACATAATGCCACATTATAACCTGAGAGCTGATAACATAATACAAGGACAAAATGAGGCAAGAGAATTAGGCCAGCAATAGTAAAGAGCACTGGTTCTCTTACACAGGATCCAGGCTGGGTTCTCAGCACTCTTAAGGAGGCTGACAACCACTTACATATATAACTCCAGTTCCCAAAGATCCCACACTCACTTCTGGCCTGTGTAAGTACATACATGCAGGCAGAAACATTCATACACAATGAAATAATCTATTTTTTGTGGGGAGGGTAGGTTTGAGACAGGTTCTCACTATAGCTCTGGCTGTCCTTTAACTCGGTATGTAGTCTAGGCTGGTCTCCAAATCACAGATTCCCCCTGCTTCTGTCTTCCAAGTACTGGATTAAAGGTGTGGAGCGCTATGCCTGGCTTAATTTAAAAAAAAAAAGCCGGGCGTGGTGGCGCACGCCTGTAATCCCAGCACTTGGGAGGCAGAGGCAGGTGGATTTCTGAGTTCGAGGCCAGCCTGGTCACAGAGTGAGTTCCAGGACAGCCAGGACTACACAGAGAAACCCTGTCTCGAAAAACCAAAAAAAAAAAAAAAAAAAAAAAAAAAAAAGCCAAGTTTGATGTTCCTACTTCAACAAATGATAGTCTTCAATGACCTCAATTATGAGAGGTAAACTGTTCATCTAGCCAATGGACATTTCAATTGTCCTTTGACTGCTGATCTCCACTTTGGACTGAAGTAGCTAAAGATAGCAGTTGTGGTCTAAGATTTCTTTAAAAGCAGAGACCAGGAATAGTAAAGCTTGCCTACAACCCCAGCACTCAGGAGGTGAAGTAGACAGAAGATGAGTTAGAGACCAACAAGAGCTACAAAGTGAGGCACTGCGTAAACAATTAAGTAAATGTTTTCAAAAGGCTGAACTTGCCCTCAACCAGGATAATGTAATGACAAACAGAAATACCCAGTCAAAATGAAGAGAAAACATGGAGATTAGCTAGAGCTTAAGGATAGATGGGGCAGGAAGGTAAGGCGGAAAGAGACAGCCGGGCATGGTGGCGCACACCTGTAATCCCAGCACTTGGGAGGCAGAGGCAGGCAGATTTCTGAGTTCGAGGCCAACCTGGTCTACAGAGTGAGTTCCAGGACAGCCAGGACTACACAGAGAAACCCTGTCTCAAAAAAAACAAAAAAGAGACACTATGAAGGACAAAGGAACCTTATTTTTTCTTTGATTTTTTTTTCTCCCTCATTATGTAGCTCTGGTTGTCCTAGAACTCAATATACACAGAACTAGACAAGACTAGCCCTAGCCTCCAGCTCACATAGATCTGCCTGCCTGGCTCCCAAGTGCTGAAATTAAAGGCATGCAATGGGAGCTGGAGATGGCTTGGTGGTTAAGAGCATGTACTACACCCCTATGCGGTGGCTCACAACTCCCTATAATAATTTCAGGGGATCTAATGTCCTCTAGTTCTAAATTCCACGTCCACGTATACACATAATTAAAAAATAATAAATAAGCCGGGCGTGGTGGCGCATGCCTATAATCCCAGCACTTGGGAGGCAGAGGCAGGCGGATTTCTGAGTTCGAGGCCAGCCTGGTCTACAGAGTGAGTTCCAGGACAGCCAGGACTACACAGAGAAACCCTGTCTCAAAAAACCAAAAAAAAAAAAAAAAAAAAAAAAAATCTTAAAAAAAAAAAAAATAAAATAAATCCTGTACACCACCATGACCTGTTTATCATTCTATTCAAAAATGAGCTAGGAAAAATATCTAACAAAAATTTCAATGGGTTTACAAGAGAAATTAGATATCCCACCTACACCTTACACCTGGTTTTGAGTTTAAAAGGCCAAGTGTTACCCAGCATATGGTAGCAATCAGGAGAGAAAGCAAGGAGGCCCAGAAATGGGATGCCAACATAGCTTACTCAGCAAGGCCCTATTTAAAATAAGTGGTGGGCTGGTGAACTGGCTCAATGATTAAGAATACTGGCTGCTCTTCCAGAAGTCCTGAGTTTAATTCCCAGCAACTACATGGTGGCTCACATCCATCTATAAAAAGGATGAATCCTCTTCTGACATGTACATGCAGACAGAGCACTCCTACATTTTAAAAAATACATTAAGAAATTTAAAAAAAAAACACATGGCAAATCAGAAAATTAAGATTTAAGGCTGATCACAGTGGCATGGCATACACCTTTAATCCCAACACTGGTAGCTCTCTGAGTTCAAGTCCAGCCTGTTATACATAGTTAATTCCAAGACAGCCAGTGCTACACAGTGAGACCCTGTCTTGAGGGAGAAGTGGGGGAGCACACAACAATGAAAAGAAACGTAAGAACTGAATAGTTTGATTGCCCCACCACACCACAAAAAAAAAATAATAAGGCCGGGCGTGGTGGCGCAGGCCTGTAATCCCAGCACTTGGGAGGCAGAGACAGGCGGATTTCTGAGTTCCAGGCCAGCCTGGTCTACAGAGTGAGTTCCAGGACAGCCAGGACTACACAGAGAAACCCTGTCTCGAAAAACCAAAAAAATAAAAAATAAATAAATAAATAAATAAATAAATAAATGCAAGGGGGGAAAGGAAGGGGGAGGGGAAAGGAAAGAGGAACAATACTTTCAAATGAGTTAATTCAAATGACTACCCAAATCATCTCTAATGAGGGAAGGCCTCTGATACAAATATAGTCATTTTCTATCAGGAAGTTTCTAAGCCTGATATTAGAACAGAGTGTGAGGTGGGCATGGTGAAACACACCTGAAATACCCGCTCCTAAGAGATAGAGGCAATTCAGATGAGGATTTCAAGGCCATCCTAAGCTACACAGCAAGTTCAGCCTGGACTGTATAAGACACTGTTTCTAAAGGGGAAAGGGGACTGGAAAGATGCAGCCTTTGAGAACATCTGCAGCTGTTGTAGAGAATCCAGAATCAGTTCCCAGTGTTCAAGCCTGTGGCTCAACAACCATCCCTCCTGACCATCCTGACCTCTGTGGGCATCAAGCATACATACACGTAATGCACATACATAAATGCAGGCACTCATAGGCATAAAATAGAATAGATCTAAAAAGTGTGTGTGTGTGTGTGTGTGTGTGTGTGTGTGTCCACGCGCAGAAGATGTAGCTCAGTAGAAGCCCAGGGAGTCTTGTTACCTAGTTGATGAGTCTCATCGCAGTAAGTAATCAAACTCAGACCTGTCAAAGACACTCAAAAGCCAGCAGACTAAGGGGACAATGAAGAACCAGACTTTGAGGAACTCCAAAGACCCACTGCCTGGAGAATTACTTCAGAGAAACTACTATATTAAGAATAGTTAGCTGAGCTGGGCGGTGGTGACGCACGCCTTTAATCCCAGCGCTTGGGAGGCAGAGGCAGGCGGATTTCTGAGTTCAAGGTCAGCCTGGTCTACAGAGTGAGTTCCAGGACAGCCAGGGCTACAAAGAGAAACCCTGTCTGGAAAACCAAACCAAACCAAACAAAAGAATAGTAAGCTGGGCCCAGCAATACGGCACTCCTGTAATCTCAGCACTAGGGAGGCAGAGGCCCAGAGCAGCCAGAACTACACAAACACTGTCTCATAAATAAACAAACAAGGTTTTTTTTCAGGACTTTCTATGGTATTATAGCTCCATAATCACTCTAGCAACAAGACTAAGAGAATTCCATAAGTTGTTTTTCCAAATGGAAACTACTTTTAACTTTTAACAAAGCCATATACAGAAAGAATGGCTATTGCTCCCCCCAAAAGAGTATTTTTCTTATCTGATATTCAAACCCTTGAAACCGGTATGATTCCTGAAACTGTTCATCTTTGAATATCCAGTAGTATATAGCTATGGAGAATAGTTATCATTGTTGCTATGGAGATTTTTGTTCTATAAATCATACCAAAGCACAAGTAACCAAGCAACTATGTTTTTTTTCCTGTGAAACAGAGCTAACCATCCGGTTTAAGATCAAGCTTCTGCACTTTTCAAAGACTTGATGGCCTCAACCAAATGCCCATCCTCAATCTCCCCTCCCAAAATGAGTAAGCTATTTATTGAAGCAGAGCCAATCTCTTCTACTCCACTTCCAACTTTAAAATCTTTCACCCCAAAAGAGATCAGTATATGTTCAAATCTCACCAAATCTCTTATATCAAAGGATAAGAGTCTGTATCATATCAATCTAAAGTAGTTCTGCTATGAATATTTTTCAAAAGGAAAAAAATGCACATAACCTTCTCTCACAGGGAATCAAACTAGAGTTCTATATCTCGTGTGATGTTATTCCCAACCACCACCCTGTCACTTACTGCCAGTCCCAAACAAATTCAAGCAAATTTCTGGCCTACCATCTGAGGAAAAGCTTATGGAACCATACAAATTCCAGTGAGTCTGTCCCCTAAGGTACTGAACTCTACTCCCACCCAACTAGCCAGACTACCTAAGAACTACAAAAAAAACTAGATAGGCCAATGAAACACAAGACTCCTGTAACAACTCATAGATCCCATACTTTTGCTGACCAAGTGCCCACACTGAGACCGTCCCACTCTTACACTAAACAGAAGCAAAAAACCCATAAACCACACAGCTTGCTCAAAGTTTGCAGTAACGTCAGATTCCAGATATAACCTGAATTGAGGAAAACAATGCAGTATTAAGGCAGAACAAAATTTTTGTTCCTATTAAAGTACACCCTATGACCCTTCACACCCCTCTTTGAAAAGACAAGGAATGGCCCAAAAGATATGACTTTCCAGAACAGCAAATGAACCTTGGATGAGAATGAGGAAGTACCTATACCCACATTTAGTTCCTGCCCTCAAAATTCCTTACAAGGCACGAGCAGGTTTGAATCCAACAGCAGAACTAGGTAATAAACGGGGCCTCACTCCTGGGGTGCATTGTTGAAAATGACAGGGCAAAGTTAACTCTGATCAGTGAAACCCACACTGGTCTGGGTATCCCATAAAATCTTGCGCGCGCGCGCGCGCGCGCGCACACACACACACACACAACCCAGTATTTAAAAGATAAAGAAATGAAACCCCAACCTATGAAAATCAACAGGGTCTGAAAAAGACACATTTCCTCAAAGAAAAAAGGCTAACTAGTGAGCTGTCCTAAGAACTATTCAGGAAATAAAAAGTACTAACTGAATAAATGGTGTTAAATCCAAGTTTAACAGAAACCTCACGCGCTCCTCAATACCCCCGGCCTCTTAGGCCACAGTACACCACCTTGCAAACTCAACAAGCTTATAAAACCGTCTGTGCCCGGAGGCATGACCTTAGCAAGTAAAGGCTACCTGGGGAGAGGCTTAATAGCCCCCTTTTAAATGCAAAAATAAACGAAGAAAACCTGGGCTTCCAATTGGTAAGCTGTAAAACCCAACACAAAGTGGGGGGTGGAGGGATAGAATAAAAAACGCACAAAAC
Organism: Apodemus agrarius; assembly: GCA_964023405.1. NCBI lineage: Eukaryota > Metazoa > Chordata > Mammalia > Rodentia > Muridae > Apodemus > Apodemus agrarius. The sequence continues at coordinate 142,127,616 of OZ030005.1, forward strand.
CGCCAAGCCTAACTCAAATACTGGAAGGCCAAAGGGGTTCGGAAAAGGCCCCACAAGTACCCACGAGCAGATTCATCCCAGACAATGCTAAAAGGCCCGAACCCTAGCAACCACCAAGGGCCCCACTACCTTCGGCTTGGGAGCATTCGTCGGGGACGGGGGGGCTTGAGGGGGGGGGAAGGTGAGCGGCCTTGGGGCTTTAGCCCAACTTTTCCCTCTTCACTCGAGATAACCAAAGTCTGGAGAGGAAGTGGGGAAGTGGAGAAATCTTCCCCGCTTCACAATCCGACTGGTGCCCTTCTCTTCCCAATTTCATTTTGGTGCCAGGCTCCTGCAACCAAGAAAAGGCGCCTCCTCCCAACCCCGCACACACGCAAATCTCTGGCGCATCCCCAGCCCCGTGGCTTCGGCTTGCAGTGGCCACAGAACCGGACCAGAGCCGACTCCTCCCACTTGATGAATGTTGCTTGGACCGCAGGGGAGAAGGATGGATGGCTCTACCCAACTCGCCCCCAGCACCTTAGGCCCCGCTCCTGCACACTTCCCCATCATTCCCAGCCCTGAGGACCAACCCCAGGGTAAGGGGCGTGGCTAACAGGCAGAGAGCACCGCGCGGGTCCCCTCCCCCGAGCGCGCTCCCGCGTTACCTTTTACCACGTCACACTCGATGACGCGTCCACGGCGCTCGAAGAGGCTGCGCAATTCCTGACTAGTGCATGCAGCCGATACATTGCCCACAAAAATCTTCCAAGTGTTCAGGGGCCTCGGGCGCGACATCTCCACCACGAGCGCGCGACCTGGACGCAGCTCGTGGCCATGCAGGGCCTCGATGGCGCGCACCGCGCCAGCGTTCTCGCGCATGTGCACGAAGGCAAACTGTTTCATGACGGCGCAGCTCATGACCGTGCCATAGGGCGCGAAGAGGGCCGCCAACTCCTCCGGCGTCGTATCCGCCCCATCGACATTACCCACAAAGATCTTCATTTTGCCGCCGCAACCGCCTTCTCGGAGAGACCGGACCTCTCCTACAGCGACAGGCAAAACGTCCGAACGACCCGCAGTCCTCCACAGGAATGGCTGGCGACCGAGAACCCCGCCGCGCAGGCGCTCTAACCTAGCCAATTGGAGGCTGCATCGCGCGCGGATGGCAACCAATCAAAGAGGTTGAGAGCGATGTCCTTTGACGCAGCCAATCCCAGAGGGCCTGGAGTCCCTTGTTAACGGAGAGGTGGAAAAGGCATAGAGGCGCGCGACCAACCGCCACCTTCGGGGGGAGGGGAAAGACGGGCTGGGGACCGGGAAGCGCGCTCCGGCTGAGTCGGCAGAGGCCTAGTCGGCAGAGCTGCCTCTGGCCGGGGTGTGGCGTGCCGGCTGGGCCCCAAGGAAAACTTTGTTCTCTAGGGAAGTCCGGGCTCCTACGTTCGAGCTACCTCAGCCAAACCCCGAGTGTTGTGGTGGCAGCCTGAGTGTCTGCGGTAAGGCCGCGCCCGGCGGGAGAAACCAGAAAGAACCCCCTTTAGTCTGGGATTGGCCCCCGACACAGTATGCCTGGCTATAGGAGGGGACCGGAGAGGCGCCTTCTCTGGAAAAGCCAGTATCTTTCTTTGCAAGCACATTACTTGGGGTTGCTTAGGCTCCGGAGGATTTTGCAGGCACTGAATACTGGGCGTCTGTCTGCCTCTACCTGATGGAATTTCGAGAATTATGGTGGTGACCATTTATTATATGCATAAAGTCTATCACAATATGGTGTTCCATAAAATAGAAGAGCAGTAATCATGCGGAAGCCAAGTTGGATTTTAAAAAAAATACGAGGAGAGGGCCAGAAATGGTGGTCACCGTTTTAATCCCAGCACCCAGGAAGCAAACACAGAAGGACCAGCCTGGTCTAGTGAGATCCAGGATAGCCAGGGATATATAAAGACCCTGTCTTTAAAAAACAACAAAAGGCCGGGTGGTGGTGGCGCACGCCTTTAATCCCAGCACTTGGGAGGCAGAGGCAGGCAGATTTCTGAGTTCCAGGCCAGCCTGGTCTACAGAGTGAGTTCCAGGACAGCCAGGGCTATACAGAGAAACCCTGTCTCGAAAAAAAAACAAAACAAAACAAAACAAAACAAATGTTTAAAAACAACAACAAGCCGGGCCTGGTGGCGCACGCCTGTAATCCCAGCACTTGGGAGGCAGAAGCAGGCGGATTTCTGAGTTCGAGGCCAGCCTGGTCTACAGAGTGAGTTCCAGGACAGCCAGGACTATACAGAGAAACCCTGTCTCGAAAAACCAAAAAAAAAAACAACAACAACAACAACAACAAAAGCTTAAGAGGGACTGCTCACTGGTTAAGAGAGCTTGCTGCTTTTCCAGAAAATGTGAGTTCAATTCCAAGCGCCCACATGGGGACTTAAAACCAGCTAATTCCAGTTCCTAGGGAACTGGCCATTGCACGTTTGTGGTACACAGAAACAAGCAAAACACCCACACACATAAAAAAAAAATTTTAAAAACTAAAAAATTAGCCGGGCAGTGGTGGCGCACGCCTTTAATCCCAGCACTCAGGAGACAGAGGTAGGCAGATTTCTGAGTTCAAGGCCAGCCTGGTCTACAGAGTGAGTTCCAGGACAGCCAGGGATACACAGAGAAACCCTGTCTCAAAAAAACAAAAACAAACAAAAAAACCACCTAAACATTTTCAAAAGAACAGGACAAAGCAACCCACTGTATTCACAGCTTTAAGGGGCAGAAGGATCAGAAGGTGAAGGTCATTCCAAACTGTCTGGGATATGTGAGACCTTACGTCAATAAATAACCTTGGAGAGGGGTCTCTTGAGGCTTTGTGGGTTTCTTTTAATGTTCTGTGTATGTGAATGTTTGCTTGTATGTAGTCATATACCACCCGCATGCAGAAGAGGGCATCACATCCCCTGATGTTTGTGGGCTGCCATGTGGATGCTAGAACTCAAACGCATGTCCTCTGGAAGCTGTTCCTGAACTCTTAACTGCTGAGCCATCTCTCTATCCCTTTATGGGTTTCTTGTTCATGTGAGCTCCCCTTTCCTTCAAGGGAAGCATTTTACAATTAAGAGGAAACAGCTCCACAGCAAAGATGAATATATTACATAAAATGGATCATTTTAACCATATCCAAGTACACAGTCTGCTATCAAGTATATTTACATTGTACAAACACCCTCCATCTCCAGGATATTTTTACCTTCCTGTGCCCATTAACACTAATCCACATTTACCCTCTCTCTCCAGTCCCTTGAAACCAACATTTGACTTTCCATGAATTTGAGAATTTTGGGCACTTCACAGAAGTAAATTATACAAATATTTGTCAAGCTTCACATTGTAGTGTATCAGAATTCCCTTTCATTTTAAGACAGAATATTCTATTGCATGTATACCACATTTTCTTCATCCATTGCACCAGGAGTGGGCACTTTGGTTGTGTTGAAACTGTAGCCATTTTGGATAATGTTGTAGAACTCGAGTGTATAAATACCCCTTGAGGGACAATAAAATGTCTCAGTTGGTAAGAGTGCTTACTGTCAGTCTGATGACCTGATTATGTTCATGTACATAAAATCAAAAAATTGTAAGCAAAATTGTTTTGAGTAAATTTATAATTAGTTATTAGTGTTTAATTTTAATACTTATGTACTTTTATATAAAGAACCTCATGAAAAAAAGAAGCACTGATTTAAATACCCTTTGAGAGCTAGTGAAGTGTCCAGTTGATATGGGCACTTGCAACCTGTCTGATAACCTGAGTTTACTTCCCAAGAACTGCTTCCTTCATGTTGTTCTTGAAATTTTATAAAATCTCCTACTTCCCCCCTACACAAATACAAAAAATGACACATAAATATACATATATGTATATATGTATGAACACATACACACAGTGTTTAAGACCCTGTCTCCTAGGTCAAAAGTGTGTCTCAAACTTTACCCAAATTAGGTATGGCCAATGTGACTCACTCTGGCCAATGAAGAAGTGCTGTCCTTCTGCCGATAGTGGACATACTAAGCTAAGGTTTCTGCCATCCAGAATGACTTCAGTAGGCAGAGGCCTTACATTCATACAGTCTGTGCAAACACCTAATCATTATTAAACGGGACAACTAAGCCCAAAGATATTTCTAGGCAAGCCCCTTGAAAGGCATTTCTAAATGTTTTTGTGTTTTTTTGTTGTTGTTGTTTTTGTTTTGGGTTTTTGGTGTTTTTTTTTGTTTGTTTGTTTGTTTGTTTTTTGTTTTTTTTGTTTTTTTTGGGGTTTTTTTTTGGTTTTTCGAGAAGGGTTTCCCTGTGTAGCTCCGGCTGTCCTGGAACTCACTCTGTAGACCAGGGTGGCCTCGAACTCAGAAATCTGCCTGCCTCTGCCTCCCAAGTGCTGGGATTACAGGCGTGCGCCACCACCGCCCGGCTTGTTGGTTTTGTTTTTGTTTTTGGTCAAATACAAATTGAGGGACCGAAGAAATCCCTCACTGGTTAGCAGCCAAGGCTGCTCCTCTAGAGAACCCACATTCACTTTCCAGCACCAACATAGCAGGCAGGTCACAGGTCTGTAACTCCAGGTCCAGGGGATCTGTAGCACCAAGCCTGTATGTGATGCACATATGTATGCAGGCAAAATACTCATACACACAAAATCTTTTTTAAAAAACAAAGAAGCAGCCAGGCGTGGTGGCGCACACCTTTAATCCCAGCATTTGGGAGGCAGAGGCAGGCAGATTTCTGAGGCCAGCCTGGTCTACAGAGTGAGTTCCAGGACAGCCAGGGCTACACAGAGAAACCCTGTCTGGGGGGGTGGGGGGGGCACCAAAGAAAATGCTAATTGAGTAGTTTTTATTGCCATCGTACTACTGCTAGTGCTTTCCAAAATAAATACAATTAAATTCAATGTATTTAGTGAAAATGTTTTGTTTCTAAATGACATGAACTGAGTTTTACATAGTGTTTCTGTTTGGTATTTTACTATGCTTTGTAATACTAAATTCTGTATCCCAAGGTCTAGTTGCCTCCAGAGGAGCCAATTCTCATACATGCCAGGTTTTGTTGTACAAACTTTGCTCCTAAATTTAAAACTGTTGGTTGAACCAGGCGTGGTGGTGCACGCCTGTAATCCCAGCACTTGAGAGGCAGAGGCAGGCGGATTTCTGAGTTCGAGGCCAGCCTGGTCTACAGAGTGAGTTTCAGGACAGCCAGGGCTACATAGAGAAACCCTGTCTCAGAAAACCAAAAAAATTAAAAATAAAATAAAATAAATAAATAAATAAATAAATAAATGAATAAATGAATAAATAAATAAAACTGTTGGTTGAATAAAGATGTCTACAGGAGAATAGGCAGGGCTTTGGTTCCAGAGTTTGGGAGTCTGAGGCAGACACCATGAGAAAAGAGGAGGAAGGAGGAAAAAGGCATGATGGTTTGTGTATGCTTAGCCTACACAATGGGCTACAACAAGACCTACACAATCTCCTAATGGGATTGGCACCATTAGGAGGTGCGGTCTTGTTGGAGGAACTGTGTCACTATGGGCATGAGCTTTAAGACCATCTTCCTAGCTGCCTGGAAGCCAGTCTTCTAGCAGCCTTCAGATGCAGATGTAGAACTCTCAGCTCTTTCTGTACCATGCCTGGCTAGATGCTGTCCCGCTTCCACCTTGATGATAATGGAATGAATCTTTGAACCTGTAAACTAGCCCCAAATATATGTTGTCCTTTATAAGACTAGCCTTAGTTTTATGGTGTCTGTTCATAGCAGTAAAACCCTAACTAAGAGGCGGGCGGTGGTGGCACACGCCTGTAGTCCCAGCACTCTGGGAGGCAGAGGCAGGCGGATTTCTGAGTTCGAGGCCAGCCTGGTCTACAGAGTGAGTTCCAGGACAGCCAGGGCTATACAGAGAAACCGTCTCAAAAAACAAAAAACCAAAAAAAAAAAAAAAAAAAAAAAAAAAAAAAAAAACTAAATAAGACAGAAGATGGTACTGGAACTGGGGTATTACTGTGATAGGCCTGACTGTGCTTTTCAGTATGTGGCATAGAGACTGTTTTTGTGGTATTTTGGTGAAGAATGTGGCTGCTTTTTGCCCTTGTCTGAAGAGTCTACCTGAGGCTAAGGTAAAGCAATTTATTTGGTTTTTTGTTTTTTGTTTTTCTTCGAGACAGGTTTTCTCTGTGTATCCCTGTGTAGCCCACGGCTCTGGCATCTCAAATATCTTGGGGTTTCCAAGGCAACTTCAATGTTACAGCTTCATGTTTCAGTGTCTGGGATCCACACACAATCCTCTGGGCTCCTCCACAGGGTCGGCCTCACTTCTCCATCTCTGCTCTCTCTCTAGCACTCTAGGCTCAGATCGATCCATTCCACTGCTGCTGCTGTTCTTGGTGATCATCCCGTGGTACTGGCATCTCCAATATGCTGGGATCTTCACTGCAACTAGGCTTCACCAATCGCCTGCCATAGGCTTTCTTCATGGTGCCAAGCCTCAACTCCTTTGCATGACCCCTTCAGTCCTAGGCCATCAACTGTAACTGAGGCTGCACTTTCACCAAATGGCCTTCCATAGCCTCTCACAGTGCCAAGCTGCTCTTCGTGACTCCTTCATGTCTTCAAAACCAGTGCCACCTGGGTGACGCTTATACGTTACCAAGTACAGCTGTAGCACGAGGTACAACCTTGGCTATCTCTGGCACACAGCTTCTTTGTGCTCTCATAGAATACTTCCCAGAAGATTTTTTTAAAAGATTTATTTATTATATGTAAGTACAGTGTAGCTGTCTTCAGACAACCCAGAAGAGGACAGCAGATCTCATTACAGATGGTTGTGAGCCACCATGTGGATGCTGGGATTTGAACTCAGGACCTTTGAGGAACAGTCAGTGCTCTTAACTGCTGAGCCATCTCTACAGCCCAGTCACCAGATTCTTTATCAAAATATCACAAAAGCAGTTTCTAGGCCACATATTAAAATTCTCCACTGAAACCTCTTGGATCAATTCTGCACAATTCAAATTACCCTCAGTAACAAAGTCTTCCATATTCCTCTTAGGATAGCCCATTAAGCCCCATTTGCTAAGTTTGTTCAAAATGCTCTTCATGAGACTTAACCAGAGAATAAAGTTTCCACTTGGCTTTTTTTGAGACTTCCTTTGTCAATGCAATTAATATAAATTGCTTTACCAGCTGGGCAGTGGTGGCACACACCTTTAATCCCAGTACTTGGGAGGCAGAGGCAGGTGGATTTCTGAGTTGGAGGTCAGCCTGGTCTACAGAGTGAGTTCCAGGACAGCCAGGGATACACAGAGAAACCCTGTCTCGAAGAAAAACAAAAAACAAAAAACAAAAAAACAAATTGCTTTACCTTAGCCTCAGGTAGACTTTTCAGACAAGGGCAAAAAGCAGCCACATTCTTCACCAAAATACCACAAAAACAGTCTCTATGCCACATACTGAAATTCTCCACTGAAACCACTTGGGCCAGGTCTGCACAGTTCAAATTACTCTCAGCAATAAAGTCTTCCATATTCCTACTAGTATGGCCCATTAAGCCCCATTGAAAGTATTCTACCACTTTCAAATTCAAAGTCCCCAAATCCGCATTCTTCCCAGCAAAAGCACGGTCAGACCTATACCCCACTCCTGGTACCAACTTGTGTCTAAAGAGTTTTATTGCTGTAAACAGACACCATGACCAAGGCAAGTCTTAAAAAGGACAACATTTAATTGGGGCTGGCTTACAGGTTCAGTCCAGTATCAGCAAGGTAGGAACATGGCAGTATCTAGGCAGGTGTAATACAGGAGGAGCTGAGAGTTCTACATCTTCATCTGAAGGCTGCTAGTGGAAAACTGACTTCCAGGCAGCTAGGATGAGGGTGTTAAAGACCATGCCCACAGTGACACACCTACTCAACAAGACCATACCTCCAAATAATGCCACTCCCTGGGTCAAGAATATTCAAACCAAGATAACATGTATGCAAATACACATGCAAACCTGCATGCATATAGCCATGTACAATAGGTACACACAAAATGAGTAAATCAACTCAAGACATAAGGGAAGGGATATGGGATATGGATTGCAGGGGGATATAAGTGTACCTCTTGAATCTCAGGACAGGAAGCAGCTGGCTATACGGAGACCCAATTTGCAGATGGCAGGGTAGCCAGAACTTTGCAGCAGTTCTGAGGTTCTCACTGGGCATCTGCCTCATTCCTCTGCCTCATTCCTCTCTCTTTCTGGCTTGGCTTTTTTCTGATCCTCAGTTGACAGAGAAAAAAAAGGGCCACTGTGGTTTCCCTAATCCTTCCACAGGACCTAATGCTAGAGCCCTGATTTCCTTGAGACATGGGGCCCAGGAAAGGTCAAGAGTTCTTTTAGTTCTGTTCATTAATAGTGAGGGCCCTGGGGAGATCACACAAGTACACGTGACTGCTATGGCCCTTCATTATGACTTCAAAGAGGATGAGGAATACTCAGGATATATGTGGACTTAAAGTTCGTTTGGTACCAAAGCCAAGGGGTAGCTCTGGATAGAGACAGCAGAGAGACTCTTCTCACCAAGCCCACTAAAGGACACAGAGACACAGAAACACAGAATGCCATATGAAAGTAACAATTTAATTTGTTCAGGATGCAACACCACCTGTCTGCCCTGTACTTAGGCTTATACAAGCAAGGGCCCTCGGCTCCCTCTGAAAGATGTTCAACTAGGAGCACCAAATAACCTGACGTGAGGCTCTGTTCAGAGGTGAGCAGGGGGTTGGGCTGAGTCCTTTCGGCCTTGACCAGCAATGGGCCTGCCTCGTTCCTCCCAGATAGTAAGGCCATCACAGGAGCAGATCTGCTTGGGATTCTGGAAAAGGCCAGCAGAGCGTGCAATGATGCCACAGGCCAACCTATGGGAGGATGTATTATGGTCAGCATAGGCCTCCCCTAGGCCTCCTCAGGGTTCCATGTGCCCCACTGGCATATCACTGCCTCCTGCTGGGGGTGGCATAACTCACCTCTTCCCAGAATTCCCTGTGATCTTGGATAATGGATGGCCTCCCCGGCCCAGGTCGTCTTCTCCCTCATCGACAACCAGGCTGCGGCCAATCACATCCCACACCTTTGAAGGGAAACAACAGCCTGGTCTCCATTGTCCTCCAAGGAGGGTCCCCACATTCTTCTCATCTTACCTTCAGCTGTTTATCCTCTATCCGGAAGGTAGCTCGGCCACCAGCTTCAGCCTGGATATTGCCCAGATCTCCACGGTGCTGAAATGAGACCCCATAGGGGAAAGAAAAAGTTACAGACTCAAGAGATCACCAGAGACTCCCTTTCCTAGGAGTGAAATCCTGGGCAGAAAGCCACCATGCTGCAAAGAACCAGCATTCCCAGTCATACTCGACCTCTTTCCCTACAAGCCTATTGCCAAGCATGGCTTCCATCCTTGTCAGCTGAGTTCCTGTCCCTTCCTAAACCCAAATATTCAGGAGCTCTGGGATCCCTAGGCCAGCCTCCATTCCCTGAGGCTTAAGCTGGCTACATTCAGCTTTTCTTTTTCCTGTTTTTTTTTTTTTCCTTTTTTTGAGACAGGGTTTCTCTGTGTAGCCCTGGCTGTCCTGGAACTCACTCTGTAGACCAGGCTAGCCTTGAACTCAGAAATCCACCTGCCTCTGCCTCCCAAGTGCTGGGATTACAGGCGTGCACCACCACACCCGGCCCCATTCTGCTTTTCTTATCACAGAGGGGCAGCATTCCTTGTCTAACTCCCAGCCTCAAGGAACAAGAGGGAAGAAATATGAGAGGGTGGGCAAAGAGATGGTTTTGCCTACTTCTCCCATGAAGTTAAAAAAAGCCATAGTGCTGGGGAGGGGGCTCAGTGGATGTCATGAAAGTATAGGGGCCAGAGCTCAGATTCCCAGCACCCAGGTGAAAGCTTAGCATGGAGGTAAATGCCCATAATTCCAGTGCCAGGGGTACAGATACAGAGCCTGGGGGCTCGTACTGATCAGCAAGTCTAGTGAAAACAGCAAGCTGCAGTTTCAATGAAGAGACCCTGTCCCAAAACAATTAAAATGGAGAGCGATAAAGAAAGATAACTAAAGTCAACCACTGGGGCACACGCATGCATGTGTGTAAGTGCTTATAAACATACACACATACACACACACACACACACACACACACACACACACACGCCCAACGTAAGGCATTCTGCCAGGCAGTGAGCATTATACACAATGCCCTACTTTTAAAAGCCTACAATAGGAAACAGAGGTCATTAGAGAAGAGTGAGAAGAGTTGATCATGAGCTTTGAGGTGACAGGACCCAAGTAGTGAACCTCAGAAACCTACAACCGTACAAATCAAACATTCCCAGCTTGATTCATAAGCAGACACAAATGTCTGCCTTGGGTGAGCTGCTCCCCACAGTCTCACTGCTGAACAGAGAAGAACGTCAGTGTGGTGCACGCCTTTAGTCCCAGCACTGGGAGGCACACAGATCTCTATGAGTTCGAGGCCAGCCTAGTCTACAGAATGAGTTCCAGGGCAGTCAAGGCTATACAGAGAAACCCTGTCTCAGGAAACAACAAACAAACAAACGGAAATTTGGCTTCGACTTCATCTTGTCTCTAGGCACAGCTGACACCAGTGGCATATGTTTCGTTGTTGTTGATGATGATGATGATGATTTGTTTTATTTTGTTTTGTTTTGTCACAATGCCCTGTGCTAAAGACTTAAATGGTGGAGAGCCAAAGGTGAAGAAGATCACAGGGACCTTGCCAACTGTTTCTGGGGTTGAAAAACAAGCCAGGCGGAGTGGCTGAAGGCATGATCTTGAAAGGGAATTAGGGAAAGGCAGCCATTTCAATCCCGCCCCTAAACACACAGCAGGTAGACCTGGTCAGAGGCCTTCATGTCTGCAGGATGCTGGGCCCAACCTATCTACTCTTGGGTCCTGGGGAACCAAGAGGGTGTCACATAGAGCAGGCCAAGTCTCCTTGATGCTTCAGAGGACTAAAGGAGGGAGATAGATGGGCCCGGAGACACTGTTAGTGGGTATGCGAGAGACAGCCAGGCTTGGATGTCATTTCCCATGCTGGCCCTTAATGCTGTCTGGATGAAGAAGAAACTTGCTGATCCTGTGCTGCATTACTGCATTCTTGTTCATTTCTTACTTCATCTCCTGGAGAGATGGCACAAATGGTTTAAAAACATCAAACAATTTTAGAGTCTTAGACCTGCTAAGCATATGCTCTATGAAAAGACCACATACATAACTTTTTGGTGTTTTATTTTTATGTTTATTCATGTGCTTACTTTTTATTTATTGTGTGTGTGTGTGTGTGTGTGTGTGTGTGTGTCTATGTGTCAATGCATGTTCACATACACACAGACATGAGCATATGGAAATCAGACAACAGCTTACAAGAGACAGTTCTCTCCATCTGTCACAGGTTGCTGGAGTCAAACTCAGGTTGGCAGACATGGCAACAAATGTCTTTACCCCCTGTTTTGCTTTTTGGGAGGGTTGTTTGGTTGGTTGGTTGGTTGGTTGGTTTTTCAAGACAGGGTTTCTCTGTGTAGCCCTGGCTGTCCTGGAACTCACTCTGTAGACCAGGCTGGCCTTGAACTCAGAAATCTACCTGCCTCTGCCTCCCAAGTGCTGGGATTAAAGGCATGCACCACCACCACCCTGTTTGTTTGTTTAGAGACAAAGTCACATATAACCTTGGAAGCCTTGAATTTGCTATGTAGCCAAGGCTGGCCTTAAACTCCTAATCTTCCTGTCTCTATCTCCCAAATGCTATGACTACAGGCATGTGTTGCTGTGACTGAGACAATTCTCTTTGGTTTTGTTTCCTTGGTCACTTCTGATCCCCTGTCCCAAGTAGGGTGTGAGAGCGAATCCCAAATCAGTCCCAAGGCAGTCTTCTACCTTTTAGGAACATTTCTGCTTTGTTGTGACTTAGATGGTTTCATCTGCCAAAGCTGCCAACCTGCCTCAGCCCTGTCCACATGCAGAGCTCATCCTCTCTTCAAAACCCAAGGAGGCGCGGGAAGCCCCTGGACGCCCTCCCTGTGTTCACGTTCTGTGTGATTTAGCCACTTTTGAGTAGACTGGAGCAAGTATCATTTCCTGGATTAGATTACAGCATGAACCTTTCTCACATGCTGGATGCACTCTTACTCTCTTGTGTCCCAGGAGACACCAGCTTATGTGTGGGGAGCTGCTCTAGGGAGAGGCTCACAGAGCAAAGGACTGTTGTCTAGCCAAGGACCCAAGGCCTCCCAACAGCAACACTGCCAACTGCCAATGCCATTGGGGAAACAGATATTTCCCATGTTGGACTCCATAACAACTTAGGCTCCAAGAGACTGAGCCAGAGGCACCCAGGTATCTGTCTCAGAAAAACTGGGAGATAATTGTTGAGGCCTGCTCCTTTTAACATAAATGTAGCCATTTTGTATTCAGACTCCATTTTCCTCACAAGGTGAAACTGAGTTCATAGTTATTACCCTGACACTGAATAATGCTACTAATAAGCCAAAAGGTTGTGGTCAAATCACTTGTATCCTGTTATCTCAATGTTCTGAAATTCCCCTGTCCACCTTCATACTTACTGAGGACCAATCAGCTTAAAGGATAGCTGATAATACTTTGTCTAAGTAACCAAAAAATCATATCACTTGACCGCTGTGTCCTAACTTTTTCTTTCTTTCTTTCTTTTTTTTTTTTTAAGATTTATTTATTTATTATATGTAAGTACACTGTAGCTGTCTTCAGACATTCCAGAAGGGGGCTTCAGATCTTGTTACAGATGGTTGTGAGCCACCATGTGGTTGCTGGGATTTAAACTCAAGACCTTTGGAAGAGCAGTCAGTGCTCTTAACTGCTGGGCCATCTCTCGAGCCTGTGTCCTAACATTTGAACCTGTTTTTTTTCTATAAAAAGCCTGCCCTAAGCACAAACTAGTGCCACAATTAGGGTTTTCCTTCTTGTAGACCTGGACGTCCAGTGCGTTCAATAAACTATTCTTGCTTAACTGAGATTGGTATTCATATGGTGTGAGTGGCAATTCCCTGACCCCAATAATAATAATTTGTCACTTTATGCCCCACTATTAGCAGTATTAAATTCGAGGCAACAGCCGGGCGTTGGTGGCGCACGCCTTTAATCCCAGCACTTGGGAGGCAGAGGCAGGCGGATTTCTGAGTTCGAGGCCAGCCTGGTCTACCAAGTGAGTTCCAGGACAGCCAGGGCTACACAGAGAAACCCTGTCTCAAAAAGACCAAAAAAAAAAAAAAAAAAAAAAAAAATTCGAGGCAACATCACTTACATACTGAGCAAAAGCATGGCATTGTACAACAGACCATTCAAAGGAACAGGTCTATCCCACCTCAGAGCAGAGAAGGGGTACTTTGACCATTAGAAAAGCACAGAGCTGTTAAATGCATTAAGAAACATAGGCAGAGGATAGGAAGACCAACAGAGTCAACTGGCCTTGACCTGTGGGAGCTCTCAGAGACTGAGCTACCAAACAAAGAGCACAACCAGGCTGGAACGAGGCCCTTGGCACATATATAGCAGATGTGCAGCTCAGTCTCTATGTGGATCCCCTAACAACTGGAGCAGGTTAGTCCCCTAAAGCTGTAGACTGACTGTGATATCCATTCGCCAACAGAGATACCCTGTCTGGCCTTAATAGGAGAGGATAAACCTAATCTGGCGGAAACTTGATATGCCAGAGGAGAGGGATACAGGGGGGCAGGCACACTCTCAGAGGAGAAAGGAAGTAGGGAGGGGAAGGGACTATGTGGGGGGAGGCCAGGAAGAGGGAGCCAGTGTTTGGGGATGTTAATTAATTAATTAAATTAAAAAGAAAAGAAACACATAAGCGCTTGGCAGTGGTGGCGCATGCCTTTAATCCCCGCACTAAGGAAGCAGAGGCAGGCGGATTTCTGAGTTTGAGGCCAGCCTGGTCTACAGAGCAAGTTCCAGGACAGCCAGGGCTACACAGAGAAACCCTGTCTCAAAAAAACAAAAAACAAAAAACAAAAAAAAAACAAAAAACAAAAAAACCAACCTTAAAGGAAGGAAAGACAGGCAGACACACACACACAGGCTGTGAAATATTCAACACCAGCACATCTTATTTCTGTGCACTTTGGTGGTGGTGGTGGTGCTTTGTTCTGTTTTATTCTACATTTTCTTTTTTTTTTTTTTTTTTTTTTTGGTTTTTTGAGACAGGGTTTCTCTGTGTAGTTCCGGCTGTCCTGGAACTCACTCTGTAGACCAGGCTGGCCTCGAACTCAGAAATCCGCCTGCCTCTGCCTCCCAAGTGCTGGGATTAAAGGCATGTGCCACAACCTCCCAGCTCTACAGCATTTTCTTAAAAAAATTTTTTTGAGACAAATTCTCACCACATATCCTTGGTTGGTCTAGAACTCAGTGGAGATCAGGTTAGATTCAAACTCACGGTGCTCTGCTTTCCTTTGTCTCCCACATGCTAGGATTAAAGTTGTGTGCCAAGATGCTCAGCTTTACACATTTATTTTTATTTTCTTCATGTCTATATTTCTAGGTAAGTGTGTATACCACACTGTGCACGGGTGCCTGTGGAAGCCAGGAGATGGGGTTGGATCCCTTGGATCTGGAATTACAGGCAACTGTGAGCCACCCAACATGGCTGCCGGGAACTAAACTCATCTCTGAAGACCAGCAAGCACCCTAAACATCGAGCAGTCTCTCTAGCCTCACAATTCTAGAACATTTCCATATACTTTACTGGTTGAGCACTCCTAATTAAAAATAAACTCTTAGCCGGACGTGGTGGCGCACGCCTTTAATCCCAGTACTTGGGAGGCAGAGGCAGGTGGGATTTCTGAGTTCGAGGCCAGTCTGGTCTACAGAGTGAGTTCCAGGACAGCCCGGACTACACAGAGAAACCCTGTTTAAAAAAAGCCAAAAAAATTTTAAAAAATTAAAAAATTTTAAAAAATAAACTCTTAATAGAGTCTCAGAGTTTGGAACACTTGATCTGGGGCCTGCAGATAGCAATGTTCAAACTATACTACAATTCTACTGTATTGGGATGCCTGCCTTGTACCGTGGATTCATTGGTTTTGTGCCAGGAAGTTTTGGACTGGCATTGAGATAGCGCCACCACCGCCCGGCCGAGATAGAAAGCAGAACACAGTGACTCTTGCCTATCATTTCAACGTCTGAGAGATACAGGAAGGAAGACCAAAACTTCAAGGCCAATCTTGGTTATGTAATGATTTTGAGGCCAGCATGGGATACCTAAGCTACTATCTTAAACAAACAAAAATGATAGAAAATTAAGACAAACCCTGGAGTCCTGAGAGGATCTAAGAAGGAATTGTGTTTTCTCTAGCTTTAAGAACAAGAACTCATCTTAGGATTTAACTCCAAGTACAAGGAGGGTGTACTCCCCTGAGAGAGGTCTCACAAGAGCACGAAGGAACATCAACTCTCTGAGCAAGAAAGCAATGTTCTTGTGATGGCTGATTTTAATTACCAGTTTGATTGAACTGACAATCACCTAGGAGATTTGTAAAGCACACTTCTGGGGCGGTGGTAGCACACGGCTTTAATCCTAGCACTTGGGAGGCAGAGGCAGGCGGATTTCTGAGTTCGAGGCCAGCCTGGTCTACAGAGTGAGTTCCAGGACAGCCAGAGCTACACAGAGAAACCCTGTCTCGAAAAACAAAACAAAACAAACAAACAAAAAACAAAAAAAGTAAAGCATACTTCTGGATGTGTAAACCATGAAGATTTAAATGATGGATAAATCCCTTGATAGATTCATGATATGTTGTTATTACTGGGAGGCCAGGAAGGGTAAGAGGTGGGGCTTTTTCAGAGGAAATAGTCCACAGGGAAATGTCCTTGAGGGCCATATTTTGCCTGTCCTCTTCCTGTGACCTTTTTTCTCTGTTTTCTGGCTACAATTATGTGAACTGTCCTCTACCGTGACCTCTGTGCTCCACTTTGACCTTCCTGCTCAATCAAGCAACTGAATAATTAACAGTACAGATGTACTACTCACTCAAGACAAAGACTACTAAAGTGGCAGGAACACCCTGAAGACAGGAAAAGAATTCTGTGGTGAAAAAAATGAAACCTCAGTGCTGCTGGAAATGCAGCTCAACGGCAGAGCGTGGGCTCACACGTGTGCAGCCTTAGGCGCCACGCCTAGTACAACAGAGGAGAGCGTTGAGTAACAAAGGGACAAAGGGGACAAAGAATGAAGAAAAACAGGAAGAAAGGAGCCCCAAGGGTCCCTGGCAAGAGTGTCTTTCTACATGACCAGGGAATTTCCCCTGCTAGACTGAGCTTACTCAAGGCCGGCACTGGGGTGTTCAGTATTGTATTTCCTAGGGCCCTGATCACAAGACTTCTCAAGTAAAATTGCTAAGCTAATCAACATCAGATGCAATGAAAAACCCACACATAAAGCAATCACCATGCAAGTCCTGTCTAACAGCCCAAGAACTGACTGCTTACCGCTGAGTCCCTCAATTCTCTCCATGCCCAAACCCAGCCCAACCTGCACTTACCCGATCAGTGTCCTGAGGACCCCCATGAGATGCTCCATCAGGGTTAAAATGGTCCCCACAGCTAAGGATGAAAAGTAGCAGATAGGTATCCAAATAATCGTGTCTCGACCCTCTTCTCTGACTACCTTTGTTCTTCATCCATTCATTCACTCATTCCTTTATTCAACAAACAGACCTATTCTGTGCCAGGATTAGGGCAAAAAACATGGAAACTAATCATGTGGATTGTGTCTTCCGTGAGTTTCTGCTTCAGAAGATGCAGAGGAGTAAACAACCAATCATATTACAGAAGACACAACTAGACACAGGGCCCCTTCCTTCCCTGTGTCCATGAGTCACCCTGTATCTCAGATGTTGATTTATATCCTCTGAAGCCTTTTATATGCCACTTAACATCTGTAAGCCTCAGTTTCCTAATCTGTACACCCAGCCTGTGTATATGTGCCCCCATGAGAGTACTCTCGAGGACAGATAGGAAAGTGTGTGGCTGAAGACCACGGGGATGTAAAGGATGACTCACCTGCTGCAATCCCTTGTAAGGTCCCCATACTGATGGACATGGAGTCCATGCAGTCCAGGTTCTAGGCCGTCGATGGTTCCCTCAATCAGGCAGAGTTCAGAGGATAGCTGTAGGAAGCGGACCACCCCCTGTACGGTGCCACAGCCCTCCAGAATGGCCACTGCTGCTCCCAGATTCTCTGCAAGGTAGGAAATGCTGTCTTCCCATCCCACCCGCCCCCTAATGGACCAGCCTGAGGGCATTGTTAGATTAAAAGCCATCTGGTTACAAGGTCAAAATAAGTTCATTCCTGTTTTCTGTAAAACTTGGGTTTAACTGTGTCTTGACATATTTTCTGGAATTTAACATGTTCCCATACTCTATACCCTAACTCTTCCCTGCTAAGATAGGATGCTCTGCCAAATAATTTTGAGATGTTCTGCCAAGTGACCAAAAACTCTTGGAAACCCCCTAGCCTTATAGGGTTGTTTTGTTTGTTTTTTGTTCTGTTTGTTTGGATATATATATATATATATATATATATATATATATATATCTCCCACATTTTCCTATGTTCAATTCTATTTTCCCAAATGCTGCTTTAGGGAGACAGCCCTGTCTAACAGGGAAAAAACTTATTTAATTTGGCAAAAGAATTTAGGTAGTGGCCTTAACTGTTGTTCAGAGGAATCAACATCCATTCCTTTCAGTGGCTCAGGAAGAGCGAGGAAGGAATCTCCCATAACTTTCATAACTCCTCAAAGCCAATCCAACCCAGTCCTGAGACTCCAATGGTTAGATTAATACCAGTTCTTGCTCCAGAACTCCACCCCCCAAAGGCCAAGACAGAGATTATAAACATCACTTACGTAATTGGCTGCTGCCCATGCCCTTGAGCACAGCCTGCCTCCCTGTGCTTTCCAGGAGTGCTTGCACCTCCTGGCTGGGCAGAGTGGTCTGCACCAGCACCATCTGGTTCTCCAACTGAACATCCACATTCTGGACACCTGGCAGAGACAGAGGGGAGGGGTCAGCAGAGGGCTGGCACCACACGTCGGTAGCAAAGTGCTTTCCTATCCCCATTCTGCAAGGCTTCACATGACCAGAGGTAAACCTGGAAGCTTCCTTCTAGTATTAAGAACTTGGGTGTGGTATTTTTGTTTTTTTGGTTTTTTGTTTGTTTGTTTGTATTTGGTTTTTTCGAGACAGGGTTTTTCTGTATAGCCCTGGCTGTCCTGGAACTCACTCTGTAGACCAGGCTGGCCTCGAACTCAGAAATCCGCCTGCCTCTGCCTTCCAGAGTGCTGGGATTACAGGTGTGCGCCACCACCACCCGGCAGGTGTGGTATTTTTGTGAGTTCTGTGTGTGTATGTGTGTGTGTGTGTGTGTGTGAGAGAGAGAGAGGGGGGGGAACAGAACTCAAGACCTCTCATATACTAGGCAAGTGCTCTATCACTGAGCTGCACTCCTTTTTTTGAGTTCTTATTACACGTTAGATATTATCTTACTTTTTGGTTTATTGAGTCAGGGTCTCACTCTGTAGTCCAAGCTGATCTGGAATTCAATATTTAACCCAGGTCACCTTTGAACTTGAGGTGAATTCTTCTGCTTCAGCTCCTAAATTCTAAGATTACAGGTGAAAGGATAAGGTTGCAAGCTAGGAATCCCTCGTGCCTGAGTCTTGGGTGACCCCAAAGGAGCAGAGGTTCAGTCCACTCTTTGTTGGCCTGGAAGTGTGCATATATCACACCCGCCTCCAGGGTCTGGCCTCGAACCTCTGGGAGTGTCCCTGGCGCCTTTTTCCATCTTGCCTCCACAGGGCAGCTATGGCAAGGACAAGCGCGGCTGGGGGCTGACAGAATCACCGCGGGGGCTACGGAGCTCCTGCCTGGGGGCGCTTAGGTCCCCAACACCTATTGCCAGTGGGGGAGGATGGGTGACCTTGTGCGTGGTGGCCACGTAAGCGGAAATGACTTAACTAGTTCTTCCAGCCTCTGTGGGAGAGGCTGATAGGTTCTCAGAGAGCGCGAGTTCGGATGGTTTGAACTGATTGGCTTAGAAGCTATGGAGTGGCTTGTATAGGCGGGTTTTGCTGAAAATCTATAAAAGCAGTCATGTATGGGCCCCCAGTGTTCACTGTTCTCTACCCTGTGTGGGAGAGGGCCTTGGCCCCAGAGCTCTGGAAGTAAAACCTCTTGCACTTGCATCAAGACTGTTTCTCATGAATGATTGGGGTTCTGGCTTCTGAGGTGTGGGGTGCTGGGGTACCCCCGTTTTTCTTTCGGGTCTTACACAGGCATGTACCATCACCTCAGACTTTTGAAACATGGAATATTCTTAATAAATTTTTTTTTTATAAAAGTAGGCTAGCCGGGCGGTGGTGGCACACACCTTTAATCCCAGCACGTGGGAGGCAGAGGCAGGTGGATTTCTGAGTTCGAGGCCAGCCTGGCCTACAGAGTGAGTTTCCAGGACAGCCAGGGCTGCACAGAGAAACCCTGTCTCGAAAAACTTTAAAAAAAAAAAAAAAGGGTAGGCTAACCTGGAACTTACATAAAGGAGGAAGAAGAGAGCTGACTCTATGACAACCAAAGTTGTCCTCTGCCCTCCACATACGTGCTATGGTGCATGTGTCGCCAACTCAGTAAGTAAATAAAGAAATGCTAAAAGTGGGCTAACTATATTAGCATTCTTCGTGACAGCTGAAAGATGGACACTGCCCAAGTGTCCACCAACTGCACAACAAAATGTGAAGCACGAGCACACACGCACGCGCACACACGCGCACGAGCACACACTGCAGCACGGAAGGAACCATTCTACTACATAGCATCAGAAATGGCTACATAGATTACATGATACCACTTGTATGAAGTGTCCATGTCCAAGACAGGCAAATCTATAGACAGGAAATGGATTAGAGGACAGAGCGGAGGAACAGGAAGGTAATAGAGGATATGGGATTTTTGTATAAGGCAAGGAATATATAACTAATAGAGGGGATGGCTGCACAGCTCAGTAAATGAATTAACTGAACCAACCATATGCTTCAAATTGGTGAGTTTTATAGCATGTGAGTTGTAGCACAATAAAGCTATTACTCACACTAAGGACCACCGAGGGTGGCTCCCATCCTAAGAGCTGACACTGAACATGTACCATAGACTAAGCTTTCTTTTTTTCTTTAAGATTTATTGATTATGTGGATGAGTGCTTGGTCTACCCATGTGTATGTGCACCATTTGCATGCAGTGCCTGCAGTGACCCTCCCAGGACACTGGATCCTGTCTTAGTTAGGGTTCTCCTGGACCACTGTGAGTTGCCATGTAGGTGCTAGAAACCAAAGCCTGGCCTTCTGCAAGAGCAGCCAGTGCTCTTTCCTGCTGAAGCCCATCAAGCCCTTTTTGGTGTGCTTTACCTAAATTGTTCCATTTCATGTTCAGAGTAACCCTGGGAATTTATCTATTTGACAGATAAGGACATCATGGCACATAACAATGTCGCAATGTATGGAAAGTACGCAGGTTGCAGAACTGGGACTCAGTCCAGGTGGCCTAGCTACAGAGCAAAAACAATTAGCCCAAACCTCTACTCACAGTGGGAAGACCTAGCCCATGTGTCCTGGGGTTCTGGGACCCACACAACACACTGTCTACTGCACTCACTCTGCTCTGATTACACTCCATTGTTTCCCTCACCAGGCTGTCAACTCAGTGAGGCCTGGAACGATTTGGGGTCCACAGAGGTCAAATTTAAAGTAAGTGTGTCAGATCAAACTGCTAGTTAATCCTATTACCTTTGAAATCCTTGAAGTCACCTCAGTGTGTGTAATCCTATGAGATAATTCTTACATTCTCATGGAAAGATTTTTATATAACTAATGCCATATTACTCTGAATTATGACTTTTAATAAATTTTTTAATTTTATTTTTATTTTATGAGTGTGGGTGTTTTGCTTGCACATATGTCTGTGTACCACATATGCCTGGTGCCTGTGGAGATTAGAAGCATTAGATGTCTTGGAACTGGAGTTATGGACAGTTGAGAGCCAGGATGCTAGAGATGGAACCTGGGTCCTTTGGAAGAGCAGCCAGTGCTCATAATTCTTGAACAATCTCTCTAGCACCTAGATTATTTTATTTTTAATTATGTATTTATGTGTATGTTGGGGGAGGGGTGTATATGCGAGTGCAGATGCCCATGGAGTCCATGAGAGGGCATCAAATCATCTGAAGCTAAAGTTACAAGTAACTGCACCACCTGATGTGGCTCTGGAAACCAAAAAGGTTCTCCCCAGGGCAGGAGCACTCTTAACCACTGGACCATCTCTCAGCTACACACACCTTTTTTTGAAACATGGTCTCAATTTGTAATTCAAGGTTGCCTTGAACACTCTATCTCAGCCTCTAGAGTGCTAAGATTACAAACCCATGACAGTTTTCAGGGTACTGAAGGGACATATTGTTGAAGCCAGGTTTGCCTAAACTGTGTTTTGGAATAGTAAGTGAAGATCTATTGGAGTTAGAGACATTCCACTAAAAGTAACATATGCCAGGCAAAGTTTTTCCAAGGAGCATTCTTGCTGGGAAAACAGAGAGGTGGGACTTTGGTTGGACCCAAAGCAATTTCAAGGCTTCCGAGGGCTTCTTAGTCACCAAAAGGAGACTTCAGATAACCATGTTTTCTGGTCTCAATAAGTGAAATCAACTTGGCTTTCTCCTAGCTGAGCAGAAGAGTTTCAGTTTACAGAATACACTGAGGGAAAGAGTTGCCCAAGACCTCAGGAAAGAGAACTTTACTCTCCTCCCAAAGGTCATGGGAGGAGCTTGTCCCCGAAGCCCTTCACTACTTTTGCCCTACTGTAACTGTGTCTTCTGTTTTTTCTCCACTGAGGCCTCACTAAAGGCTGGCTTGGCTATACTCCAAGATCCATCTGCCAAACAGACCTACCTGCTGCACTGCTGGAAGCCCCGCCTCCTGGTTCAGAGTGAGGCTGGGAATTCTAAGGAACAATCTGCTCTGGCCCTCCCACATCTAGAGCACAGAATCAGCTCCTCCTGGGAGAGCTTGGGTCTGGGAATCCACGCTATGCCAGGCCAGACCATCAGGAAACCTTATCTGTTGTGTGTGCAAAACACAATCAGGCCTCAGCACTAACCCTAGACACCTTGCTTCTCCTTAACCAGCTCATGAACACTGTCTATGGACTCTCTGTTTTCTTTCTTTAGTCCAGTGGTTCTCAAGGTTCCTAATGCTGTGACCCTTTAATACAGTGCCCCATGTTATGATCCCCAACCATAAAATTATTTTTGTTGCTACTCTATAACTGTAATTTTGCTACCGTTATGAATCGCAATGTAAATATCTGTGTTTTACAATGGTCTTAGGCAAACTCCAAAGGGGTCTTGACTCATTCGGGTTGAAAACCTCTCTTTTAGTAGCTTTCCACATAGGGGCCAAGATGATGGCTTTTACTTTTTAATTTTTTGGTGTGTATATGGGTGTAACATGCATGCATGTTCCGGAGTATGGGGCATATACTTGTGCAGGTGCACATGATGTCCACCTGTCTTCCCTTTTTGTCAAAGATTTATTTATTTATTATAAATAAGTACATTGTAGCTGTCTTCACACCAGAAGAGGGCATCAGATCCCATTACAGATGGTTGTGAGCCACCATGTGGTTGCTGGGATTTGAACTCGGGACCTCTGGAAGAGCAGTCAGTGCTCTTAACTGCTGAGCCATCTTTCCAGCCCCCACTTCTGTCTTCCTTAATGGCTCTCTCCCTTTTATGCTGAGGTAGCTTCTGTCACTTGAACCCAGAGCTCACTGATTTGGCTGGTCTAGCGAGCGAGCTTACCCTGGGGTCCCTGAGGCTGGGACTCCAGGTGGGCTACCACACCAGTCTGGCATTTACTCAGGTGCTGAGAATCTGAACTGGACTCTCACACTGATGCAGCTATCACTTCTACTCACTCAGCCATCTTCCTGGCCACTGACATACACATGGTGCACAGACACATGCAAGCAAATCACCTGTGCATATAAAATAAAACAAATTTTAAAAATAAACCTTAAGCCAGGCGGGTGGTGGCACACGCCTGTAATCCCAGCACTCTGGAAGGCAGAGGCAGCCCTGGTCTACAGAGTGAGTTCCAGGACAGCCAGGACTATACAGAGAAACCGTCTCGGAAAAAAACAAATCCAAAAAACAAAAACAAAACAAAATAATAATAAATAAACCTTAAAAAAAATTTTCATCCCAAGCCAGGCAGATGGCTTGATGGGTGAACTGTTCAGGTTTGGGTTTTTTGTTTGTTTGTTTGTTTGTTTGTTTTTGGTGCTAATATTTTAAAATATTTATTTATTTATTTATTTATTTTAAGTATGTAAGTACATGCCCACCAGAAGAGGGCATCAGATCCCATTACAGATGGTCGTGAACCACCATGTGGTTGCTGGGAACTGAACTCAGGACCTCTGGAAGTGCAGTCAGTGCTCCTAACTGCTGAGTCATCTCCCTTCTTGCTACATAACTGACAGCTGAAAGCTGAGAACTGACTCTGAAGTTGTTCTTGACTTCGACCTGCACTACCCCCTCCCAAAGCACACCATACACACATTCACTAATAATAGATCAAATAACAGTTTCAGGTCAGGTGTGGTGGTGCACAACTTTCATCTCAGTCCTTGCAGGTAAAGGTAAGCAGATCTCTGAACTGCAGGCCAGCTTGGTCTACATAGTGAGTTCCAGGAAAGCCTGGGTTATATAGAGAGACCTTATCTCAAAATAAAACAAAACACAAAACAATCAGTTCCCCCAATCTCCCTCCTAAAACATCACCTTTGCCTGTAAGTTTTCTCCTCTTTCCTCTTACAATCCCCTGAGGTTGAGTGCACTCTCACTACATGCCCAAGACTTGTATCGACTAATTCACTCCCCAGGACAACACTGAGTTATGAATGCTGTTCAAACACTGCAGAAGCATAGAAAACAAGCATGAAGTTGTGCTAGCATGTGGCAAAGAGGGCATCTGAATGTAAACAGATCCAACTCCAAAGTGCGTCTGTGAATTTATTCACACCGATCCTCCCCCAACCAGAGTCCTGGCTTCAGACTCATCTCCCTCTTTCCCTTCGCCACAATGGCTTCCCAATGAAGTGTTCTATGAATGCTCCTTTTGCAACGTTTATATGATCTTTACTTAGCCTCCAGTGTCTAATCTATACTGGGTGAAAAGTTGAATGAACATTTAACACAATCAAAAAAAAAAAAAAAAAAGCCAGTTTCCAGTGTCAGGTAGATGACTATGCCTTTCATACCTTTCCTCTTTCACCAGGTCACCTGCAGACCCCCTGGCTTAAGCTCCCTGACTTGGGCCAAGAATACTGTTTGCTTTCTAAGAACTGTGCTGTTTCCCAAGCAAGACCTCCAGTGTCCCCTCAGAACGCCCTGGGTAGGAGGTGTTCTATACTCTGGCTAGCTCCATGATGTTCAGCAGCTGGACAAGCAGTTAGAGCTAGAAGAAAGCTCTGGTGAGGCACGCTTGAGGCCTGCACTCTATCTAGGCTCTGCTCCCCGCATCTCTGGAACTCTGAGAAACTTCCTTTCATTCTTTCTGCATCTGTGCAACGGGAATACCTCTAAACACAAACCCCTGGGCTGGTCCCAGAAAGATTTATTCCGCTCTTACCTGGCACCCCTTTCAGAGACTTGTGCACAGCGTCCACACAGCTCTGACAACTCATCTGCACTGTGAACTCAAGCTGTAAGGGAAGCAAGGCCCGGCCGGGTACATGTCAGGCATGATCCTGATTCGCCTCCTCCCCTATGTCTCTAAGCATACATTGCACATGACTTCTCTTCAAATTCCTTCTTTAGTATCTCATGAGCATTCCAGGATAGTGGTCTGACCCTCCCACACTCCCACACTGTGAGGGGCATCGCTACCTTAACCCCGGAACTTCACCTCCCCAGGAGCCTACTTTTTCCTGGCTACCCAAGATAACGATTCCCCCGTTCCCCGCCCCCACGCAAGGGCTGAAGTTATGCGAGGCTCCACATGAAGCTTTCACTCACCGCACACATAGTCCCACCGTCCCCCGACTTCGAAGCCATCCTGGCTGTAGTCACTCGCCTGGGCCGCGCAAGCGGTAGGGTCCAGAGACCAACACAACCCTGCTTTGCGGGATGGGCGGAGCCTCGGGGGCTGCCTTTGCTCCACCTCCTAGGCGCGTGCGCTTGCTAGGCCCAGGCCTCTGAGCGGTCCGGTAGCGGCTATCGGCCGCGCAGGCGCATTAATGCAGTTTCCTTAGTAACCACTTGGCGTCCTCTACCAGCTCAGCGGGAACCACCTGGTAAAGATGGAACCACACAATCAGGAACCTGACCTTAAGCTTATTTACCACCGATTGCTGAGTCCGCTGTCGCTCTTCCCCAGCAAGCCGAAGCCTCCAGAGCCTCCGAAGCAGAGCTCTCAAGATGCCACGCCTTTGCAATCCATCCCGCTGGCTAAACTGAAAGTTGGGCCGCTGTGCCGCCAGGTGTCCAAGCGGCTAGCCAGCAGCGGGCGGGCGGCACGGGTAACCGCCAAGGACCGACTTTGTCTCACTGAGGTTATCCTGGAGGAGCTGAAGTGCAACTGGCGGGAACCTCCTATAGAACCCACTCTAAACTACGAAAACAACCAGAAGCTGTGGCAGCGGCTGGAGTCCTACGTGCTGATCTGTAGTGAGCAGCTCTTCGTACGCTACCTGCACCTGCTGGTGACCCTGCCGACCTCTAGAAGGGTCTTCACTGAATCAGCCACCCTCAGCCGGTTGGCAGTCAACCTTGCCAGGGATTGCACAGTCTTCCTCACCAGTCCTGATGTCTATCGCTGCCTGCTGGCTGATTTTCAGACCCTGCTGAATTTAAAGCACACCCAGGGAGGCATAGTCAAGGTGCGTCCCCCTACCTGTCCCCCTGGGACTTTCAAGCTCTGTCCAATCTCCTGGCCTCACAGCACCGGCTTAGACCAAGTGCCATGCACTAGCCTCAACCTGAACTACCTTGTCCAACTCAGCCGCCCACATGATTTCCACAGTGAGCCCGAATCTGATCCAGTGAAAGAGTTGAAATCCATCCCCCAGCTGAAGAGTAGACAGCAGCTCCTCTGGATGCCCTCCATGATAAAGGAAAAAGAAACTGAAGCGAGATCCTCCCTGCCTGGCCATTCTCCTCTCAGCAGTGAGATTCCCCAGTTCCCCACCTCACCAGTTCATTCCTGGCTCCAAAGGGGCCAGTCCATGCCCTGTCTTCGCCAGGGGTGGAGTCTGGCAGATGAGCTGGGCCTTCTTCCTCTCTCCCCTCATCCCCTCACCCCACTGATCTTGGCTTCAGAGAGCAAACCACTACCATTCCGGGATATAGTGGCTGAGGATCTGAAGCAGAAGATGAAGATTATGACAATGGAGTGGAGTCGCTACTCCCTGCTGGACTCTGGCCTGCCTCCCCTCCTCGGGGTCCTTACGCGGCGCCTAACTGCCCAGCACCACTTAGAGGAACTGCAGCAAATGCTGAAGAGCCTGCAGGAGGAAGAAGCCTCTGGAAAGTGGGATTTCCAACCCCCAAGAATCACCCCAATTCACCCCCAGCCAGTCACTGTCACTTTGAAGGTACACGATCAAGTCATAGTCCAGGTAGCTACTGTGCAACTCTCGGAAAGATACTTTTCTGACTCTTTCCATGTTGAGGGGGCTGGAGTCTTATACAACCATCTGACTGGGGAACTGGACTGTAAAGCCATCAAAGAAATGGATGCTGATCGTCTTGTTGGGAACACCACCAAAGAGGTATACAAGGAATTGATAAGCCGAGTCTATACTGGTCACTTCTCCTTTGAGGAAGGATCCCAAATTGAGCCTTCGGCAGATAAAGATTGGTCCTCCTACTTGGCGTCATGTTTCCTACACCAAGATAAACATATGCCAATCATCAACCATAATCTGATTGGATTTTACTCCAGAAAAACAAGTGTTCTTCAGCAGTTGTTACCTGAGAAGATGCCTTCTCTCACACTATTTCAGAGGCACAAAAGCTGGGACAAGCGACCAAACAAGGGCCTCTGGCTGAACTGGATGAAGCCCTCTGTGTCATCGGATGACTACTTCAAGTACCTTGCCTCTCAGGAGTCGGATTTCCTCCATGTCATCTTCCAAATGTTTGAAGAAGAGGCGCCTGTGGAGACTCCAGTCCCTGTCAAAGAGTCTCTCGAGATCCAGCAACCCCCTCCCGTGCTGCAAGATGAAGAGCTGGAGTTCGTGCCAGGAAAATGGGATTGGCGCTCAGTGATAAAGGACAGGTCAGGACCTGGGAAAGTCTACATCCAAAACCTGCAGCAGCGGCTAGAACGGCTGTGGGTCATGCTGGAAGTCCCCGAACAGAGTCGGCTAGACATGGTCATCAAGTACAGCTCCAATGCACGCCTGCAGCAGCTACCAGCATTGATCAGGGCCTGGGAGCGGGTCCTGAAGCCCATTCAAAATCGGGAGTTGTTGCTAGGAAGACTGGAGTGGTTTGAGCGACAAGCCTCAGACCCCAACCGCTTCTTCCAAAAGCCTGATTTGTTGATGAATCGATTCCTGGAGGAGAATCGGTTCCGTAGCTATCTCCAAAGGAAACTCAATCAAATGGAATCTTCTTTGGTTTCCTTGCTGGAAAAGATAGAGTCAGTCTTTGGGGAGCCAGTGACCTTCAAGGGGCGGAGCTATCTGAAGAAGATGAAGCAGGACAAAGTGGAGATGCTCTACTGGCTCCAGCAGCAGCGGCGGATTCGCAATCTGCTCCGGGCCCAGAAAACCTTCCCCCAATCGTCCACGTCCACAAGGGGCAGCAGCCAGGCTCTAGTTGCCCCTGGGAACACTCCCACTACTCACTAAGGGGCCAAGTGCCCCAGCCCTCCCCACCCACAAACACTCACATGGACCTCTCAATGACTTTGGACGAAATATAGATTATCTTCAAAAGAGATTGAGATTATTTTTCTTGATATTCTAAATAAAAGGATCCCCAAACTTGGTATTCCCATGTATGTCAACCATCCTGCACAATACAACCAAAATCCCGTATCAGATGGTCTCTTGGAGTTCGTTATTATAGAGGTCAGACAGAGCAAGCCATTATCTTTGTTGTTGTTTTTCTTTTTCTTTCTTTCTTTCTTTCTTTCTTTCTTTCTTTTTTCTTTTTTCTTTTTTTTTTTTTCTTTCTTTTTTTTTTTTTTTTTTTTTTGGTTTTTCGAGACAGGGTTTCTCTGTGTAGTCCTGCCTGTCCTGGAACTCACTCTGTAGACCAGGCTGGCCTTGAACTCAGAAATCCGCCTGCCTCTGCCTCCCGAGTGCTGGGATTACAGGTGTGTGCCACCACCAGCCGAGAAGTGTCCTTGATGAGGTGTTTGGACCACACCGTCTGTGGGCATAAAGACAAATGTCTCATTTATTGTTAAGGATTATGCTGATTGAGTAAAGCAATGGTTGTAAATTCTCCAAGATCTGTAACTTCACTAGCCCTGAGTAGCTAGCTACATTTTCAATTCCAGGAATGGTTTGCCTCTTGTTCAGTGGGCCTTAAGTCTAATTAGGGTGACTGTGCCATGCTGGAAGCATGGGTGTCACAGTGGCAGGACTGTTAGTTGCCTCCTCCTCTGGAAGCTTAAATGAATCCTTCTAGTACAACCTGAAAGCTGGTCCTCAGGAGGACTCACGTCTTTTCCACCAACCTGGACTTACCTTCCACTTCTGGGGGAGGGGTGGATAGCAATAGGTTGTATTTTTTTTTATTTTTACTTTTTTTTTTCAAGACAGGGTTTCTCTGTGTATAGCCCTGGCTGTCCTGGAACTTACTCTGCAGACCAGGCTGGCCTCAAACATGAAGATCCAGCTGCCTCTGCCTCCCAAGCGCTAGGATTAAAGGTGTGTGCCCCCACTACTGCCTGGATAGCTGTATTTTTTTAAAGCTTTTATAACTTTGTACTGTATTAGGGTTCTCAAAAGGAGCAGAAATTAGAGAATAAATTTATATATGTCTATATCTACATATAGATATAGGTAAATAGATAATTGACAGACAAAAATTTATTAAAATGGCTTTACAGGATGTCCAACAGCTAGCTTCCAGCTAGCCCAACAATGGCTGCCTACCAATGGGAGGTATGAGAATCCGGTAGTTGTTCAGTCCATGAGGCTGAAGTTCTCAGCTGGTCTTCAGTATACATTAGAATTCCAAAGAAGTAGGCTCTAATGTCAGTGAAGGGATGTTCTTGTGGGAGTGAAGGCAAGCAGGCAAAGAGAAAAATCTTACTTCTCCCAAGTCCTTTTTATAGGCTGCCAGCAGAAGGTATGGCCCAGATCTGAGGTGCATCTACCCACCTGAAAAAAATCTACATTAAAGATGTATCTTCCCACATCAAAGATCCAGATTAGAACTGGATCTTCCCACTTCAAATGATTTAATTAGGCAAAAAATTCCTCACATGTGCACCCAGTCATTTTGGAGTTTTAGTTAATTCATCACAGTCATCACAGATACCAACACATTTAAGGACACCAAGAATATCTTAGAGTCAATTGTATTGAGTATAAAATCTTAGTCACAGTCCTAGGGAGGCAGGTGAGTTTTGTCTATCCTTGTTTGTACACTGAGTTCCAGGACAGCCAGGGCTATGTGGAGAGACTCTGTCTCAGAAAAGTGGGGATATCTTTTGTGGGACTGGAGCTCAGATCAGTCAGTGCTTATCTATAGTGTCCAGGTTTGGATTCAACTGTCAGTCTTGCAAAAGTACTTAAGTGAATGAAAAAATGTCTTAGCTCTTGAGCTAGGAAAATGCTTCAGAAGGTAAAAGCACTAGCTATACAAGTCTAACAGCCTGAATTCAGTCCCCAGAACTCAAGTAAAGCAATGGGCCAGCCAGCTTGGAGCGAACCAGGCGATGGCAGAAATAAAAGAGACCATACCTTGACAAGGTAGTAGGCAAAAGCTGACCCCCAAGAGTCGTCCTCTGACCTTCACAGATGTACTGTGGCATGTACACACCTGTGAACACACACACACACACACACAATTAAAAACAGTCATAACGCCGGGCGGTCGTGGCGCACGCCTTTAATCCCAGCACTTGGGAGGCAGAGGCAGGCAGATTTCTGAGTTCGAGGCCAGCCTGGTCTACAGAGTGAGTTCCAGGACAGCCAGGGCTACACAGAGAAACTCTGTCTCAAACCGCCCCCCCCAACAAAACCCAGTCATATCTTGGAGCTGAACATGGTGGTATAGGCCCATGACTCCAGCCCTTGGGAGACTGAGGCAAGAGAATCATGGACAAGTTGAAGACCAACCTGGACTGTCTACTTAGTGAGAACCTATCTCAAAAACGGGGCCAGGGTAGGCCAGGGATGGAGCTCAGACATAGTCTGACCTTGTGGCAGAAGTCTGTAACCTTAGCTACACAGGCAATCTGGAGGAAGAGGTTCACAAGTCCACTGTCTGCCTGGACTACAGAATGGGTTCAAGATCAGATTACGTAACTTAGTAAGACACAAAAGTAAGAAAAAGGCAGGAGGGTTGCCGAGAAGCTCACCTGAGATATATAGTGAATTCCAAGTTCAACTGTAGCTATAAGGTAAACCCCTGTTTAAAAAAAAAAAAAAAAAGATAGCATAGGAGGACACGCTCTGAGCTTGAAAACTGAGCCCTGAGCCCTGCCTGAGCCCCAAGCCCTGAGCCCTGAGCCCACTTCATTGAATTTTCCATGCCATTCTAGATCCATCAGATTTGGAGTTTCATTTTTTTCTCTGTTGCCCAACTTCATCTTTTTATATGTAGTGTTAATGACTAAAGAAGCTCTATTTTATGCTAGACATTTAATCATTCATTTTGGTACCCACCAGCCATTTGTCTCTGACTCCAATTCCTGGAAGATAAGTTCCCAGTAACCCTGACTCAGTGACTCCCCCACACACATCCAAAAATGTACATCCGTGCCTATCTGCTTATAATGATATGACTAACTGCTTTTTTTTTTGCTTCTGTAACTTGCTTACACAGATACCCAAAGATTGTTTTGAGTTGCTTTAATCATCTAACCTGTAGAACAGAACAGTTTTTACTTGCTTACATAGATATTGAAGTCCTTCCCAAACCACTCCTTTACGGCAATCACAAATTTGACTCAGAGATTGGTTATCCCGGTGGCAGCTAATCAGCAAATCTGTTAATTATAATTGGATTGGGTTTATGGTCTTTTCCCAAGGGTCACAAACTCTATAACATCTTTCCCATATAGAAACTCAAGAGCACTCTCTAAAAGGATAAATCCATGTTGGTCTATATTCATTCTAGTTCTGTTTCATAGCATGTTGATTCAAGATTTTGATTTCTTTAACCTTTAAAAATTTTAAATCATTTCATGTGTATAGGATGCATGTCTGTGCATGTGTGGTGCCAGGAAGGGTTACTTAATACCCCGGAACTTGAGCTACAGATGGCTGTGAGCTGCCATGGGGAGCTGAGAACCCAACCAGGGTCCTTTCCAAGAGCAGCCAGTATTCTTAACCACCAAGCCATCTCTGCAGCCCCCCAGGTTTTGGCTTTTATTTTCGCAGTTTGTCCAGGCTATTTATATATTCAAGATCTACTACTCACTGTTGATCCTGTTATAGGTTTGGCAGGTCTAATATTAATGGAATAAGTGATTACCCACGCTTTGCTAACTGCAACATGCTTTTCACAACTGACTCTCAGTCAAACCTAATTTTTCCCTTTAAAGCAGAGAATCCATGAGTCTTTGTTTTCAAGACAGAGTTGCCTGTAGCTCAGGCTGGGCTTGAACTAGCTATGTAGCCCAGGATGGCCTCAGACTACCTCTTCATCCCCATCTCCTCCGATTTTGAGACAGGTTCTGTGTAGTCCTGGCTCCTCTGATGCTCCTTATGTCGCTCATGATAACCTCGAACTCACAGAGGTAACCCTACTGGGATTAAAAGTGTTTGCCGCCACATCTCAAATTTTTAATCTTTTTTAATCTCTTTTTTTAATATTTTTCTTAATTTTTTAAAATTTTAAAAGTTTTTTAATTTTTTTAAACTCTTTCTTTTTTAGGGGAAAGTGTGAACGCAGTTCCCCACTACTACAAATCATGTAGTTAAGTTTCCAACATTTGGGGAAATTTCAGGGGTCTGCATATTTGGAGTGGAAGCTTCGAATCTTAATCTCCAGGCCTTCAAGGAGTTCCAGGGCTCCTTACACTGGCTGGTGCAGGATCCAGCCTCAACAGTGCCACCTTGTGCCAGTGAGGAGTCACAGCAGCAGTGGACTCCCAGATTCCATTGGCTCCACCTGAAGAAGAAAAAGTCCAACTAAGTAAAAGACTACGAATTGTGGGAAATTTAGAAGTAACAAGGCGGCGGGGGGGGGGGGATCCTCAAAATAAACAGATGCCAGCCGGCAGTCACTGAACTGAAAAACATTCAGTGAGGAAAGCCGAGTTCAGAAAGGCAAACCCTTGATGACCTCACACACTTGATCTAAAGCAATGAATTCACCGAAGCTGAATAGAATGATGGCTGGCTACCAGAGTGGGGGGGAAGGGGAATGAAGGGGGAAAGCGATAGAGCAGAGGTGGGGTAGAGGTGGGTGGGGGCAGAGGGGCAGAGCAGGGGACGCAGAGCAGGGGACAAGGGAGCTGTGGGGAGATGAAAATCAAAGGTTATAAAGCTTTAAGTGTCGTACAGAGGTTAAATGTCAAGATTTCTTTAGAAAGTTATAAAGGTTAAGGGTCTAGATTCTTTCCCTTTGAGATCTATCACAGCTAATAAGTGCTGTCATTTCCACAGACAAAAGAAGAATAAATCTCAAATATCATCATCCCCTCAAACATCCAACATTTGAGTTGATGTGTCGGTTAATAGCTTGATTTAATCATTCTATGTTATATCAAAAAATATAAATTCAATTTGCACTTTACAAGATCTCTAGCTACAATTCATTTTATTTTTTACATTTCTCTTTTGTGTATGTGTGTTTGTGTGTGCACACGGTTGGCTAAAGTTCCTTTCCTGGGGGTGATGCAAGAAATGTCTGTCTCAATATCTACCCTGCTCCTAGGGTCCCAACAGCAAAGCAAAATATTATTCCACTCTGCAGAACCAGAGTTTATCCGGCTTTCTTCAGAGTGATGGGTGAGAGGTTAGGTTAGGAGCACCTTAAAGCAGCCACCCTGGAAGCTTTGCACCCAGCAGGCATGAGACACATTAATTGTTATGAAATAGAATGCAGTGGCAGCTGGGGTGGGTGGGGGGGAGGAGTTACCTGGCGGGCCCACACCAACATGTCCCCCTGAGAAATCATGCCACGTGACAGACCTGGTGTGAGGGAGGTTTATTTGGGAAGGGAGGGGAGTGAGGACCTGGAGAAGGGGTAGAGGAGACAAAGCCACGAGGGTAGAGAAAGCAGAGACAGAGAGGGACAGAAAGAAAAAGAGGTCAGCCAGGAACATGTGAAAACAGAGAGGGGGAGGGGGAGAATGAGAAGTGGGTAGGGGTGGGGGGTGCTGGGGCAGCGAGCAGTCCTTTTTGTACATGGCTGCTGCCACACCTGGCTAGCGCACAGCAAGCAATGGCAAGCAAGCATTGCTGGGTCCCCACTGCTAAGTCCTTATTGCCAGGTCCCTGGAGGAGCCCAGAGGATTTGTACCTGAGCCAACACGTATGGCTGTGTAAATGGGGCTCTGTCCCTAATCCTTCCTTTAACCAGTGGTTCCCAAGCTTCCTAAGGGTGCAACCCTTTAATACAGGCCCTCGTGTTGTGGTAAACCCCAGCCATAAAATTATTTTTGTTACTACTTTATAGCTGTAATTTTGCTGCTGTTACGAATCCCAATGTAACTATTTGATATGCAGGATATTGGGACATGCAAACCCCGTGAAAAGGTCGTTTGACCCCCAAATGAGTCTCAACCCATCGGTTGAGAGCCACTGCCCTAGCCCTTCCCAGAGACCATGAAGCCGTGTGCCATAAGGATAAAACTGCAAACCGCTGGTTGGTAGAGTAGCTGAATGCTCAAGTGAGGGTCTGATGTCCTGCCCCCTCCTTCCAAGAGGAACAGAACAGTTTATAGACGACAAGCCCAGCTGTGATGTTGGGGGTTTATGCACTCTATATTCAGATGCTGATTGCTGTGCCCAGAGACCCGGGTGCAGTCTAGACAATGACGTTGTCATGATATTTGGAGCATCTCCTGTCCCAATGATGTTTAAAAATTCTTTCCCATCACCTTTGATTGGTTGAAAAAGAGCTGATTCAACCTAAAGATGGACAGAAGAGAATAGGAGGAGACCTCCAACCCCAATGGGGGGGGCAAGCAAAAAGAGAGGAGCAGAGAAGAAGAGAGGAAGAGGAGAAGGACCAGGAGGACTTGCCAGGAGTCCCTTGAGGACACACGTGGAGCAGGGCAAGCCAGGGCAAGGCTCAGACTGCAGGAAAAGGACCCCGAGCCTGGGAAGCAGCCGCGGAGGCTGAGAGCCGATGAGCACCACCTGCCCGTACACTGCCTGCAGCGTGTGCAGCGATGTTTCAGGTCTCTGTGTCATTTATTCGGGAACTGAAACTGGCTAGAGCAGGCATAGAAATGCCTTGTTGTTACTTGAAAGCAAAAGTGCGAAGACAAGCCCCCAGATTAACATCTACACTGTGGTGATCTTTGGAGTAGGAGAAGAATTCCTCAGGATGAAGTTAGTTTGGCTCAGAGGATAGTCCTGTACAAGAATATCTATAGGCAGGCCAGATGAAAGCTTTGGATGTTGTCCACCTTTGTGTGTGTCTGTGTGTCTGTGTGTGAGATATGTGCATATCTTCCTCCATGAATGACATGCACCTCTGTGTGTGTGTGTATGTGTGCACATGTGCACACATGGAGGCCAGAGGACAGCCTAGGATATCATCATCAAGAAAGTAGTTCACCTCCTATGAAACAGGTTTTCTCACTGGCTTCGAACTCATCAATTAGACTACACAGGATGATGGATGGCCCATGAGCCGCAGGGATCCTCTTGCCTTTACCTCCAGGCAAAGGGATTACAGCGAGTGTCCCATATGTAGCTGGGGGGGGGGATTGAACTTAAATTACCAAGCTTTTGAGGCAAGTGCTTTACCAACTAATACACCCCTTAGCTGGCCTTGGCAGTATATGCCTTTAATCTTAGCACTAGGGAAGCAGTGAGGCAGGTGGATCTCTATGAGTTCAAAGCCAGCCTGGTCTAACACAGGCCCTGTCTTGAAGACAAACAATCCAAGAGAACTATCTTAAAGACTTCAAAAAATTTCTTCATATATACTTTGCACACCCCACACGTATACATACGATTTCTGTGGCAAGGCTTATTTTAACAGCTTTAGATAAGATACTCCTGGCAGCAGCTCCTCCAATGAGCTCAGGATAATCTCTGCCTCTCTGATCCAAAACCAGTGGATTTTTGTATCCAAGCAGTTTATGGAAATTTCCCTTTCAGTAATAAACGCCCACTCCAAGCATACCTGAGGCTTACAGAGAATGCATCTTGGTTTATGACTAGTTTTTTATTCCCTCATACATTTTTACACTTTGGAGAATTTTTTCACCCTCTGTTTTCAGTTGTGATATTGTCCCTTGGCAGTCCTGGAACACAGTGCTTAAGTGATTTAAGACATGACATGACTCCCCCCTCTCCCCCTCCGCAGTTTTGTTGATGATATGTATAGAAGACATCTTTAAGCCTCACGGCAGCCAGATGCAAGTAGCCTAGGCTCAAATTCTCTATGTATCCAAGAATGACCTTGAACTTTAGAACTTCTTGTCTCTTCTCGAGTGCCTCACCATGCTAGGTTTATTCCGTGCTAGGGAATGTACACAGGGCTAGGCAAGCACTATCCACTGAACTACATACATCCTCTGGACCCAGAACCCATAATATTACTGACCACCTCGTGAATGACGGTAGGGACCTCAAAGGAGAGATCACACCGCGAAGGCAGGCTCAGGAACCAATTGTCTGGGTTCAAGTTCAACTCTTACCAGAGCCATCGTATCTGTAAGCTTCTTTTTCCTTATCTATGAAATGGGACAGCACATATGTCACAGGTCTGCCATGGTTAAAGGGATCTGGCATTCCCTGGGAAAGATAGAAAAGGGCGTAGATTCTTATTTTATTCTCAACTTAGTGTCCTCTCTTCCTCACCCGCCCCCCCCCTTCCCCCGTGGTCCACGTGCCTCGCGTAAATAAGCGAGCGCGCAAGCGCCAGGAATCGGTGCCCATTGGCCATCCCAGCGTTCTTCAGGGTTGTAGGGAGAGACATTCGGTGGCCTCAGCCAGCAGGCTCCGCCTCGGGTCGCTTGATCCGCGGCTTTGTGGGTCAGTGAATCGGGGCGAGCAGCCTCAACCTCGCTATGGCGCCCCGGTTGCAACTTCTGTGGCTGCTGACGCTGCTCCCGACCGTGGCCCTGAGAGGCCACACCAAGCCCCGGGAGGATGACGAGCAGGCCTGGAACTTGTCGTCCCAGGAGCTGCTGGCGCCGGCCCGCTTCGCGCTGGACATGTACAATTACGGCCGTGCTGCGGGGACAAGGGCCGTGCTAGGAGCCGTACGCGGGCGCGTCCGCCGGGTGAGGACACGCGGGGAGCAGGCGCGGGGCCTGGACCCAGGAATGGTGCAAAGTGGAGTTTGGCTTAAATTTGGGGTGATGGCCAGGACGGGGGAGGGAAGGACCTGTTTTCGGTAGGGAGGCACAGCTAGGCAATGGTCTTCTAAGAGGAGCAAAGTGGGGCAGGGGACATGGCTGTGCTAGCCCCACCTTCTTCTCCATCCAGGCGGGCCGGGGCTCTCTGTTCTCTCTGGAAGCCACACTAGAGGAGCCACCTTGCAATGATCCCCTGGTATGCCTGCTGCCTGAGAGGAAGAAAACAATGGTGAGTGAAGGGGTCAGCTATTGTTGGCCCTAGCTGGCAAGCAATTGGAATGATGGGTCCTGTCGAGGCATTGGTTACCCCTGAGATACCAAGTAGAGACCAAGGTGCTCTGAAAGGGTGGGTGTTCCGGTGCTGGGTGTCTGCTGCTGGCCTCCTTCTTTCACCAAGTTCCGACTGCCTTCCGTGTGACTCTCCTTTGAAGAACTCCTAGCTGCTCCTGCCAGCACCTTGTTCCAAACTGTCCCGAGACTGTCTTCTTTCTTTCCCTCCAGCTCTGCAGTTTTGAAGTCCTGGAAGAGCTAAAAGAACACTTGCTGCTGAGGAGGGACTGTAGCCCAATGAATGCCAAGGTTACAGGTGCTGGGATAGCTCAAGGAGACTGGGATAGCCCAGACCATACTTGAGTCAGAATCCAACCTTGATTACTTCTCTGTTCCAACCCTATCCAGAGTATAGAAATGAGACTTTCCACTCATTCCTTCCGTTGTTGGACAAGGATCCCCTGCCCCAGGTGAGGACCCTGTGTCTAGGAGACACAGTGGCCCCTTGCTCCTTTCTCTCTCTTCCCCTTCACTTCCTCTTCCCATGGTGGCTTCCCTGTCGTGCCCTCCGGGGTAGAGCTCTCAGCGTACTGGGGTCTGGCTGAACTTGTAAACGAGCACCCTTTTGCCTTCCTAGGACTTTTCTGTGAAGATGGCTCCGCTTTTCAAGGACTTCATGACTACCTATAACCGGACCTACAAATCGAGGGAAGGTAGGCCCCAGCCTTGTCCGCCTCTGTCTCAATCAGACATCGTCCTCCTGTCATGGCACCTTGATACTAAGGAGATAAAGGACACAAGGGATAAGTTATTTCTCCGCCTATAAAATGAGCCAAATCAAGCCAGATTAGATTATATTAAATGCAGGCTTATTGGAAAGCTGCTCTCTGGCGAGTCCCCAAGGACTAGGCCATGGAAATCGCCATGGGGACAGGGGGTGAGGGAGAAAAAGAGAGAAAGGGTATGCACAGAGAGAGACGAGAAGGGGAAGAAGAGAAAAGGGAGAGAGAGAGGAGACTAGAATGTCTGGATTATCTCGGGAAGAGCCTCTGGGAGCAGCCCAGCCCCTGGGCTGGAAAGTTCAGGGTTGGAGACAAGGTATGCCAGGGTAGGGACTGAGGGATGCTGGGAGAACCTGCTTTGATATGTGACATGTGCACCTCAGTCCCAGGTCCAGGATCTGAAACCAACTAAAAAGGATCTTGCATCTCTCAAGGACCCCATATCCCTAAGCTCCTATCCAGCTTTCTAGGCAGCCATCTTGTCAAGGAATGGCCTGTTTCCTCCTTCCGTCTTCCTAACCAGAAACCATGGCCTTGTCCCTCTAGGCAGGATGGGGTAAGGCTTAGACCAGATTTTCCCTATTGGATTTCCTCTATCATGGCCTTCCCAGTAACCTCTCCCGGGTGACACCCTTAGGTCTCATTTAGGTTACTGCTTTTATATTCATTAAGCCACTGCTCCAGTTTGGGCCCCCCAGAGTTGACCATGCTGCTCACCTTGAAGTCTGCTCCCCTCATGTCTTATTCTGCGGCCCCTGGGATCGGTCCTTACAAACAGCTTCAGGAGCTAAGGCAGTGACTCAGTTAATGAAGCCCTTGCTTTGGAAGTATGAAGGCCTGAGTTCAATCCCCAGAACCCACCAAAGAAGCTTAATATGGTGGCCTGGACCTGTAAGCTGAGCAGCAGTGGAAAGGGAGAAAAAGATAGGCTCACTGCAGCCAGCCTTATTTACTTGAGTTCCAAGCCAAAAAGAGACCATTGTGCCTCAAATAAAAGCCTTGAGAAATGACAGCAGAGGTTGTCCTTTGGTCTACACACCACACACACACACACACACACACACACACACACACCCCTTCATACTTAACACACAACACACACATAACACACCACACATACATACACCACATACATAACACACAACACATACGCACACATATCTATGCATACAAAAGTATACACAAAGGCACACACATCCATGCACATACACGAAAGTGTACATGCACACCATACATGCACACACATGTATTTACATACATACATATACAAAGTCACACACTCATGTGCACACACTCTAATTCTCATACACACAATCATCCACACTCACACTCAAACACACTCAGAAACTTACCCCCACTCATCTCTCCTTTTATGTACCAGTTGGGTTTAAGACTCCCTCTTTCTCTTTGGTCCTCAGAAGCCCAGTGGCGCTTGGCTGTCTTTGCCAGAAATATGATACGAGCACAGAAGATTCAGGCCCTGGATGGCACAGCTCAGTATGGGGTCACCAAGTTCAGTGACCTCACAGGTGGGGATGGCGACCAGAGCCTGCACAGAGCCTGTGCTCCTCGGGCTGCTCCCGAGGGCCGGCTTCAAATACTCATTCCTCTCTGCCCTGCCCTTCTCTACCTACAGAGGAGGAATTCCACTCCATCTACCTGAATCCTCTCTTACAAAAGGAGTCTGGAGGGAAGATGAGGCTAGCCCAGTCCATAAATGACCTCGCCCCACCTGAGTGGGACTGGAGGAAGCAAGGGGCTGTCACTGAAGTGAAGGACCAGGTTGGAGTCCCGGAGGTGGGAATAGGGGCTGACTGCACGGGGCTGAAGAGAGAGCCTCGGCGTGACCATTGTCTTGCAGGGCATGTGTGGCTCCTGCTGGGCCTTCTCTGTCACAGGCAACGTGGAGGGCCAATGGTTCCTGAACCGGGGGACTCTGCTCTCCTTGTCCGAGCAGGGTGAGCATCCTGCTCTAATCCCCTTTCCCCAGGCTAGCCCCTTCAGAGGGCCCCCTTGGAACCAGCCTTCTG
Organism: Apodemus agrarius; assembly: GCA_964023405.1. NCBI lineage: Eukaryota > Metazoa > Chordata > Mammalia > Rodentia > Muridae > Apodemus > Apodemus agrarius. The sequence goes on from OZ030005.1 coordinate 142,167,522, forward strand.
TCTCATAGAGCTCTTGGATTGTGACAAGATGGACAAGGCCTGCTTGGGTGGACTGCCCTCCAACGCCTACACAGCCATAAAGAATTTGGGTATGTGTTAATCTGGTCAGGAGGGGCAGTAGGTACCACCTCTTTGCAAGAGGGCATGAGAGTCACACAGAACTGGGTCCTGGTCTTTATGCTGACCCTTTCTTACTGACCATTTCTTACCTACAGTAAGTTAGTTTTGTCAGAGCCTCAGTTATCTTAGCTATGAAATGGGATATACAATGTCCACTTGATATGATTATTTCCATTGGGCAAGTGATATAATGAATATGCATGACAAGGGCCCAGTGAATCTTGGTGTTTTCACTTCCGGAAGTATGTGTTCTTATTATTCCACCAGACTAGACAGCAACGCATCTCTCTCCTGAGGGTGGTTTTAAATCCAGCCATGGGCTGCAGTGGTAGAAGGACGGTGAGCTAAGGGCCTGAGGTGGCTTGGAAAGCAGCTGGTCCAGGAACCTTCAAGGGTGTGACCTACATTAATTAGCAGCAGACTGTCAGACAGGACCAGCAGCAGAGGGCCAAGGTGCCAGGCAGCCTGAGATAAGGCCTCAGCAAGGAGGCAGAGGTGGAGTGGAGTTCTGTCTTTGTTGATACTGTAGGTCCTTCCCCACACCCTCTCATCCCTAGATGTGTCATCATCGCTAGTCTGAGGAGATTTCCTCAGAGGGGTGCCGGGGCCCTGGGGATATGTAAGGAGCATGTGACCTGTGTCCGTGGGATGCTCGGCTGTCTTCTGTCTGGGAGAAGGTGAGTAAGTGATAAACAGGAGCCTACTCACTCCCCAGGAGGACTGGAGACAGAGGATGACTACGGCTACCAGGGCCACGTTCAGGCCTGTAACTTCTCAGCACAGATGGCAAAAGTCTACATCAACGATTCAGTGGAGCTGAGCCGGAATGAGAATAGTGAGTGGGGGTGCCCTGGGTGGGGCCAAGGCCATGCTGCTGGGCCAAGGTTCCACTGGCTCTGCCTTCCCCTTTCAGAGATAGCAGCCTGGCTGGCCCAGAGAGGACCGATCTCAGTTGCCATTAATGCTTTCGGCATGCAGGTGAGGTCCTGACCTCTCCATCCCTCCCCATCTCCCCTGTGCTTCCTTCCTCATTCTCCTCTAAGCCGGCCCCGCCCCTGTTTCCTTCTCAGTTCTATCGCCATGGGATTGCTCACCCACTCCGGCCCCTCTGCAGCCCTTGGTTCATCGACCATGCTGTGTTGCTGGTGGGCTATGGCAACCGTGAGTTCCACTGGCCTCCTGCTTCCCTTCCATCTACCTCAGGCCCCAGTCAGACTAGACAGCAGCTTCTCGGGCCCTCTGAGGCGGATCATCCTGGTCGTGCCTGAGAACCTTGTCCTGAAGCCCAGCCTCAGGAAAACACTCATGTGTTTTGTAGGCCGGAAAGCTGGGGCTGGGGGAGGCTGGAGGGTTACTCTAGAGGCAAGTGGACAGGTGCTTCCCCCAAGCTTTATGGGTGTTTGAGGTCTCCATGAGGGTGGCAGGTGGGCCGTACCGGCTCTTCGCTGTTTTCCTGCTTCTTGTTACACCATAGGCCCACAGAAGATATTTGAGGGGTGCGGTGTATGACTCTTGAGTGGAGGAGGGTCTCTGACTTCTCGTACTCCATATTGCTCCCCAGGCTCCAACATTCCTTACTGGGCCATCAAGAACAGCTGGGGCAGCGACTGGGGTGAGGAGGTGAGTTTTGCCTGCTTGTCCCCTGGCCCCTCCAGCCTCTCCCCTACCCAAGCCCTCTAACCAAGCCCTGCTCTCCTTCAGGGTTACTACTACTTGTATCGTGGGTCCGGGGCCTGTGGTGTGAATACCATGGCCAGCTCAGCAGTGGTGAACTGAGAAACTTGCCGGCTCAGGACCTGATGTTGACCATAGTGGCCCCTTCCTTAGCCTGACTCCTGCTCAGGCTCTTCCTCAAGAGATAGAGCCGGCTGAGGAGCAGGCACTTTGTACCTCAAGGTGAGCAGTGGGCCCTGGGCCCCTTCTCCCCTCCTTCCTCTCATGCTCACCTGAAGTTCCCCTGCTGCATCTTGGTTGCATTGTGGTAGCGAAGAGGATCCTGAGGTGCGGGAGGCTTTCATGGAAGCCAGTGCTGGGACCAGAACCCTGGGAAATATGTTCGTCATGAAACTAGATCTGTCCTCAGCAGGCTGTCTTTCTGCTTTGGTGTTTCTCAGTCTGATGCTGTAAATTTTCTGGTCACTTTCCACATCCAGGAAAGTTGTAACCAGCCTTCTTTAAGAGCAATAAAGAGGTAGTCTGCTCCCCTTGTGTGGTGTAAGTGCTTAGTCTCTGAAGGAAAAGATGGGTCTTAGGGACCCCTGGGGGAGTCAGGGTGGGGCAGATGGTCACACCAGGGAGCCCCAGAGGTCAGGTTCCTCTCAGGAACCAAAAGCAGGGCTGGAGAGAGGGCTCAGCGGTTAAGAGCACTGACTGCTCTTCCGGAGGTCCTAAGTTCAATTCCCAGCAACCATATGGTAGCTCACAACCATTGGTAATGGGATCTGATGCCCTCTTCTGGTGTGTCTGAAGACAGCAACAATGTACTCATTTAAAATAAATAAATCTAAAAAACAAACATCCAGCAGATGGGAGAGGCCCACAGCCTGATCTTTATTCAGAAACATGGTACTAGATGATTTGAAGCCCTTGTTCTGAGGGACTGTGGAATCCACCACAGAAGTGCCCTCTCTCCTTTTCCACTAAAACTGTCAGAGGTCACTCTCTCCGTAGAGGGCACTAGAGAAAGCCACATAGTCCAGAGCTCCAGGTGGAGCCCCAGACCCTTTGTAGGGCGCCATCCGACGGATGCAGTACTCAGCCTGCTCGGCTGGGAGCTCTCTCCGCAGTTCTTCTGGGGTAATGTAGCTCTGGAAAAGAAGAGACATTCAGGGCCCATGGCTCTGGGGTCATGGCCTAGCCTTCCAGCCCCTCCACCGAGCGAGAGTCACCTTGTCTCCTGCCAGGATTTTGAAGGAGGCTACCACTTGTTCAGCTGTGTCAGTCTCAGCAGTCTCTCGGGTCATGAAGTCAATGAAGGCCTGGAAGGTCACAACCCCAGCTGCATTGGGGTCCACCATGGTCATGATTCGAGCAAACTCCACTTCTCCCTGCAGAGATAGGGGTCAGGCACTGTGTCCATACATGCTAATGGCAAGAGGTCTTGCTCTCCATGTCCCCTCGTGGGGAGTTTTCATACTGGGCTTATACCATCACCCCAGTCACAAGGTACCTTCTTCCCAAGTCAGCTTGGCTTTAGGGAGTCCTTCATGCTAGGCAGAAAAGAAGTAGCCATTTACCTGTGACAACTCCCCCTTTTGCTTCATGGTTCAGATATTTTACAACTTAGCATTGTTTCTTAGATGGGGGAAAATGGTCCAAGCTAAGGTCACGTAGGACTAGTTAATTTACCCCTCGGTGTCTTAGCCTTTGTATGAGTGTGATGAGCAGAAAAGATGATTTGTGTGAGGAGGCGGCCAGGCAGAAGGAGGGGATCTGATGACACTTCTGAAGTGGTCATGGGACTCACCAGATCGTAACCCATGGAGATGAGGCAAGCTCGGAAGTCATCAGGCTCCATCATCCCATTCCGCTTCTGTTGAGGGCAAATGGACACCAGGCTTGGTCTCCAGACCCCACCGGCTCACAAGCCTGTCAGCCCACGGGACTTGGCCCCACTGACCCGGTCAAAGTGGTTGAAGGATGCTCGGAACTCATTGAGCTGCTCCTGACTCAGGCCTTTGGCATCTCGGGTCAGTACCTGGTTCTCTACCTCATTGATGGTACGGGCAATGGAGGTGAGCAACTGCTCCCAGCCCACGCGAATGTGCTGGAAAGCAAGAGGCAGGGCAGTCAGTGAGTGGCCAGGTCTTGGTCCTTACTCCAGTTTTATTCCAGTTTTTGTTTGTTTGGAGACAGGTCTCTACGTAGCCCTGGCTGTCCTGGAACTCACTCCGTAGACCAGGCTGGCCTCGAACTCAGAAATCCACCTGTCTCTGCCTCCCAGAGTGCTGGGATTACAGGCGTGCACCACCACCACCTGGCGTTAATTGTACTCTTAATCCACTGTGTGGCATTGGGCAAATCCTCCCCTTTATTGGACCTCTTAGCCCTACTCAAGGTTCTCTTAAGTGACTCTAAGCAGCCCTTTCTGTCTTATTAAAGTTTGATTAAGCATTGATTGACCAGCATGGTCAATCTTGAGTTTAGAATACTTTATGACTTTGAACAAATCTCTTTTCTCCCTCCATCTTTCCTTCCTTTCGTCATAAAGCCCAAGCTGATCTTGAACTTGCTAGTAGCTGAGAATGCTGAGAATGACCTTGAACTCCTGATCCTGAAGCATCTCAAGTGATGGCATAAGAGATGTGCATCACGAGCCGGGCATGGTGGCGCATGCCTGTAATCCCAGCACTTGGGAGGCAGAGGCAGGTGGATTTCTGAGTTCGAGACCAGCCTGGTCTACAGAGTGAGTTCCAGGACAGCCAGGGCTACACAGAGAAACCCTGTCCCGAAAAACAAAACAAAACAAAACAAAACAAAACAAAACCCCAACCTAGACACTTTCCATTGCAGGATAGCCCAATTGCCATAAAGACGTTACAGATGGTTGCCAGGCTGGATTGGCAACCCTCCTATACAGACAAGCCAGCTGTGATCTGGCCAGGCTTCCCTTCCCTTTCTCCCAAGGGCTAGACTCCCACCTCCATGCTGTAGACTGTGTGCTTGTTGTCAAAGACTAGGCTCTCCTGCAGCAGCTGATGGTCACCCTCCAGCCGGTCGATGTTGCTCTTATAGTTGATGATGTTCTGTTCCTGCTGTCGCAGACCCGCCATCTGCTCCTCCAGAGAGCCAGCCAGCCCAGCTGCCAACCGCCCTACTTCCTGCAAGGGTACCCAGGCAGAATAAGAACTCTCAACTGCCCACAGGCCAGTCCTCATCCCAATACCTGTGCTAGCCCAGCTCTCCAAGCCCTTACCTCCACCTTTCCCTGGATCCAGGGTCCTATGGCATTGGCCTGGGCTGCAAACTGTCGCCGGAGTCTCTCATTCACCTGCTGCCGGGCCAGCTCCTCTTGCAGTGTCTGGTCTCGGCTGGGTACCAGCTTTCTGACCTGGGAAGGGGAGTGGTCATACCATAGCCAACTGTGGGGGCCAAGAGAGGGTGCTGAGACAAGATGGCCTCAGGACCTCAAACCTCAGTTATTGTTCTCATGAGCCAAGATGGAATATGTGAATAAACTCTGAGGCAAATGGCTTCATATTTATAGACTTCAGTTTCTCCTCTGTAAAATGGGGCCAGTGACACATAGGTGGGCTTGTGATGGCATACAAACAATATTCTATTATATCTATCAGACCTGATAGAGGAATGATGTTGGAGGTTTATGCAGTGCCACGTGGAATCTCTGGCGGGTCCCAGATGGATGGGAGTGGCTTTACTCCCCGTATCTTGGGACATCAGAGACCTCGTTGATTGAAATGTGGGAGAACAAGCGGTGACCCTGCAGGGCTGCTGGTTGCACTCACCGAGTCCCACTTATTGTTGATGTCCTGTGAACTGAGGGTGATGTAGGGGTTGCTGGACTTGGGCCGCAGTCCGTATGTTTGGCAGATCTTCTGGATCTCTCCTTGAATGCCCAGGATGGCGGCTCGCTCTCGGTCAGCCTCAGGCAACGTTGCCTTGAACTGTTCATGTGCTGTTAGCAGGCTCTGGGTGAAACAGGAAGATTCAGCAGCATACCCATTCATCACAGGCAACAGAACAGGACACCTAGTAGTTGGTTCAGGACTGGTCCAAAAATCTATGCCTCTGCCTCTCACCCAGCATTCTATAACTGAGTTGTTTGTTTATTTGTTTGTTTTTCCTGCTTCCTATTTCTATTATGCAGGAACCCAAAGGTTTGGTTGGTGAGATGAGACCAGTTTTCCTCTCATCACATCCAGTGCCTTCCAAACTTTTCCCTAATGCTTTCACTCACCTGGGTCTCCTCCACAGAGTGCACTAGCCACACATCCTGCAGGTCCTCAATAGCCCCATCCAGCCAGTTATTGAAGGGGGCTGCTCGCCTAGCAAACTCCAGCTGCAGCTGGTCAATGGTTTCCAGGAGTTTTTCCATCCTCTAGAGGCCAGAGGGACCATGGGTCACATCCTTTCCAGCTTGCTGGCCTCGCCACCTTGCCCTCAGTCCCCTGGCCCTCCTGCCCACCTCTAGTGCGTCCCTCCGCTTCTGGGTCAGTGTACCCAAGTTATCCCACTGGTCACAGATGGCTTGGCAGCGGCTGTTCACCGAGGCTGCCTCATGGTAGTCCAGCTCACTGATGGGGCGAAAGGGGAATGAGCGTAGAGTCAGACCCTGGTGGGACCCAAGGTAAGGGTGCGGGAGCTATGGGGTAGCCAGAGCAAGCGTGGGACGGAGGAGCTGTTCTTCCAGGGTTCTCAGTGTGTTCCTTCAGGAAGACTGGCACTCAGGATCCTCAGTCCTGAAGGTGTCCCGCACGAGGTGGCGCCTGGTGTTTGAGAAGCAGGGTTGTGCGAGAAGGGAAACTGGAGGTTGTGGATGGTGAGGCCAAGGTTAACTGCGGTGGGAGGCTAATATCCTCAGGTGAAGAGGGTTTCCAGGTTGTGGGGGGCAGGTCTCCCCATGGAGTGGGACAGTGGATAACTGTACAGGCAGCAGAGTGAGTAAAGGGGTGGCGATGATGTTTCAGGAAGGGCGTTAGCAAGTAATGGTGTGAGAGGAAGCAGGATGCAACCACTTGTTTACTAAGGGTCTGACAGAGAAGTAGGGCGGGGCTCAGTAAGGAGGGGGTGGGGCAGGGTCTTTGGCCACGCCTACTTGAGTTCCTGGGCCAGGGCAGCGATGTGTTCCACCCGGTCTTGGTGCGCAGCCAGGTCGCTCTCAAAGGCCTCGTGACGTCGCAAGAGTGCACGCACCTCCTGCAGCGAAGCTGACTCGTAGTCATGCTGATTTAACATTTCCTCTTTGCCTGCTCGGGAAGAAGACAGGGTCCTGCCACCCAGAGGCCACCACAGCTGGAGTGTTAGGTTTCCCAGCATACTCTGAGATATCAGCCTGACATTTTGCTTTGCTTACCGATGATGTCAGTGTTCCCTGACCCAGCACCGGCCAGAATGACCTTTACTACAAGGAATTTCTGGATATTGACACCCTGCCCGCTACGTTTTGTTGTTACCTTTGGTTTGTTGTTTATTTTTTTGGTTTGTTTGACTGGCTGGTTTGAGACTGGGTCTCTCTATGTAGTCCTGGAGTACTGGAACTTGCTATTTTGACCAGGTTGACCTCGAACTCAGAGAGCCGCCAGCCTCTGCCATCACCACCCCGCCTTTGAACTACTCTATTCGTCTGTGAACCCCTCAATCTTTTGGCTTCATTTACACCAGCACCTGACACAGTGCCTGACAAATGGTGGAGGGCAGATTCTCCATGAACAGTTACTGTATGAATGAAGAATAAGCGCTTGTGCGTGTGTGTAAATTTGTTTATAAGTAATAATTGCTATAATCTTACAAATAAAAGGCATCATCACCATCATCATCACAACAGTGGTAGGAACACATTATTAGAGGCCCCTGCATTTTGCAGGAGGTAACAGGTATAAATGTTCAGAAATTGCCCCAGGGTCACCTAAGCTGTAAATGTCAGAAAATTTTTGTTTGTTTTTGAGACAGGGTCTCTCTACTGGCTGTCTTGAAACTTGAAAGCTCTGCCTCCCTCTGTCTCCCCATGCTGGGGTTAAACGAGTGTGCCACCATAATTTCAGAAGTTCTTATTAAAATATCCAAACTGCCAGGCGGTGGTGGCGCACGCCTTTAATCCCAGCACTAGGGAGGCAGAGGCAGGTGGATTTCTGAGTTTGAGGCCAGTCTAGTCTACAGAGTGAGTTCCAGGACAGCCAGGGCTATACAGAGGGACCCTGTCTAAAAAAAAAAAAAAAAAAAAAAAAAAAAAAAAAATCCAAACTACTGTCATCCACTATGCCATAATCCATCATGAATGTTTGTTCATTTATTTTAACTGAACTGGTTTTTCACGAGTCGTTCTTTTTAACATTTTTATGTTTATGTGTGTTTTGTCTACACGTACATATGTACAACACGTAAGTGTCTGGAGGAGAGTGTTCTGGATGTTCTGGAACTGGAGTTACCCATGGCTGTGTGTGACCATCTGGGTGCTGGGAATTGAATCCAGGTCCTCTGCAAGAGCAGTCAGTGCTCTTAACTCCTGAGCCCTTCCTCCAGTCCACATTCCTTTGTAGGACTGAAATCTCTGACAGACTCCTGAGTGGATGACGTTATGGAGAGTGATATATTTGACTCATACAGTATTCTGTATCGATGATATACTTGGAATATGTCAGTGATGTTGAGGTTAGGGACAGGCTTATCTTTGGACACCTGTTTCACACACAAATTAGTCAAGAGTACAGAGGACCAGAGCCTGGGAGGAGGGAGGTTAAATTTATAGATAACAAAACTAGTCCCAAGAGGAGCCCGGATTGATTACATAGCAGCAAGTCAGGATGGAATGAAAACTCTGATCTCCAGGCAGGTTTGGTAGCTCATGTCTTTAATCCCAGCACTTGGGAGGTACAGGCAGGTGAGTTTCTGCCTGGTCTACTTAGGGAATTCCAAGCTAGCCAGCACTGACTATGTAGTGAGGCAATTTCTGAAGTGGGGGTGGGGGGAGAAATTTTTGTCTCCAGTTCCCTGCAGAGCATCTGCCTGTGTCCTGTGCATTTTGTCCCAGGAAAGAGTCTAGCCCCATGAAATACACCTACCCCGGGTCCAAGCTTCGTGAAGGGAAGCCTTCTGTTGGAACTTCTCAGCCAGGTGCTGAAGCCGCTGCAGACGCCTGATCTCTGAAAGCAACCAATCCTCATAGCCCTTCTCCACCTGCTCCAGTCCCCGCCATGCGTTGGCTATGTCCTGTATGGAGAACAAAGGTGGCCTCCATCATGGTTCACCCATTATACAGATGGGGATCAAGAACCCAAGGTCACCCAGGACATATGGGCAAAGCTAGAGCACCCTCATGCCTAGCCTAGCTTACCGAAACCAGCTTGCCCTCTGAGGGCATGAAAGCAGGTCGGTGGCTCAGGCGCAGCTTGGTCTGCAGCGTGTTGAAGTTGATCTCCAGCTGGCACTTCTCCTGCACACGGGGAGGCTTGTGCAGGCGTCGATAGTCTCGGAAGTCCTCCAGCTTGCGCTGCATGGCGCTCATGCTGGGTTCACCCACACGGTTCTCTAGCCATGGGACAGTGCGGCGGATCCACTCCAACAGCTGCCAGGATCAGAGCAAGGCAGAGAGTCTGAGCTGCCCTTCACACCCCACCCATCTCCCCTCCACACAGTCGGGCCTCAAAGACGTGGAAGGGACTTTCAAAACTGTGGAGCACAGAACAGGGGAGTTTGTCCTTACTTGTCAGAGAAGGAGTAGGATACTTAAGTGTGGGGAGGGGGCGGGTGTTGGGATTTGAATCTAGAGTTTCCCATAGTCTAGACAAGCACTCTACCACTGAGCCACATCCCACTTCCAGGACGATCTCTGAGTCCAGGAGCCAACATAGGTTGGCACGGAGACAAAGGCCATAGGGCTGCCTGAACACAAGGGAAGGAAGGGACCAGTGAATGAATGAGCAATGAGTGCATCACCAGTTGTGAATGACCAGGTGAGTTTGGGTTGACAGATGGGGTGGAGTTGGTGGGGAGGCAGGCCAGAGAAAAGCTGGAAGGAGGCTCTGCAGACTCATGCCCAAGGTCAGAGGAGTTGACAGTGAGGAACACAGTAGGAAGGGGCTCTCTGGCCCAAGCCTCACCTCACTGGCCAGTTTCTCATACTCCTCCATCAGCTTCTCATTTTCCTGGTTCACAGCTAAGACCTTGCAGATCCTGTTGGCAGCAGTCTCTGCCTGAGGGGGAGACAGCAGGAGGGCTTAGGACAAGCAATCCCACACAGCCCAACCTTCCTCCCTCTGTAAAGCTCTTAAAAGCCTGGCCCATGTAGAATCGAGAAGGACAGGTAAGCACTTCCTTAAGATAAGAGGAAGCTCTCAGGACAAAGGCTTCTGAAACCCCATTGTCTAAAACGGACACAGTGGCCTTCCCTCCCACTTATATGCCTTGGCACCTACAAATGTTGGGCTAACACCAAGGCTGGGTCATCAGCCCCTACCTAGGCAGCAGTGAGGGCCCCCTTTACCTGCTCAGCCCCAGCAAACGCATGGTAGAAGCAGGAAACATAGGTCATGATGGCTTTCTCATCTGGTTTGGGGGTGTTCACAATATCTGGGGGGAATAGCAAGGTGGTTTTTGCTTGATTGCTTGTTTGTTTGTTCTGAGGCACTGGGAATCAAACTTAGGGCTTTTCTCATGCTAGGTAAGTGCTCTACCACTTAGCTACACCCTCAACTCTTCTCTTATAATGTGTATGTTGACCAAAGCTAGAGTGAGGAATGAACTCAAGACTCTCCCCTCCATGCAGAGAATATCCTCAGAATGACAGAATGATGGGAAACCCTCTAAGATCACCCCAGGTCCTGGTGTGAGACCATGCGTGAGTGTGCAGCCACTGAGGCCCTCCCTCATGAGGAATCAGCGCACACTGCCTGGTGCTCCTGGCTAGTCTGTAACTGAGTCTCTACATCTTTAAGTCTTATGATTTCCTTCGGGTGGGGAGCTGAAAGCTGTAGGGGGAGGAGCTGATACTAAAATCTGGTTCCCTAATTGGTTCTTGATTAGGTCAATAAAGAAGGTGGGAGCCAATTGCTGGGTGAAGGGTAAAGGTGGGACTTTCAGGTCCCAGGAGGAAAAGGAGAAAGGGCTTTTTGGCCAGGCTTTGGAAGAAGGTGCACCCAACAACTATGTAAAATCTTGGGGTAGCTAGAACTGGCAGCCTCCACCCACCACCAGTGCATGGCTGATACAGGCTAGCTGATAAGGTTAGGGCAGGAGATTCGGTGCCCAGCAGTTGTGTTATTTGGCAAGTTCAAAGATAATAAAGCTGTCTGAGTGGTTTTCATTCTTTGAAGCAAAGATGGGTCGACAGTAGCTGGGCCACAGATGGCAGCTTGGCAAAGCCAAGTGGGGAGTGGGACTAGCAGAGTTATCCAGGAGGACCAAAAGAGAAGGAGCCAGTGAGCAAGGACAGCAGCTCCAGACTTTGGCTTTCCCGAGTTGGAGCAAAGGCAACAGGGAGAGGTCAGAGCACAGACAAACCCCAGGAAAGGCGGAAGCATGTTTTAAAAATTACACACAACAGAAAGCAGTTCTCTGTGGTACACAGGCATCCAGGGTACCATGCAGCAATTGCTCAGAAAATATTTGATGCTTCATTGACTGAACATTGCGTGGGCCCAGGATCCACAGGAAGAATGTGCCCCAGAGAAGCTTCCAGCCATGGGAACCAATTATCCTGGATAATCAGGGAGCTTGGCTATATGACAGAGGAAAGCCAGGAGAGGGAGGGCAGAGGAGAATGTAAAGGAAAGTTCGTGGAGAAGAGGAATGAGGACAGGAAACACTGTAGCACAGGTCTATAATTCCAGCCCTTGGGTGTGGTGGAGGCAGTAAAGTCAGGAGTTCAAGGCCAGCCTGAGCTACCTGAGGCTCTGTCTCATAAAACATAAGACCTTGACAAGAAAGAAGGGGACCAAGCAGGAGGTAGGAGTAAATATCACTAGAGGAGGGGAGAGGAGGAGGGGACTGTGTGAAGGTTGGACTGGGTCAGGTGAGTTCAATGCTGTGCTCGTCCACTGACCTACCTTCTGCATCCAGCATCTTGGGGATGTCCAGGTATTTCTCTGCCACCTCGAAGGCAGTGTTCAGGTTTCCAATTGGGTCATCCTAGATAGGCACAAGGTGAGAGGGGAAAGGTCAGCTGAAGGCAGAGGCTGCAGAACTGGGTCTGTGAGTTTTAGAGGCCCACCTTGCGAAGCTTTGCATAATCAATGAGGTCCGGCCGGTGGCGGTGGATGAGAGCACAGAGGGCCAGGCCATCCTTCCAGCTGGACAGTGGGAAAGGGTTGTCAGGCCCTAGTCCAGGCTGAGGCCATGTCCCACCCTCAGCCCAGAAGCACACCTGCAGGACAGCCTTTTCTGTGAGAAGTAGTCAAGTGCAAATCCCTTCCCCCTCCATTGCCAGTTTCTCCAAGCTCCCCCCCATTGCCAGTTTCTCTCAGCTTCCCATTCCTAGAGCCCAGGCCAGATCAATTTCTAGATGTGTCGGGTCTCCACATCTTCTCTGGTTGAAATATATTTCCAGGGATGTCACAACTGCTCCTTGCCCCGGAAGTGTTCTGCAACCCCCTTATTCTGTCTCGTTCACCCCAATATATCCTGAGTCCTCACTTCAGAGGCTGTTCCAAGAACTGAACCAGAGCCCCCACCAACTGCTGCGGTTTGGGATGGGGCGGGTCTACACCCTCACAGACCACCCTCGCTGTGCCCCCTGAGGCCACCAAACAGACCTGGTATGGAAGTTCTGTACGTTGACATTGCGGTATGGTGCTGTTTTCCGCTGACACCAGAGAAGCAAGCCTTCTTTGGCTGAGGTCTCTGGGTGGCAAAGAGGCAAAGTGTTAGTTGGGAAGTGGGAAGGGTCTGAGTTGGCCCTCTCCACATGGCTCCTGCTCTCCTTACCTTCTACAGAGATGTCCTGAATGGCAAAGCGGAGGATGATGGTCCAGATCATGCCCAGGGTCATCTTCAGGTTCCCATCAACAATTTCTGCCAGGAAGAGGGGACAGGGTTGGACTCCAGAACTTTGTGTCCAGGCCTCAGTTCGCAATCCTCTGGCTCAGCCTCCCAGCCCTTGTGTCCCTCCCAAGACCTAGTAACTAGTAGAAGCACACAGTAAACAGCTAGGGCTATTTTAGGAAGATTTGTTGGACACCTGCTAGGTACCAGGTGATGGGCTAGCATTTTCAGTATATTTGCTTCTGAGACAGGAATAGTTATCTCCACTGGGACTCATAGGTAGAAGAAACCTCTTGACATCCCCCGAGTCCTTGCCAAGACCCCTCTTGTCCCCTCCTCACCTTCAGCACCAATGGACACTAGCTTAACTCCTTTGCTGGCAATGAAGTCCAGGGCTTTATTGACATTGGCGATTTTGTGGAAGCGCATCTTGCCTTTGTCTGGCTTAGGCAGCCTCTCTCCTGAGTATAAAAGGGTCAAAGGTCATGAGAGAGAGCCTGGGATGTACCTAAGCAGTATAGTGTTTGTCTAGACTGACTGCAGCTCTGAACTGGATTCTTAGCAATAAATAAATATTTAATTGATTAAAATTTAAAAAAAAAAAAAAACTGCTGTTCCCGAGTTCTGCCTTCTCCCAGCACTCTGTGCCACCATTCCCATAGGTCTCCAGGTTTTCCTGACTCTGATGTACGCCCTCACCGGAAATGACCTCCAGGAGCAGCATGAGCTTCAGGCCGTTGCGGAAGTCCTCTTCGATGTTCTCGATCTGTGTGCCTGCCTTGCGCAGATGTGAGTTGCACCATGCAGTGAAGGTCTAGGACAGAAGACAGTGATTGGACTGTAGGACTGGATCTCGGGATGGGATGCCTGGGACTGAGTCTGGGACACACAGACCTAGCTGCTCCGTTAGGATCGGTCTTAGAATCCAAGGCCCTGAATGCGAGTCCAGCTCAGCCTCTGGCTTCTATGTATCCTTCTCTGCTCCTTTCCCTCCTGGGATTTTAGTTCTCCTGAGAGAAGAGAAATGACCCTGGGGTCTCTGCGGATACCAGACAGATTTGGGGCCTCCCTGTGTCAGCATTCCAGCTTTATCTAACCTTTTTTTTTTTTTTTTTTTTTTTTTTAAGACAGGGTTTCTCTGTATAGCCCTGGCTGTCCTGGAACTCACTCTGTAGACCAGGCCTCGAACTCAGAAATCCGTCTGCCTCTGCCTCCCAAGTGCTGGGATTACAGGTGTGCGCCACCACGCCCAGTGCGTTATCTAATCTTAATCACTGGAGATGGGACTAGGAAACATTAACACTCTTCCAAGGGTGGAGTCCCACCCCCACACCCCCACCCGGCCCCGAGGTCCAGGCAGCCTAGAGCTATGGTCTCTAAACTGAGAGATCCTCAAGGGAACCATATCTAGATGAGACATGGGAATCACCTGCCAGGGAGACTCTGGAGGGAAAAGCTTTGCACGGATGATCAACAGTCTATTGTTTCAGAGTGATTCATTAAGCACCTAATGACCCCAACAGGGTCTCAAAGAAGTGACCTGCTGATGCCTGCCAGGTGCTGTGATCCACTCGATCCCCCCTACAACCGGCCTCAGCGTCCACCTGAGACAAGAGGATAGGGGTACGCCTGGGCCTGTTGGGAATGGGGGTGCTCTATGACTACACATACACTTGCCGACCTACCTCATCTTCAAACTCTGAGCACTACCACTAGCTCAGGATCCTCCATGGAGTCCACAGCTGGCCTCCAATCCCAGCTGCCGTCCCTCTCCATGATCTAAGGCCAACCTTTGACCTCTCTGTCGTTAGGTTCCGTATTCCTCCAAGTAAGGGCAGGGAGTCAGACTCTATAAGCCTCTGGTCATTCTTCCTCTGACCTGGAAGCCAGAACACTCCTCCCACCACAAAACAGTTGTTCCTGAAAGAATTGCCCTGGAGGCTGATTGGAATTCTCTCCTCAGCCAGACTGCCAGGTGTGCTGGGCGCTGGAGTAGAAGAGGGCCTGCTATAAATACTGGATAGCTGTCATTGCTAAGGGATGGGTGAGCGTCTGTCACAGGGGGTGTATAAGTGGGTCCTTAGTCAATTGGGACTGAGCACAAGAGATTGCATTCCTATTTACTATAGTTGTTTCCACTGCTGGAGTCTGGATGCCCTGGGTCTACAAATGGCAGGGGGTGGTGGTGAGAGGGGAACCAGTAGGCAACCTGGGGGGTGGGGCATGAGGGTTTTTTGTTTTTTAAGACAGAGACTTAAGTATCCCAAGGTTTCATATATAATTTTTAACTTACTAGGTAGCCAGTGGTGACAATGAACTTCTGATCCTATCTCCATCTCCTGAGTCCTGGGGTTACAGACCTGCATTGCCATCCCCAGTTTATGTGATGCTGGGAATCCAAGCTAGGTCTTCACTCACACTAGACTAAGTCAAAACTTTACTAGCACCTGACTACATCCTCAGTCTCAAATGCGAGTTTTAATAAGAGGTCACCCTGTCCCGAAGGAGTTCACAGCTAATCAGAATCATGATGGTCTCTGAGATGTACTGACAGAGACATGCAGAGGAGTCTGGGGTGGAGGGGGACTGTCTCAACTAGGTGGAACTTTCTTGATGTAGGCTCAGGTTGGATCAGAGCAGTGAGAGAAGAGCAGGAGCTTGTGCAGGCCCAGGAAGGGCAGACAAGGGCACTCCAGGCAGGGGCAGACACAAAGGGGAAACGTGCAGTGAAAACAGTTGTTCTGTTTATGGGACTGCACTGTGGCACCGCTGGAATGAAGCTGGGGGTGTTGGGCTATCAGTGGTGAGAGACAGACCGGAGGGGTGGCAGGGGCCAGGTCATGCATGGTCCTGGGTGCTAAGCTGGGGAGCTTGAACTTGATCCCGAGAGCGACAGAGAGTTGGCAAAGTGTCAGGCAAGAGGGAGGCGTCAGAATGCAGCTCTGGCTATCCTGGAACTCCCTATGTGGAACAGGCCAACTGACAGAGGTCTGCCTGCCTCTCTCTCTCCCAAATGTAGTCTAGTACCGTACACCAAAAGGCTCACTCTGGTTGCAGAGCAAGGGCGATAGTTGTCAGAACAGAAGGGAAAAATAAGGAGATGGGATGGATACAAGGGGTAGAGAGAGATGGGAGTGGGAATGAGGAGGTGGGGTTGTGTTTATTTCATTCTGGTTCCACACTTCTGATGGCCTATGCATGGGGGCTTGAGCAGTGGTAAGATTGCTCAGTGCTAAGATTACTGGTTGATCTTCCGAGGAACCCAGATTGGATTCCCAGCACCCCTGTCAGGAGACTTCTAACTGCGTGTAACTCTGACTCCAGCGATCTGACACCCTCATCTGGTCTCCATGGACTCCCGTGTACACACACATAAATAAAAATAAATCTTTAGTGGACAGTCTGAGATGCCACTGGGTTGGTGGAGCAGTTGCCTGGCACACAAGAAGCCCTGAGCTTGACTCCTGGCTCCACATAGAACCCGATGTGGTAGAGCATATCTGTACCCTCCACTCAGAGGGTAGAGAAAGGCCTGGAGAGATCGCTCCGTGATTAAGAGCACTTGTTGCTCTTGCAGAAGATCCAGGTTCAATTCCCAGCATCTGTTTGATGGCTCATTACCACCCATAACTCCAGGTCCAGGGAATCTGATACCCTATTCTGACCTCCTCAGGCACCAAACATGGATGTAATGCACATACATATATGCTGGCAAAACACACATAAAATAAAATGAAGAAATCTCATAAAATATTTTTTTTAAAAGGGGGGGCTAGGGAATGAGAAGTTCAAGGCCATCCTTGGTTATATGGCAAATTCAAGACCATCTTGGGCTACATGAGCCCTTTAAAAAGCAGAGAAATGTTTATGAACCATTTTTTTTTTTTGAGACAGGGTTTCTCTGTGTAGCTCTGGCTGTCCTGGAACTTGGTCTGTAGACCAGGCTGGCCTCGAACTCAGAAATCCACCTGCCTCTGTCTCCCAAGTGCTGGGATTAAGGGCGTGTGCCACCACTGCCTGGCACCAATTTTTTTAATACTGTCAATCAAAGAGGACTCTGGTATCAGGGGAGAACAGAGTGTTCCAAAGCTGGAAACCACAGATATTGGAGCCCCTGGTAAGTGAGGAAGAATGCAGGAGCAGGGATGGATGGGGCAGGGTGGTTGGTACCCGCTGTACCACAAGGATGTTACAGCAGCGAGATAAACAATATGGAATGAGGAAGAAAAGCCCACATGCCCATCTTCAGGGCATGCTAACTGGTTTCCAGAGCATCTACCCTGTTCTGTTGATGGATTAATGGTGGACTTGGGTTGGTGGTGGACATTGCTGATGGGCATGGATGGCTAGAAATTGAAATGAAAGGATGGTTCTGATATTTTAAATGACAAAGGCAAGAAAGAGACTGACAGATGTTGTGGCAGGAATACACAGACTTTGATCTAGGAGAGGGATGGCTGGCTGGGGGTGGGGCAAGGGTTGCTGAGGAGCAAATGGCAGCTGGAGCCGGGGCAGGGATGACATCACCCTGGGGATTGCAGGAACTCAGGGACCACAGCCATGCTTGGAGACAGGTGCAGGGGAGGGGGAGGAGGGGAGGGGGAAGGGTGGATCATTCCAGGCCTCATTCCATTCAGCTCAGGCTCCTCACCCCTGCAGTCAGCTCCTGTCATCTAACACGGCGGAAATGATCTGGTTATAAATTCTGGAGTTCTCAGGTCCTGTAAAGTTCTCTACTTCCCTGAAAGCACGCACAGTTGGCAAAGGACAAGTCCAGTGGCTTCATGGTGCCCACCCGAGCCTGGCCTGCAGATCCCCAAAAATTTCTCAGTTCGGATGGAATACTTTTCTCTTCAGGGAACCCAGGTGTCCTACTCCCTCTGCTGGGGAGCTAGGAGTGAAAGTGATCCCGGGAAGGAGGGGCAGTGCCCACAAGGCCGGGCCTGGGCAACAGCTGCCCTCGTGGCCCTCCTGAGCTCCCACAAAGGCGCTGCCTCAGCACAAGTGTCCATGTGGGAGCCTGGGTTAAGTTACTGGTAAGGGGACCCGGGGCTCCCCTCCTCCTGACCTTCTGGCCTTTTCAGCAGACTCAGGGCTTCTGGACAGGGAGGGGCATCTTGGGAAAGAGTGGGGTGGGGCAAGGAACAAAGACCCTCTGGTGGGGGCATTCTTTTCTTCCTCACAGTAGACAACGGGCTGCCTATCTGTGCCGTTTTCTGGGCCTCAGTTTCTTCAATTGTCAAGCTAGTAGAGGGACTTTGGACATCACCAGGAGCGGAAGACATAGTAGAGGATGGGAAAGAATATGAGATGGTTCTTTTCTCCTACACCCCCAAAGCCACTGGTTGTGTGTCTGGTATGTTCTCCTCAGGATGGGGTCTAGAGATACTTAACTGGAGAATAGGATGGGTGTGTAGAGGAACATAACTTCCTGAGAACCCCTCACCTCCCAAGAACAAATTAGGTCTCTTGGACCTTGTCCAAAATTCACTTTCACCAACACAAGAGGGGTAGTGGGCTTAAAGTTGTTGGGGAGTCACTGAGGGACTCCACGGTGTCCTTGACATCCTAAATCCCTCATGAGAACTCCCAGCCTTTCTTCTGATCTATGAGGACAGCAGATAGCTGGTGGGCAGAGCCTGGTTTGGGGAGTTGTAGCCTAGATTACAGGCAGACTCTAACCTTGAACTGCCCAGGTGCCCGGGGAAGAACTGCCTGGCCTCCCAGCCTCAGTTTTTGCCTTTGGGAAATGGGTGAGCACTCACTTTCCGCTGCTGTTTCTCCCAGGCCGGGTCCAACAGCAAGTCGCGGTCCCAGTCCTCCTCCTGTTCCATGTACTCGCCGCCCCCGCCGCCAGAGAAGGGCCCCTCCCCGGCCCCCAGACCCTCGGGCTGCATAACCATCATCATCTTGCTCAGGCTCTTGGCTCCGCTCTGCTCCACTGGGCGAGCTCCTGCACGCTCAGGCCGGGTTAAGTAGGGCCCGGCCCAGCCCCCAGATCGGGTTCGGACTAAATATGGGGCACGTGGGTGGGGCCAGATAGGGGGCGAGGGAGGTTGGGTCTGGACCAGAGAAGAGATTGTGCTGGAGTCGGATTGTGCTGGAGTTGGATTGCGGAATCGCGGGGGATGCTGGGGTGACTACTGGCCTAGATAGCGGGTTCGCATTTCAGCTCTGTGGTTAGCTTGCTGTGTGATCTTGGGACAGCCATGGTCTTTGTCTGTTTCCTCATCTATAAAGTGGAATCCAAGTGGTGGCTGCAGGCATTCTAAAGGCTGCCCCTTGGACCTGAGTCTGTCCCTTTTAAGCATTGCGTGCGAGAAACAAACCCCTATTTCTATTTCACAGTCTGTAACACCAAGGCAACAAGTTGTTTGGGGGAGTTTTCTAGGGTGATGGAGACACCTGAGCATGGGGAAGGACTCAGGGCCAGATGATAGGGCCAGCCAGGTCTATTAATACCGGGGCGGCTGTAGAGGAGTGTAGGGAGAATGTGCTGAGCCGGGAAACCCCGACGCCCCGGGGGCTGCAACTCAATCCTCACAGAGTGGCAGCAAGCCACACCAGGGGCGGCCCCTGCCATACGCTGGGCGACAGCTTCGTTTTGACACCTGGGGTGGCAGCACCAATCGGATTTTCGAACATCTGGTCAGTTAGCCAATCACTTCTCCATATCTGTGTCTCCTCCCTATAAGTCTGGCGCGCAATGCAACCCTTACAGAGCTCCTATTGGTCACAGCAGACATCAGTCCGCTGCTATGCCCGCCCCAATACGGAAGCAGTGGGATCCCAGCGATCCGAAAGCTGGTGGGTCCGACCATGGGGGAGCCCTGGGCAGCTCCGGGCACAGAGGGAGCGCCCACGCGGAT
The DNA here is from genome assembly GCA_964023405.1 of Apodemus agrarius. NCBI lineage: Eukaryota > Metazoa > Chordata > Mammalia > Rodentia > Muridae > Apodemus > Apodemus agrarius. Next base: position 142,187,165 of record OZ030005.1, read on the forward strand.
GCCACTGATGCTCACCGCGCTGTGGGTCGTCGTCGTGGTCCTGGAGCTGGCCTATGTGATGGTGCTGGGGCCTGGGCCACCCCCGTTGGGACCACTGGCCCGGGCCTTGCAACTGGCGCTGGCTGCTTATCAGCTGCTCAATCTACTGGGCAACGTGGGGCTCTTCCTGCGCTCGGATCCCAGCATTCGGGGGGTGATGCTGGCTGGCCGCGGCCTGGGCCAGGGCTGGGCGTGAGTGTCGGGAGTCGGTGGGCAGAAGCGGGATGCTGGGCGGGGGGTAGGGGGGCGCTGGTACCAAGAGAGGCCCCAGAACTTGAGGTGTCAGAAACCAGTGACGTTAGCATCCGGGTTGTTAGAGCCGTAGGTAGAACTCCTGTAGAACCTAGCATCCGCTACTTTTTCATTCAGATATTGAGCAGGCACTGTTCCGAGGACTCAAGTGAAAACAGATGCCCGAAGGGGCAGATAATAAAGATAAGCCAATAAAAAAGCAAATTGCATAAAATAGTTGGTAAAGGATGATAGGGAAACAAAAAATAGATCAGTGTAAAGAAGGCTAGAAGTTATTTTTATTATCTGTGTCTGTATCTATGATGTGTATCTGAGTCCAGGTGCGCGTGCCAAGGTACACAGGTGGAAGGTTCAGAAGAGTGAACAGGTCATTAGGCTTGTGAAGCAAATGCCTTTAACCACTGAGCCGTCTCCCCAGCATGAAGTTTCCATTTTAAATAGATGGTCAATTTTCAGTACAAGACTTTCAGGTGATGGATTCGTTAATTAGCTTGATTATTTAATTTATATTTTTCTAAAAAGCCATAGCATCCGCAAATATATTAAGACTAACTTGTTCATTTGCAACTAAAACCTAAAAATAAATAAGTGGCCAAGGTGGATGTCACTCAGGCATTCACACAAAGCCTTGAGGTGGTGGAGTCAGCCACTTGGAAATGTTTGAACTGGTTTCTGGGAGAGGGAAGTAGACCAAGAAAAGGCAGAAGCTACTGTATGCCCAGAATATTCCAGAACCACAAGGTGGGTGACTGGAGCAGAGAGGGAGAAGGGATGTTAGTGGCGGAAGCCCTGCCAAGCCTGTGAAAGCTTTGTTTCTCCGTGAGCTTGTCAGGAGGTTACCACTAATCGGAGGTGCCTGGCAAAGACAGTGACTGTTCTTGTTTTCCCAAGATGGTCTCTGAGGCTGAGATTGGGCATGGTCTGGGGTACTGAGAGCTACAGGGGGCACTGACCTGTGTCCTTGCCCCCACCCCCTGCAGTTACTGTTACCAGTGCCAAAGCCAGGTGCCACCACGTAGTGGGCACTGCTCTGCCTGCCGTGTGTGTATCCTACGTCGTGACCATCACTGTCGCCTCTTGGGCCGCTGTGTGGGCTTCCATAATTACCGGCCCTTCTTGTGCCTCCTGCTTCATGCCGCTGGTGTCCTGCTCCACATCTCAGTGCTGCTAAGCCCTGCCCTGTCGGCCTTGCTGCAGGCCCACTCAGCCCTCTACACCGTGGCCCTCCTGCTGTTGCCCTGGCTCATGCTACTCACAGGTGGGGAGCTTTCTGAACCTTTCGGGAGCCAGAGACCCTTGTACTGGGCTGGGGAGCAAGGTCCCTTCCCATGGGAGGTGTGGTGTCCAGCTGGTTCTCTTGGCCAGTGCTTTGGGAACCCAGTCCCAGGGTTATTTAAGGAGAGAGGGAAGCCTGCCTCTTAGCTGAGTGTGAAGTACTGTACTTTACCTGGTGCTCCAAGAGCAGAGTTCTGGCCCCCAGAATCAAGAAGGACCCCAGAGCTTGCTACAGAAGAGGAAAGGCTGATTGAGAGCCCATGGGTTGGGATGCTAGAAGCTTATCTTAGGGGAGGTGGACCTAATGATCCAAATGTCACACACACACACACACACACACACACACACACACACACACACACACACACACACACACAGAGAGAGAGAGAGAGAGAGAGAGAGAGAGAGAGAGAGAGAGAGAATGAATGAGAATGAGTCCATTGCATGTACACAAACCCTGAAAGGAACAAACGCAGTTTCATGGACACGGTGAGAACTAGGGCAAGAACGATGGGTCAGGACTGGGTGGTAGAGGCCATGTGGTCATGAATGCTGGGGTGAGTCAGGTCTGACTTGATGGGGCAGTGGGGAGCCAGTGAAAGTTAGGGGCAGGGAAGCTCTTCCCTTTGGGAATTGGGAGGAGACTTGGTTGAGTTGGGTTCTGGCTGGGTTCTGGCTGGTGTGAGCACTCCTCTTTCCTCTGACACCTCCTATGGATTTGCGTATCTTTGTCCCTTCTGGCTAGACACTCCTTTGTTTCCTGAATCCTTTCTCCAGACCTTTCCACTGTACCTGTTAACCTTGTTCTGCAGTTTCCCTGGCCACTCAGAGAAGTCACCATGCCTCCTCATCTTATTGAATCCTACCTCTGTCCCAGCAACACCCGTGCACGCACGTGCGCACACACATACAGGAACATGTGCACACGCATGCACACACACACACACACACACACATGCACAAGCACTCTGCTCACTGGGTCTGTGTTTTCTGTAAAGGCTGGGTGCTTTCCTGCAGGTATCATAGCTTACCTCACTGTCCCCAGACACTCACTTGGGCTCCCAGCCTCTCAACCCCAGAATCTGTTGAACCAAAAGCACCAACTGCCAACGGCCTTACCCATGCCCAGAAGGCTTGCTTGAATATTCCTCTCTTCCTTTCTTGACTATTTCCTCCTTCCCTCTCTTCTTCCCTCCCTCCCTCCCTCCCTCTTTCTCTCCCTCCTTCTCTCCTTTCTTCTTTCCCTCCCTTCCTCCTTCCCTCCTTTCTTCCCTCCCTCCCTTCCTTCCTATACAGTCTTGCTGTGTAGTCCAGGCTAGCCTTGAATTCATAATCCGCTTCATCAACTCTCCAAATATTGGCCTTACAGGCATGTGCTCACTTCTGACTTCCATTTCTTGGCCTGTGTGTCATTTCCCCCAACGCTTACATCCACATCTATTTTTTGTCAGAACTCAGAAGGGTTCACTATTCATCTTGCCTTGTCTTGCTAGCATGGAGCCTTTCATTTCCACCATTCTCCTGCCAGCATCTCCAGCCTCTTAGCTCAGCTTCCCTCCCCTGGCTGCTGAGAGCTGTCAGATACACGGGGTGGGAGAGCTTTGAAAGCTGGCGTACTCTGGCTGGAGGCCTCTGCTTTTGTCTGTGCCTGTTCCTGGGCACAGCTCTCTTTATTGGTGTTCCTGGGGGTTCCCACACACCTCCTTATTTTGCCTTCTCCTTTAAAGGACTTGTGCAGGCTTACAGCTGCTTTCTTCATGCTCATTCCTCTCCTGGCTCCCACCTGGTCTCCGTTCTGCCCTTCCTAGGATGGCACAAGCCAGGCTGTCTAGAAAATCCAGCTCTCTACTTGCTTTAGGGACCTGTCAGGTTCAGATGCTTCCAGCGTCACATTCTTAGCAGTTTTGCCCTTGGTATCATCTACAGCTCAGGCTTTGAGATTTCCATCTCTACCTTCTGTTTTGTTTTCCCTTTCTTTCTTCAAGATTTATTTATTTATTTTATGAATGTGAGTACACTGTAGCTGTACTGATGGTTGTGAGCCATCATGTGGTTGCTAGGAATTTTAATTCAGGACCTCTGCTCGCTCTGGTCGCTCCGGCTTGTACTATATCTAAGTACACACCGTGGCACCATAAGAGGGCATCAGATCTCTTTATGCATGGTTGTGAGTCACCATGTGGTTTCTGGGATTTGAACTCAGGACCTTCAGAAGAGCCCTTAACCACTGAGCCATCTCTCCAGCCCCTTGGTCTTCCTTTCACCTGGTCTCCACACACTTGGTAAATTGTACTTGAGTATAGGAAACCTCTTCCCTCATTCTGGCATGGCCTGCTGTTCTTGGAGCACCTCCCTTCAGGTTTCCAGTGCATACAGATGTACTGTGCAACAGGACTTAAACTGCCAGAACAGTGACACTGTCTCTTAAGAGAGTCTCTACTGGACAGGATGTTGTCGCTCTCCCTTTTATCAAAATAGTGAAGTCTATTCTTTCTACCCTTAGTATCTTTTTTTTTTTTTTTTTTTTTTTTTGCACAGAACTTCTGCCATGGTTGGGGATGTGTGTGTGTGTGTGTGTGTGTGTGTGTGTGTGTACTTGTGAAGGTCAGAAGACAATCTTGGGCACCTTCTACCTTCTGTTTAAGGGAGTATCTCATTGGCCTGGAACTTCACCAACTAGGCCAGGCCGGCTAGCCAATGGGCTCCAGAGATACACCAGTGTCCTCCTCCCATCCAATCCCCGCTGGAGTTACAGCATATGTCACCACACCCAGGTTTTTACACGGGTCTTGTGGATCTGAACTCAGAGCCGCATGCTTGCACTGCATGAGCCATTTCCTCAGATCAAGAACTTTTATTGACACAAAACATCATTTTAGCCAGTTGGAAGTGGATAACTCAGTAGATTTTAGTATATTCCTAAATATACAAATGTCTGCATTTAGTATGGAGACATTAGTATCTAATTTCGGAACATTTTCACTCCAGAGAGAAATGCTGTGTCCAGTAAGAGCACCTCTCGTGACCCCCTAGGTTCCCTCAGCCCTGACCATCATCAGTGTGCTCTCTGCATGCGTTTACCCATTCCAGACCACTCACAGCAAGCATGTCCCGCGACTCACGGCCCTTCACGCCCGCTTCTTTCACTTAGCACAGTGTTTCATGGCCTCTGGAGGTCAAATAATTATTCAGCAGGAACTAGCTGCCCACTGAGGTCACGATGGTGAGTGATATAGTTTTTCACGTAACACACATCCCAGGTGTAACTAACTGAATTTACAGAATGGAGGCATGAGTGTCTTTGGTGGGAGGAGGGCAGGATTGGGGTTTGAGGAGGCCAGCCCACTGCTATTCCCTGAGACCCTTCCTGTTTTCTCCCCACAGGCAAAGTGTCTCTAGCCCAGTTCGCCCTGGCCTTTGTGGTGGACACGTGTGTGGCAGGTGCGCTGCTGTGTGGTGCCGGGCTGCTTTTCCATGGGATGCTGCTGCTTCGGGGCCAGACCACCTGGGAGTGGGCTCGGGGTCACCACTCCTATGACCTGGGCACCTGCCACAACCTGCAGGCAGCCCTAGGGCCTCGCTGGGCCCTAGTCTGGTTCTGGCCTTTTCTAGCCTCTCCTTTGCCTGGAGATGGGATCACTTTCCAGACTCCAGCAGATGTGGGTCTTGTGACTTCCTGAGTACAGGGTACAGGGCAGACGGGAGCAGAGGGGCGAACTGGGAACGTGTTTTTAGCTTCATTCCAGCCACAGGAGGGAGGCCAGGTTGCCCCTTCATGTGTGTAGTGGGCAGCTCTAGCTCCTTTGAACCTGCCTAATGTGGGTTCTTCATCTCTCTAGTTGGCCCTTTTGGCAGAGGAGGGTCTAGCAAGGGGGCTACTTGGCCTGACTGGCTCCCCCTCTACACTAAAGTGCCAACCTGGTTCTTGGCCTCCCCCATCTTTGCCAGGTTCCTATCCCTCACCCTCACTTTGTTGGTTTGGTTGTTGTTTCCCAGTTCCCATGTCGTGCCTGGAGACTACAGAAGGCCTGAGATCACAACGGGCCAGGGCTCTGCCTCCTCTGACCCTGGCAGGGTGTGGTGGGATCCAGGCAAGGAGAATCCACACGTGCTCTAGAGATTAGCACTCCATCGAAACAAGTCTGCAGCAGGGGGTTGGAGGAAGATCTTGTAGCTCACTTGTATGTGGGACCACAGTTAGGATCTTTCTTCTGTAAAAAACAGAAAAGCCCTGCTAGACCATGTGACAAGATTGTGGGGTAGAAATGTAGACCTTACTGGCCTCAAACTCAAGGAAATCCACCAGCTTCTCCTTTCTGAGTGCTAGGATTAAAGGCGTTTGCGACCATGACTGGCCTAAGAGGTTAGGTTTGAACCCAGGTCTTTGAATATGGTTTACTTTTGCACAGCTGAAGTGAGGAAGGGAACATCAGGGCCAAACAGCCAGCTTCCAATCGCTCCAGAGTTCATGTGTGTGTGTGTGTGTGTGTGTGTGTGTGTGTGAAAGAGAGAGAGAGAGAGAGAGAGAGAATGGTTGTGTGCATGCATGAGCATGTATGTGTGGGTACCCATGGAAACAAGAAGAGGGCATATTGTTTCTGAGATGTGTCCAAATTACTGCATGTAGTGGTATGATCCTCTTTTTCTCTTCCACATGGAGATCTGAATATACCGTAACCAAACACGTTCTATTTTCTCCCACTGGTCATTTTCCCACCCCACCCCCACCCCATGTCCACTCCCCCACTTAGTGGGAATCATGCCCTCGGAGCCCTTGCTCTTCCATACCAATCTGAGAATCCGCGCTTCAGATTTCAGCAATGAAAGCCCACCTTGAAATAAGTGGAATCCAATGGACTATATGTTAGCTTGGAGAAAATCAATGTGAGATTCAACTTTTCAGGTCATGAACATGGTTTATAAGTATTTTTATTTTTTGAGATAGGATCTTACTTTGTAGCTTTGTAGCTGTGGTTAGCCTAGAAATTACTATTTAGGCTAGGCTGGCCTCAAACTTAAGAGATGTCTCTGCCTCCTAAGCACTGGGATTAAATGTGTATATCACCATGCCAGCTTTAAATATTTTCAATAAAGCTTTTTTTTTTTCTGACAAAGATCATGTCTTTTGAGTGGATTTATTTTTATATTTTATATTTTAATGTTACTATAAAGGATTTAGGAAGAGATTGCTGAGCTCACATAAAGAACACTAGATTTTTTAAAGATTAATTTTCACCGGGCGGTGGAACAGAGAAATCCTGTCTCAAAACAAAACAAAACAAAACAAAACAAAACAAATCAAAACTAAACAAAAAAAAGTAAAAAAAAAAGTGAAGGTACATTCTACATTACAGTGATCCTACCCATGCAGAGAAGCAAGAACCATAAAAATAGTTTTAAATAACTTATTTGTTTTTATTTTATTATGTGCATTGGTGTTTTGCCTTCATGTATGTCCATGTGGGAGTGTCAGATCTTGGAGTTACAGACAGTTTTGAGCTGCCATGTGGATGCTGGGAATTGAACCCTCATCCTTTGGAAGAGCAGTCAGTGCTCTTAACCACTGAACCATCTCTCTAGCCCCCTGTAAAAATATTTTAAATGTTAAAGGAAGCCAGATGTGGTGACTCACACTTCTTAACCCAGAATTCAGAAAGTTGATGCAGGAATGTCGGTGAAAGTTCAAAGCCATCATGGGTTACATAGCTCCAGGCCAGTCTGAACTGCCGTCTCCACCAAAATTGTTTTTTAGAGGAAGAACAAAGATGTTATGATTGCATAAACGAAAGAATCTATAATGAGGGGCCATTGAGACAGCCCAGCAAGTAAAGATACCCACTGCCAAACCTGGGGACCTGAGTTCAACTCCAGGTCCCACGTGGTGGGAAAAATCAAGTTACCCTCTGACCTCCACACATGTGCTGTGGCGCAGGTATGCCTCTCCTGTGTACACAAAAGGAAAATTAATCTTTTTTTTTTTGTTTTTTTTCGAGACAGGGTTTCTCTGTGTAGTCCTGGAACTCAATTTGTAGACCACCAGGCTGGCCTCGAACTCAGAAATCCGCCTGCCTCTGCCTCCCAAGTGCTGGGATTACAGGCGTGCGCCACCACGCCCAGCCTTTTTTTTTACTTTTTATTTAAACATTTTATTTTATGCTTTTGAGTGCCTAATGCCAAAAAAGGTGGTCAGATCCCCTGGAGCTGGAGTCACAGGCGATTGTGAATCATGCCATATGGGTGCCAGAAACGGAGCCCAGATCCTCTGCAAGACCAGCAACTGTTCCTCATCACTGAGCCACCCTTCCAGCTAGGTTGTTTTATTAAATAAATTCATTATGAAATTCTATTTATATTGTAAAGAGAATAAAGACCCATTCTTGGGCCTGGAGGGAGAGGCCAGACCACTGGATGGAGTTTCAGGCTGTGCCCCTTGGGGGCTTTGCTGTGGCTGTAGGTGACCCTGCACAAGCCCCTCTCAGAGAGGCCTGGGTTTCTGTGCAAAAAGAAAACTCTCCGCCTCTCCCCACCCCAGATGAAGCACTCTGTATTTTTGCTTTATTCTCTGGCCTCTGGTTCAATATCAGTTAACGCTCTTGAGTGCTTCCTGTTCCCTCTCCCCCCAAAATATAAAACAAAATCAATTCATTATGAGTTTTTGTTTAATTAGATGCTGTTAGGCTACACACATTTACAAATACAAAACTTAAAGAGAAGAAAATATGGGCCAGGCTGTAATCCCAGCACTTGGGAGGCAGAGGCAGGCGGATTTCTGAGTTCGAGGCCAGCCTGGTCTACAAAGTGAGTTCCAGGACAGCCAGGACTACACAGAGAAACCCTGTCTCAAAAAACCAAACCAATACACACACACACACACACACACACACACACACACACACTGAACAGAGGAGTTCAGAACTAAGAAAAACAATTTGAAACTCAAGAAAAGCTTACACAATTCTCATTCTCAGAAAACAAAGCAAAAAGATGACCATGAAAGAAGAGAGAACATTAGGATCAATTAGTGCTCTCAGGAGCAGCCATGTGTTAGACATTGAGCTTACCAGGATCCCAGACAGAGAACAACAGGCCAGCCCAGAGGAGGAATGCCCATCTACCCCAAAGTAACAGTTAGGACAGAGCACAAAAGACATGGGAGCTTTGTCATAGGAAAACTGTTCCTGGCTTTGTTTTACTACCCAAACTGTTACATATGTGAGTGGAATACAGCAGTGTCCAGACAAGCATTGGTATAACGACTTAGTCAGGGTTCTCTAGAGTCACAGAATTTATTGTAATAACTTACAGTCTGCAGTCCAACTAACCCAACAACAGGCAGCTGTGAATGGGAAGTCCAAGAGTCTGGTAGCTGCTTAGTCCTACGAGGCTGGGTGTCTCAGCTGCTCTTCTGTGTAGGCTGGAATCCTGAAGAAGTCGGATCCAACAGATGTGCTGGCGAGTAAGTATAAGCAGGCAAAGCAGCAGCAAGCCTTCCTTTCCCATCGTCCTTATTTATCTAGGCCTCCAGCAGAAAGTATGGCTGAGATTAAAGATGTGTACCACACGCCCGGACCTAAGATGTTCTTGGAATTTGTTCATGCCTCTGTCTCCTGGGATTAAAGGCATGAGTCACTTTCCCTGGCCCTGAGCTTTCCATGGTCACTGTGCTTCAAGATCCAGGTCAGAAGCCTGTGTCTTCCGGCCTCAAGATCTGGATCACACGTGTGCCCTCCATTTCTGGATTGTAGTGCAGGCCAGACACAGTCAAGTTGAAAACTGGGGATAACAGTTTTACAATGGTGAGTTTTACAATGAAGTTACCCTGGTACCCCAGGGCAGAATAAGAAAGAAGACATGGAACCCAGGAATCAGGGGCTCTAACCCTGAGATAACAGGAAAAGGAACTCTCTTATAGAGGAGTCTACACAGAAGCAAGGTATGAAGGAAGTGTCCCGAAAAAAGAACTGAGATTGGATGGGGGAAATTTTCAATGGTATATAAGAAAACTAAGCAATGAAAGAAATTAAAGTTAAACCAAGTGCCGATTCATGAAAACATCTAAGAGTTCAAAACTGGCTATAGTTAATTCTCAGCTTTACTGAGACTTTCACAAATCAATATAAACAGCAATGCCAACAATGAGTACTGATAACCTAAAGCATGGAGAGCAGGAGAGGCGTCTCAAGAGCAACAAACACTCATCTGCTACAACGGAGTCAATGGGTGATGCCTAAGAAGGATACTGGGTAGCTCACAACCACCTGTAACTCCAGCTCCTGGAGATCCAGATGCCCTTTTCTGGCCTCCTTGGGCACCTGTACTCACAGACATACCCCACACACACACACATAATTTTAAAAGAACCTCTCTCTCTCTTTATATATATATATATATATATTTAAATAGTTAATGAAAATGGATGTTGTACAGGAATGGTCCTGTGGAATGGGAAGAGGGCATTTTACTTTAAATAGTCTATTCCAGATCACTATATAGGTGTGTTTTTCAAAATAAGTATTGTGTTAAAAAAGAGACTCTTCTCATCCTTAAGGTCCACAATTTCCTAGAGCTCTCACTCCCGTGAGTACTGTACTCTGCACTGTTTATGCTTCACGTTCTTTTATGTGCATAATGTGCATGGCAGATATTTCTTACCAGGAAAGCATAGTGTGCCATTGTGTTTCATGGTAGGGCCTGGGCACATCTCACCCCTTGTATCATCATGAATAGCTATGCAAAGAGCACACATCAAATATTTTTGTTCTGATTTCACAAATTGACTTGGGTGAAAGGGACTGGGGTGCCATGACCCAACACATAACCTGGCCCCATGATAGCACATGACACCAGTGACAAGGGCTCAACACCTTGGGCAGACCTTCCTTCCTGTTTGGTGCTGCAGGTTAGGCTGGGGCTTCTGACTCACAGGAACACTCTGCCCCCATCCCCATCTCATCTTCCCATCTCCAGTTAGACCTCCCGCCTGGTCCAGCTCTGCTCCCCCTCCCCCGCTGGCCAGTGCACAAAGAACCCTTTGCTATCCTTGCTCAGGAGGTGCCTGTCTTGAGGGCAGTATGAAGAGGAGGATGGGCTATTTCTTGTGTCCAGGCCCTTTCTCTCTTTGGAAGGGTCAAGGTGGGCAGTGTCACCCTAGTCCCTGAGTAGACACAGAGGCTGTTACTGGGTAGTGGTGGCCAACTTAGAGACATTGGTTTTGTGGACAAAAGCTGTGCAGTTAAGTAACGCCTTCTTGGACCAATTCTTTCCTTCCTCCTGAGGAGCTGCCTAGCTTGAATGGTGCTAGAGCTCACAACGGCTTAGAATGAATCCAGGCAAACCTCTTGTACTGGAGAGGTGGTGGGAGCCTGCAAGCTGAGTGTGTGTGTGTGGGGGGGGCACACACCAGGCTGAACCTGATCAGACTGGAGAGAATGCTGCTCTCCATGAAGCAGGGCTCCTGCTTCTCAAGTGATTCAGCACGCTCTCCGATGGGGGCGGGCATCCTGACACTTGACATCTAAACACCTCTTCCTTTAGTCTTCAGCCCTGGTGTGTGCCTGTTCAGTGACCCCAGGCATATTCTGGCCACCACACTGTAAATATTCCACCCTCTGGACCATCGTGGGCTCCTGGATCTAAGTGCATTCTGACGGCACTATGGCAGCTGCCTCTTGGGTCACTTCCCAGGTCCAGAAACAGCTCTCCCAGTGCCACCAGCCCCAGCCCGCTCTCTAGATTAGCATTCCACCTCAGAACACTGTCTCTGGACATGGGCATGCACGATGAGCCCTGCTGTGTGCACCTAGCTCTTCACGTGGCTCCCTTCTATGTGCACCAGCTCCTCTGGCAATCTCTGTAGCTGATCTAGGACCCGAGGATAGAGCCCCGTGTCCCTGGGCTTCAGGGTGGAAGGTGGAGCCGCTCTTGGGCTGAGAAAGCCTAGCACACGTGCCTGTGAACTAAGCTGGCACCGTCCTCACCCCTGCAGCTTCAAAGGGCATAGAGGATCAGTACCAGCCGACATCTCAAGTCCTCGATCAACTGTGGCCTTGATCTGAAATAGGTGAGAGGGGGGGAGGGAGGGAGGGAGGGAGGGAGGAAGGAAGGAAGGAAGAACGGCGGACGGACGGATTGGGACTATGCTCACCCTGACTACCTCATATTTCTTCCCTGGGACCTGGGGAGAGTGCAGAGTGGCAGGAGGGGGGTAGGGTGGTGGTGCCGGGGTTGGGTGGGTTCCGAGGGAGGAGGGGCTGAATCTGAGCACTCCGTGTCTTGTTGCTCGGGCCTCTGGCAGAGGTGGGCAGCAAGGGACCATTTCAGAGAGGAACAGGGAGCTGATGGCCCACTACATTGCTGCTGGGGGAAGTAGTCTGGCGACACTGGATGTCACCGGATCTGACTGGCTCCATTCTGTGGAGGCTTGAATGCTGGCCCAGGGCTCAGGCAGCTGCCAGACCCTCACTCACAGGCATGTTGATGTGGGCACTCAGCAGGGGAGCACTATGGCCTTCCCGAAGCACCAGCACCTAGGGAGGAGAAGACATGGCAGAGGGGGCAACTTGACCTCTCCTCTTCACTAACAGCAAATCTGTCTGTGCCGGCTCAAGTGACAGGGTGACAGGCTCCCAGCCTACCTGCCAAGGAGATGGGAAGGCTGAGAGGTGTCTGCTGTGCTCACACACCCTGTCACAGCCCAGGGCCCCAGCAGTCTTCTCCACCCTCATCCTACTGCCTCCCCAGGGTCCCACTTGCCTCTCTGAAATAGCCACCTACCTTAATCATGTCTGAGATGCCCTTGCTACTGAGACTCTCCACAAAGGTCTCCAGTGGGTAACTGAGTCCTGGTACCAGCAAGGGAACCTATTTAGGGAACAGAAATAGATTAGCCCTCAAAGCCCACGTACAGACAGCACCTGGCAGACTAGAAAGCACTTACACCTATCCCCTCAGGACGCTTCAGCTGGGCGGGTGTGGCTAACCAGCTCCAGGGAGCAAGGCGCAGGGAGGGCCAGTGCTTGCCTGGGGCCCAAGTGTCTGTGGTTAAGCCTAGACCTCCTGAGGTCTGACTCCTCTCTGTTCCAGAGTTTTGATTACTGCTTCTCCCAACTTGAGGACACCTTAGCCCTGGGGACCAGGTCCTTTGCTGCTGCAGTGCCTGGGGCAGAGAGTAGCTCCTTTTCTTCAGCAGGGACAGCTGGGAAGCCCCACGAGTTCTGGAGCCCCCTGCCCTCTCCAATCAGGGGTGCAGAGGAAAACCTCATACAGCTGTTTTCCAGCTCCTTCTGTGTGGCTTCCTGGGGTCTTTTTGGCTGGGAGAAAGGCAGTGGAGGCAGGGGCTGAGTCTAGTCTCTGGCTGTGTTGGTCTATTGGTCACCCCCATACTCTTACTGGAACCTAATATGAGCACTTCATCAGCCCCAGCCCTGACTGTTGGAGCCTATGCCAGCGTGGAGATCTGTACCTTAAAGAAGGCCCGAGGCAGGGCATAGAGCGCCTCATTGTACAGGAAGCAGACCTGCAACCCCAGGACTGGCCGAGCAGTTGAAGTATTCTGCAGGTGAAGTGTGAGCTTAAAGGTAGGGCCCAGGCCTTGAACCTGTGGAGAGAGTAAAATGGAGAGGCCCTTAGGACCCATTGCCTTGAACACTGAATACCACCATCGTGCCTGCTGCCTCTCCATCAAGGGCCTCACGATACTCTTCCATCTGTCTGCTTCTTAAAGGGCACAGATGCGGCAAAGGCACAAATCAGGGATGATCTTGATGGATTCTACTTAGCAAGATGCAAGTACAGTGGCTGGCTCAGGGCTGCCGCTGTGCTTATCACTGTCCCCAGGGCGTGACTGCCTTCTTTCCCACCCTGGTGGCTCAGTGACTTAAAGGCCACCTCCTCCTATTCTAAGTAGCTCAGTAACCCTTTATCTTCTGTATCTAGTAGCCACTCTTCAGAAAAGAAACAACTGAAGGTGGACATGGTGGCACTGGGGAGGCAGGGGCAGGAGGATCTCTGAGTTTGAGGCCAGCCTGGTCCACAGCGTGAGTTCCAAGACAGTGCTACACAGAGAAACCATGCCTTGGGGAGGAGGGAGGAAAAAAAAAGGAATAGAAAATACAGAATACAGGTGGCTCTGAAAACACACTCAGGCTCACTCAGAAGCAGTGAGGACCCTCAGGCTTGTGTGTGTGTGCATGTGTCTGTGTGTATACCCAGGGTCAGGTCAGGGTGAACCTTTCTGGTACCAGGCAGTTCTGAATCCACAGGCTGCCCGTGCCAACAGAAATCACTCCATACCCTCATCTGTGGCCAGGAGGATCTCTCCAGGTTCCTGGGCTACACAATGTCCCACTGTACCTGCTCTGTGCTTACCATACCCCACTCCAGCCTAGGGGTCTGTTTGAGGTACAGAATGGAACAAAAGAGCATGTGTGCCCTCTGTGGAAGCCACAGAAGAGGAAAGTTCAGAAGGCTGAGCGGCACTCTCAGGAGGACAGGGCCTCAGGCTCCAGATGTGTGAGGCGCTGAGATGGGAGCACGGGGCTAGGTGGCTTGGCAGTGGCTCTGGGCACTCACCTGTGCAGCAGGGAGGGTGCCACTCACCCCTAGCCTAACGTCCCTCCTGGATACTTACCACAGCGTGCAGCTTGAGTGGCTCCCGAGCTGTGGTTGACATGGGGCTCAGGCTGGACTCCAGGGCCTGAACATAGGCTCTGGCAGCTCGCAGGCGCAGCAGGTAGAGGTCAGTCTGGAAGGTCCGGTGCATGGCTGCAGAGGCAACATGAAGGCTGACGCAGTGCAAGGCAAGAGTACTCTTGCTTAGATTATGGGAGAACAGGAAAGGAAGGCGTAACCAGATAGGCAGGGCAGGGCCTGCAGACGCTGGGAAGATCGGGACGGGAGGCCATGCTGGACGCTGTGGGCCACACCCTCCTCCACCTCCTTCCCGGCTCTCCTACCACCTCACTGCTCACACAATCTCAGGCTCCATCCCTGCTCCTCTTGTTCAGCCCTCAAGGCTGGATTTCACAGTTTCAAGGCTGATTTTGGCCTTGGTCTTCTCACCCACCATCTTGTTCTCTGGATAATACAGGACTTGCCCTGATTCTGCCATCCCAAAGAACACCAGCTTCCAGCTCCTAAAGGCTTCAAATTTGTTCCCATACCCACATGCTAAGCCCCAGATGTGCAGACACTGCAGTATGGTCATTGGTGCCCAGGCCTGCCTCTGCTTTGAACTACCTCTTAGTCATCTCCATCTAAGGCCCTGTCTACACCAAGCTCAACCTCCACCCACTGCCCCCACCCTTAAGTCCCCTTGTTTGATC
>OZ030005.1:142207052-142257052 GCA_964023405.1 Apodemus agrarius
GGGCAGAGAGTGAGGAGGGGTAGGGGCTAGAGTCACACCTTGTGGGTGAAGCCATGCAGACTCTCTTGGGTGCTGCCCACCACCAGGATCTTGTGTGCACGGACCAGCCCCACAGGCTGGGCACTCAACTCGATGCAGTACTTGGGGTATTTGGAGTCTCTGGAATAAAAACACGATCCCTCTGCCCAGAGAGGCCTTGCGTCTAGCTGCCTGGCTGAGCCCTCTAGGTTAACCCGAGGGCATCCCTGGTCCTGAGCACATGATGAAATCATTTATCCACCTACCATTTAGAAGATGTGTGTCCCTGGAGGACACCAGATACATTTTCCTACTCTCTCCTTCTGCCCTTCGCTATGGTGACAAGTGTCCTGGGATTTCAGAGTTCTGAATACGGTTTACCTTAGAGTGGTCTAGCCAGTGCTATTGGACTTGGGAAGTTTCTTGGTTTATCAGAAAAGGGTGGCCCATCAGTTTTCTGGTCTTTCCTTCTTAGTTTTACTTTTCCAGACAGAGGGAGTGATTTCTGCCTTTCAACCACAGCTGCGACCCACTTTGTCCAGGCTGTGTAAAGACTGCATCTCACTGGCTTCTGGGCTCTGGTGCATGCCCCCTTCATGCCGCCAACCCAGATGATGTTTCTTTTCCCACTGAGTCTCCATCTCCTCTCAATAAGTACTCATCTAACTTACATTATTTTTACTATATGTCTTCCCCAGGAAGGCGGGAACCATATTTACAGCCTTCCACTTACCAGTGAATCTCCAACCCCCTGGACAGTACTGATGCACAGAAGATGCTCAATAAATGTACTGAGTTAACAGACTGTCTGGAGGGCTGGGGAGCTGGCTCAGAGGCTAAGAGTACTAATGCCTTCTAAGAGACCCAGACTTGATTCCCTGCATCTGTATCACTGCTTAACAGTTATCTGAAAATCTAGTCCCAGGAGGCTGATGACCTCTTCTAGCCTCTGAATATCACATGCATGTGGTATACAGATATGCACGTGGGCAAAATACTCATAAACATAAAATAATTTAGCTGGGCAGTGGTGGTGTACACATTTAATCCCATCACTAGGGAAGCAGAGGTATGCTGATTTTGTGCGTTTGATGCTACAGAGGTCTACAGAGCAAGTTCCAGGACAGCCAGAACCACAGAGAAGCCCCGTCTCAAACAAACAAACAAGCAAACAAACACACACACACACTGTCTAGAACATCAAACTAACGCATGTGTCACATACATTATAAGACAATATAACAAATACAAGAGATTGTATCTGCTTCTGACTGCTTCCTCCACCCTCTGACTGCTTCCTCCACACTCTGACTGCTTCCTCCGCCCTCTGACTGCTTCCTCTGCCCTCTGACTGTGCTGTTCTCCTATTACAGCCCTCATGCCTGCCCATAAAACTCTTACCCATCAGGCTCCTCTTCCCTTCTACCCTCAAACCACCAGTTGTCTGAGGCCACAGCTGTAGCTACCTTCTCAGGATATAGATGCTTCCATTTCGGCAGGCAGCAGTCAACCGGAACTCCACATCAAACTGGCCGGAGACCTCCAGGAAGACGGGGACACTGGGCAGGCTCATCTGCAGAGAAAATGGCGCAAACCTACTGACCATGGTGGGAGGAAACTGTTAATTCTTGACTAAAATCCTGATCTCTTCCTTCACTTCCTACTGGTCACAGATCTAAGTCTACACTATTTGGCTAAACCCTGTCACCTCCAGCAAAGTATGAGAGTTATGTAAGTAGATATACAAAGGTATTTGAACAAGGAAAACCCCTGGAGCAGCATTAATAATAGTAAAAATCATTTAGGTGGACACCAAGTGGCCAGGTAAATACATGTACGTATGCATTTGCATATAGCACTACACAGAGAAGGTGGAGCCTTTAAAAGGGCTGATATGAAGCTGCAGTGGTGGCACACCCCATAAAACCAGCACTTGGGAAATGGAGCCAGGAGGATCACAAGCCACAAGTCCTGGGCTACACTGCAAAAAAAGCAAAGAATAACGACAAAAAGGTTGACGAGGTTTTGTGAACAAAGGAAGACACTAATGTTATACAGTAACGTGAAAAGAACAAACTTGTGGATGTACGCACGAGCCTGTATAAGAACACGCACTGTTTGCACTTTTGACTTTACCAAACCTAGACTCACCTGAGAGGAGTTTCAGTGGAGGAGCTACTTAGGTCAGGCTGCCCCGTGGGCAACTGTCTTGTTAACTGAGTTGGCAAGGCATACCTTGAATGTGGGCAATGTGAATTCCCTGGCTGGGCCCTGAGCTGTGTGAGCCGAGCAGCTGCAGACACCGCCTGTGCCGACACGGCCTGCGTGTGCTCCTTCCTCTCTGCTCTCCACTGTGGATGTGATGTGATGGCTGTTGGGAGTCCCTGCCTCCCTTCCTTGAAATGGTAAGCTGTAACCCAGAGCTGTCAGTCAACCAAGCCCTGTCCCCCCCGAGCTGCTCTTGGTCAGAGTGTTCTGTCACAGCAGCAGTGATGAACTAGAAATATAATATGCCTCTCTATAAAGCAACAATGTCTGAGCCACGCTAGACGACTATTCCACACATGAGAATGTCTGAAAGGATCCGTGCTGAACCTTTCACACCAGACTTAGGAGTGGTGAGCTTTTGGGACATCTAATCTTTCTCTATGCTTAGCTACACTTTCTGATCAGACGCTGCCCACACTGGGAGAACAAGAGGAACACAGCCTGGCTTTATATGTAACCAGGGACAGACCTGATACTGACCTTGGACAAAATGGTGAAGGCCTCAGGGTCCAGCACTAGGAGTTCCTTGTTCTCTGTGCCTAGCACCAGACAGGACACTGCGTCCTCATCCGCCAGGTTCTTCTTCAGGGTGGTCATGGTGGTGATGACCGTCTGCAGAAGACCCCACAATGTTCCCAGACACCCGAGAGTCCGAAGAGGGAGGGGAGAGGGCAAAGGAGGAGCGAGCGTGAGAAGCACCTGAGTGTGGATGGCAGAGGCGTCTCCTCTACAGACCTGAATGCTTAATAATTACAACTGTCTAAGCCACTTATGAGCCACTCAGGCTCAAAACCAGCACGCCACACATTTAAGAGCTGGGTGTGACTCACACCTGGAGTCAAAGAATTGTGGCAGCAGGAGCTGTAGGACTGCTGCATGTTCAAGGCCAGCTCGGCTTAAACCTCAGTTCCAGGCTAGCCGACCTTGTTTCAAACAAACAAACAAACAAACACTCCAAACAACAGAAAGGCATGTTATAAAAGAAGATCCAATGACATGGGCATCTGCAGGCAGCAGGCACACATGCAGTGCACATGTGTACATGCAGGAAACATTCATAAAATAAAATATATCTTTCAAAAATGTTTACAATCCAGGAGCCTTTAATCCCAGCAGTCGGGAGGCACAGACAGGAATCTGTAAATTCAAGGCCAGCCTGGTCTATACAGTAAGCTCCAGGATAGCTGGGACTATATATAAAGTAATGTATGTGAACATAGAAACATGCTAGAAGCTAAACCCTCAGGCAGGAACACTGGCTCTCTCTGAGCAATGAGACCAGAGCTTTCCTGGAACTCCCCAGGAGACACCTGTTCATTCTGTAATTATTACTGGATATCAAAATGGAAGGCTTCATTTTCAAAGAGTTTCTCTATGAAACTAGCAGAATCAAAATGTTCTTTTTGAATGAAAGTGCTGTATGCTGTGCAGGCATCATTACAATTGCACAGAGGGATGCTGGAGGGGTGCTGGGTACATGGTGAGGCGAACCACTGAGGGCAGTGGTGTGAGCCTGCACACTCAGCACTGGGAGGCAGAGGCAGGAGGATGGGGAGCAAAGCCAAACTCAGCTAATGAGGAGCTGTCACGAAAAGCAACCAGCCGGTCAAACAAATGAAAAAAATCATAACCAATTAACGAGCTACTAAAATTAGAGTTCTCAAAGGCTACGTAAGGCTCAAAATATGGTGTCCTCAAGATGTTACTCAAGGGAAGCAGCATAAAATGCACATTTGTGAAGGAAATGCTCAGAAATGGCAAGAAGTGGGTGTCTCTAGGTAGTGGAATCGTCCTTTACAGTTCTCTTTTAGTTTTTGAATATTCTGTAATAAGAATGCAATTATCTTTATCCTCAAGAATATAAGTATGATAATCTTAGTTCAGCATAATTGTTTCATAGCCATCCATCCCTGTTAACTAGAAATGTAGAAGGCTCTCTGCTTTGTAGTGTCACTGGAAGGAAAACTATAGTGCCACTGGCCAGGCTTGGTGTTAGAATTAACTGATTACGTGGTCTTTTTTAGTGCTTGGAGCTGGAGATACAGTTCTGTTGGTAAAGTGCTTGCCTGCTGACCAGGAGCTGAGTGTGATCCTCAGAAGCCATGCAAGAACTGCCAGGCATGGTGACGCCTCCCTGTAAAGCCAGCGCTGGGGAGGCAGAGGCAGATGGATCCAGTGACCTCCAGGATGGCTAACGTAGCCTAATTGGTAAGCTCTATGCCAAACCTTATCTCAAAGGATAAGGGTGACACCTGATGTCATTCTCTGTCCCCCACACCCCCCACGCAAGCGCGCCTGTCTGCATATGAACACACACAATTTTAAAAATGTAAACACCCTGATAGGGCAATAAAAAGAGAAAGGGTATTACCTGCCGCTTGATAACCTTGGACTTGTGCTGGTTTACAAATGCCTCCATTTCACTCAGCTCCAGCTGCAGAAACCTGCACACGCACAGAACAGGCACCCGCATGCCGTGGCCTGGCTGCCTCTGGTGCCAGTCAACAGATATCCCCTCCACCCTGTCCCCCAAAGGACTCCTACCTGAGTGACTGCACAGACAAAGGCACCTCTGCCTTTTCCCTGCAACGAGAATGGCCAACACGGCAGCTTTCATGAGGGCTCACAGGAGAGCTTCAGGATGAAGGGCTGCGAAGTGGGGAGTGGGCTCTCACCTGATGTCCTCCAGCATCTCCTTCAGGGTTAAAGGGTCAATCCGGTCCTGTGTCAACATGGGGAGAAGGGAGAGCCTGTGAGCTCCAGCAGCTGTGTCCTCTCAGCAGTTCGCTATATCTACCCCTGGGCACGAGGAGCAGGTCTTCCTCCTCACTGTCTTCCCAGTGGCCTGCCACTCAACCCCACGGCTGGGATGTTGCTTTGAATCTGTCTCAGGATCATGTCCACACCCATCATCCTCTTCACTGTTGCCACCTAACGTGTCCCTACTCTCCAGGGAGTGTGTCCCTACTCTTCAGGGAGTGTGTCCCCCACACGCTCGGGTGAGCCTTTTCCCTCTTTGGCTCCTCTTTCTCCACAGGCAGGGAGGGATGTGGTTAGTGCAGAGGGATCCTATGGCTTCTGCTCTCCAAAGGACCTGGCTCGGTGCCTTCCTAGAAGCTCCTGCTCGGGGCACAGCCCGCATCTCACTGTTGCTCCAGAGCTGGGCTATGGCCCACCATCCACTACTGCGGGCCCACTCTCCTGAGAGTCTGCTCCTCCTCCTTTAGTGGCTACTGTCTCTGAGTTCTTGTTTGCTATGTCACCTACCTCTTTGGCTTGGTTCCAAAGGTCTTGTTCCAAAGGGTTTGGAGGTAACTGGGGCAGGCTGAAC
Organism: Apodemus agrarius; assembly: GCA_964023405.1. Lineage (NCBI taxonomy): Eukaryota > Metazoa > Chordata > Mammalia > Rodentia > Muridae > Apodemus > Apodemus agrarius. Next base: position 142,212,670 of record OZ030005.1, read on the forward strand.
TTGAAGTAGGGTCTAAGGTTCTTATAAACATAGACACAAGGTCCCGAAGCGAGTGCTAGGGCAGGTGTCCTGGGCTCGTGTTGGTCCATGAGGAAGGTGGCAGCCGAGGCCGGCAGGGCAGGCAGTGGGCTTTCTGTCAGCACTGTGGGTCCCTTGAGCACCTTCAAGCGGGGCTGCTGCCCACCCGGGCCAAGGTCTCCCACCACCAGCTGCAGGGAAAAGAGACCATTCAGCATAACGGCCATCTCACTCAGCATTGCTGTTGGTGCTTACTAATCCAGCCTCACATTCACCGAGTTTTTCCATGAGGTTTAGAAGAAGTATCCCTTAGGAAAGTTACCTAACTATTCTGAACTCAGGTTTCTCTCTTGCAAAATGGGAGTGCCTACCTCATGACACCTGGAGGAAAATCAAATCAAATCCTGAACTATAGGCCTGGTGAGTGCTCAGGGGCAGATGAGGGGTTTATCCATTTATTATTCTTTCCTTTCCATTTCCTGTGGTAGTGAAGATTGAAATTGGGACTTTGAACATAGCTGTAATGTTCTCTGTTATGAGGCTAAGATATATTTACATTGAAATAAAATTTTTTACTAAGGAAAATTTCCAAGTATAAAGAAAAGTAGAGAGATGGCTCAGTGGTTAAGAGCACTGACTACTCTTCTGAAGGTCCTGAGTTCAAATCCCAGCAACCGCTGGGCGGTGGTGGCGCACGCCTGTAATCCCAGCACTTGGGAGGCAGAGGCAGGCGGATTTCTGAGTTCGAGGCCAGCCTGGTCTACAGCGTGAGTTCCAGGATAGCCAGGGCTACACAGAGAAACCCTGTCTTGAAAAACCAAAAAAAAAAAAAAAATCCCAGCAACCACACGGTGGCTCACAACCATCAGTACAACTACAGTGTACTCATATACATAAAATAAATAAATACATCTTTAAAAAATAAAAATATAAAGAAAACTCCCATAACAACATTATCAGCCACTATGATCACCAGCCTCTAGATAATCTATGTCCTCTTGAGAAACAGAAAAACTCATTTCCCTGAGTTACATGTGTGGGGGTACATCCATGCCACAGCACTAGGGAGTTGGTTCTTTCATGCTCTCCTATTCATCCAAGGGATTCAACTCAGGTCATCAAGCTTAGCAGCAAGCACCTTTACCTAAAGAGACTCTAATGCCTATTGCTAATCAAGATATTTCCCCTTACACCTAAGAATCACATCACAGTATTTGAAAAACAAACAAACAAACAAACAAAGAATTGGGCCCTGCAGTGGGTAGAGGTGCTTGCCACCACGTCTGATGACCTAAGCTCAATCACTGGAACCCACACAACAGGGAGAACAGACGCTTGAAGGTTGTTACCTGGCCCTGTGCTTCATGCTCCCTTCCAACACTATCTAGCGTTGTAACTACTTAATTTTGTTGCTAATTTTGTTTGGGGATGTAGATTGCTTTGTTCATTAGTTTGTTTTTTTGTTTTGTTTTGTTTTGTTTTTTGGCTTTTTCAAGACAGGGTTTCTTTGTGTAGTCCTGGCTGTCCTGGAACTCACTCTGTAGATCAGGCTGGCCTGGAACTCAGAAATCCGCCTGCCTCTGCCTCCCAAGTGCTGGGGTTACAGGGGTGCGCCACCACTGCCCGGCTGTTTTTTGTTTTTAATGCAATCTCACTAAGTAGACCAGGCTGGCCGTGAACTTCACAGGTCAACTCAAACTCATAGGTCTCCCTGTTTCTATTGTCCAAGTGCTGGATTAAAGGCATGTGCCACCACTCCAGACCCCAAAATTATTTTTTAGAGAATCATGTCTTGGTACTATAAATCCACAACATCCTGCTTTCTGTTTAATTTCTGCATATCATGTTATAAAGTTAATGTTCACTTTCCAAATTACAAAGAAATTCTGGGGTTGGAGAGATGGCTCAGCAATTAAGAGCACTGGGTGCAGCCGGGCGTGGTGGTGCACACCTGTAATCCCAGCACTTGGGAGGCAGAGGCAGGCAGATTTCTGAGTTCGAGGCCAGCCTGGTCTACAGAGTGAGTTCCAGGACATCCAGGACCACACAGAGAAACCCTGTCTCGAAAAACCAAAAAAAAAAAAAAAAAAAAGCACTGGGTGCTCTTCTAGAGGATCCTGGTTAAAATCCCAGCACCCACAAGGCAGCTCTCAACTGTCTGTAAATCCTGTTGTAAGGGATCTGACACCCTTACACAAGCACACATGCAAGCAAAGCACCAATGCACACAAAATAAGAATACATAAATCAGAGCCGGGCTTGGTGGCGCACGCCTTTAATCCCAGCACTTGGGAGGCAGAGGCAGGCGGATTTCTGAGTTCGAGACCAGCCTGGTCTACAGAGTGAGTTCCAGGAGCCAGAGCTACACAGAGAAACCCTGTCTCGAAAAACAAAAACAAAAACCAAACCAAAACAAACAAACAAACAAACAAACAAACAAGAATACATAAATCATTAAAAGAAAGAAAGAAGTTGCAATGAAGTGTGCCTTTTGAGTACTGGTGAGTTCCACAGTATGTTGAGCCTCTTTGCAAATCTCACTTCTGAATTTTCCCCCACTCAACTTTTTGATTGTTTATTGCCTACCTTGTACTCCCCGTCGCCGTGCAAATCTGCCAGTGCTAGAAAACACAAAAGGGTCATAAATGAGTCTCCATGAAACTGTTACCTGTTCCTCCCATCTTCCTAGAATCTGGGTGTTCCTAGGTCTGTCTAGACACTCACCCAGGCAGGAGGAGAAGGTGTGGATGTTGGCCATGGGGTCGTAGTGTGCGTCTAGCCATTTAGAATTGGCTTCGTTGCTGAGAGGGAAAAAAGATAGTTGGATAAAGTAAGTACCATGGCAACGGAAAAAATAAAAAAAAAAAAAAAAAGAGGAAGCTCTAAACGAGGTGACGCCCGAGACTGAAAGCACAGACTCCGAAAGGATAATACAGTAAGTCTAGATCTGGGCTTATAGGCGCCCGGAGTAACCAGCCAATCACATACGGACACTTCTCGACCATCAGTTTTCGTATTTGATTTCTAAAGGGCCCTTCCAGAACTTCCACCGCTGCTCGAAAGCAAGAGCCCAGGACCCGCCATCTAGCACCATCTGAGAGAAAGGGAGTACTGAGGACCCGGGACTTAACCTCTCAGCTCGCCCGCTGTCGGAATCAGGCGAAGACGTCGCAGCCATCTTCCCAGGCGTCGCCTTGGCAACCAGCTCAGCTGTTGCGCGACGCCCAATAGAATCCGGGCATCCGAAAACACAGAAACAAAGGTTCCGGGATGAAATTGTCCCAGCTGTCCCACCAAATAAGCGCTGGTTACTTGTCCTATGCAACATTGACTTATGGTTTCTGCATCAAAAATAGGGGCCTTGGCTTTGAGGCCTGGGGAGGAGCCCTTTTTAGAGGTGAAGACTAGGCTGAAAAATAAATTAAAGGGTGGGGTCTCATGTTAGTGTGTTCTAGTTCTTTAGCTCCTGAAGTATTCCAAAGAATGCTTGCTGCTCTTGCAGAGGACCCTGGACTGCTTCTCAGTACCCACAGGGCAGGGCACAATTCTATAACTCTAGTTCCAGGGGATCTGATGCCTCTTCTGGCCTCTGTTGGCACCACCACACACGAAGAAAATGCACACATACACACAAATCTTAAAAATATGTCACAAAGGAGAGTGCCAGAACACATGTTGCGAGTTTGTTCCTTCCTTTGGAAATGATATAAAAATCTTATTGTGGACTGGAAACCATACTGTGCCCTCCTCAGGCTTTGAACTGGAAGAGGAAGAAACACACACATTGCAAAGATGGTGGTTGTCATATTTATTTTTCTGGCTATAAAAGTAGTACACGAAGAGCGCTGGATTTGGTGAGAATGCTTTGAGCCCTGGCTCTGTCACATGCCACCTGCCGCATCTAGAACAGTCACTTCTCAGAACTGCCACCTTCCCATGTGGAAAACTGGACTAGGCACCCTGTGGAGCTCCCGCCACAGGTGCAGTGCAGACCCAGGGACTGAGGACATACGGTAAACTAGAAAGTGCTGACAAATGGAAGGCTTAGCATCACCACCCTCAGCTGAGGTAGCACCAAAGTCCAAGCTCCTGCCCCTCCCCTGACTCCTAATCACACTCGATTCAGGGCCACTGGCAGCCCTGGTTTGACAGAGGGGAGAGAGCACACAGATCTTCTCAAGCCTGGCCAGATGGGGCCTCCTGGACCTGGTCCCTCCAGAATCGGGCATCTGCTGCGGCCAGCTGGATAAGGACCTCCTCCAACTCAGGCCCGTCCTCAGGAAAACGTTCACTGAAGGATCGGATGAGACCAGCGGCTGAAGCCTCATACTCTACAAGTTGAACTTCTGAGCCTGGGAGGAGATGGAGAGAAAACAGCAGCACAGAAAGATGTGGTTACACAGTAGCATTCACAGGGCAAGCGAGGTCTGACTAAGCTCTGCGGTACAAACTGTTCAATGTTAAGGCATCAGGATAACCCTGCGAGGAAGGGCAGAATTACACGCGGGAAGACTTAGACTTAAATGACCTGCCACCTGCTCTCATTCTTCTCTGAAGTCAAGATTTCAATCAAGTCTGGCATGGTAGCACACACCATAATCCCAGAAAGGGGCCTGAGAAAAAGCATCATTAATTTGAAGGCTAGCCTAGGAAATCCTGGTTTCAGCAAAACCAACATAACCCCAACAGTCACTAACAAAAATAACTGATAAAAGCGCTGTCGGGCTGGAGAGAGAGCTCAGGGGATTGGAGTACTTGCTGCTTTCGCAGAGGCCCCAGGCTGCTCTTAGCTGGGCCTCCGCACCCACATGTTGGCTCACAATTATCTGTAATTCCAGTCTTGGGGGGGCGGGGGGGGGAATCCAGTGCCCTCTTGTGGCTTCCAAGGGCTCTGCATGCACATGGTCAACACACATACATGCAGGCAAAACACACACCAAATAAATCTGAAATCTATTTTCAAGTGCTATATTAGATCAAACAAGACAGTCTTCAGCCTCTTGAAACTCACAGTTACCAGATATTGAAAGTATGTGATCTGGTTTTTTATTTTGATTTTATAGGGGATTACAGTTAAAAGATAGCATGAATCTCAGAAGAGACTGAACTTTGGACTTTTAAACATTGATGAGACTGTGATAAACTATAGGGCTTTTTTTAAGTGGGTCTAAATGTATTTTCCATTATGCTATGGATAGGTATGACCCTCATATACTCATGTGTTGAACAAGCCTATGTGGGCCAGGGAGTGGAATGTGTTGGTTTAAACATGCTTGGCACTAGGAACGGTACTATTAGGAGGTGTGAGGAAGCGTGTCACTGTGGGGGACAGGCTTTAGAAGTCTTCTCCTATGCTCAGGATCCACCCATTGCAGAAGAAAGTTTCCTCCTAGCTGTCTGAAGATGCCAGTCTCTCCTGGTTGACTTCCAATAAAGATTGGAAGAAGACTCTCAGCTTCTTCTCCAACATTATGTCTTCCTGGATGCTGTCATGCTTTTTGCTGTGATAGTAGTAAACTAAACCACTGAAACTGTAAGCCAGCCCCAATTAAATGTTTGCCTTTATAAGAAAAGAAAGAAAGAAAGAAAGAAAGAAAGAAAGAAAGAAAGAAAGAAAGAAAGAAACTCATAGTGCAGCAACTGCTTCCAATGTCTAGACCACGGGCAAGTTTTCCAGCTGCTCCAAGCCTCTGTGCCTTGTGGGTGAAGTACCTTTCCTGCTGGGCGATGGGGACTGCGCATGGTAGAGCATCGATGGGGTGCTCAGGCAGCCGCTCTGAGCATCTGACCTGTTAAATGGGTCTGTCTCAAGGTCCCTGGATTCGTGGGAATCGTCCCCTCGATCACTCCTTGGCTGCTCAACCTTTGCACTCTGTGTGGCATGTGGCACTGAGAGGTATACAGTAGCTAACGCAGCCTAAGTTCAAGTCCTGACTCTGTGAAGACCATTTGTGTGTATTTTAGTTCCCGGATGAAAACTGGTGAGGGGATATAGTAATTCTTCATTAGGCTTGGGGAGTTCATTCTTGAAAAGTTCCTTTTTCTGTTTTTTTGTTTTGTTTTGTTTTTTCAGTACTGGGGATGGAACTTGGGACCTGATTTAGCAGAGCAAAAGCAGTGCAAAGGATGCTGCCAGTGAGGGACGATCCTGGCCTATTGTGAAAACGCTTCACCTAGGGCCAACAAGTCCTCTACCACCACCGTCAACACTACTACCAACTACCAAAGTGCTGGGGGTAGAACCCAGGGCCCCTTACATACTGGGCAAATGTTCTACCATGGACCACACCCCAGCTCACCATTACCTTTGAAAACTCCAACCTGTTCCTCAGGTCGGGTTCTTCCACCACTTCCTCCCAAGCCCTTTCCTGGACACTCTGAGGCTACAGATGTGAGCTGTATCCAAGTGCTCAGAGCACCGTTAGGATCCTTTAAACATGTGTGGTTAATCTCTTCGTTGAGTTTTCATCCCCAACGGGATCTGAACTACTTCAGAAGATGGCCTCAGCTCTGTCTACTGCTCCATCCCTCAGCGGCCGCCCCTGACCCCGTGTGTCAAAGCACAAAGGAAGCGAGGCTGAGACATAAGAGGCTGAGGGGCTGAAGACGGCGTGTCTCAGGAAGGTGCCATTTAGCAGGAACAACAAGAAGAGTCAGACAGGCACAGATTTGAGGGACACCGTGCCAAGCAGAGGGTACAGCATGTACAAAGGCTATCGAGCAGAGGCTCTGGTGCATTGGAGAGATAGGGCACACAAGGTACCGGCACCATGCAGACAGGGCCAGGGATTCTGAAAATGGAAATGTTACTTGAGAAGGGGGGGGGGATGATCCAGGACATCTCCATCCTGAATGTTGCTGATTCAAATTCTCTTGGGTCCTGTGCGGTCCCAGCTCACTGCCTGACTTTACCTCCTTCTAGGACCCTGCACAGTCAGGATCCTCCAGGTCCTGGCCTGGCCTCTGCGAGCTCCTACTCTGTTGGCCTTCCTGAGAGCTCTCGCTGCTGTCTGACAAGCAGTGTCCCTGTGTGTGTGAGATGGAAAATGCCAAATTCTGACAGAAAGACTGGCAGAGGAGCCCTCCCTGAACCAAGTGGAGCATCTGCTCTTTGGAGAGACCTCAGGTTGCTCCACCAAACAGTGTGACATCCGTTACCTTCCAGGCGGGTGTTGGGCTGAACAATGAGCTTCCGGGATTCCTTGCGCAGCAGTACTGTATCCCTCAGGGTGAGGAAGCACTCCGGGGGTGCATCAGTGACCGCTGCATAGCCCTCGTACAGGGCCCGCCCTGCAACCACATCCCCTGTGGACTTCAGCACCTGTAGGGAGGAAGAATTCAGTGCCTAGTGTGGGCACTCACCTTGCAGCCACAGGACTCTGCCAGCAGCCATGGCCAGTTGTACCTAGCCCTGGACAGGATGTTGTGGTTTGTCTTTTATAAAATTTCAGAGCTACAAACCTAATGACTAAGATGTACCCATATATGGGGGCACCTATAATCCCAGCACCTGGAAGGCAGAGACAGGAAGATCAATAGTTCAGGGATATCCTTAGCAACATAGGGAGTACAGTCTGAGCTATAACATCCTAACATCCTAGATGGCTAATTTTTTTTTTTTTTAAAAGATACTCAATATGTAGACCAGTGGGGCCTTGAATCCACTGCCTCTTGAGTGCATAGTAAAGGTATGTGGCAGAGTGTCTGACAGTATATTTTTTTCAAAAAGCTAGTGTATATGAAGAAGCTAGTGTATATGAAGAAGTTGGGCTTTGGGGGTAAGAGATGGCTCAGTGGGTAAGAACCAGAAGCATGAGTTCAAGTCCTGAGCACCCAGTTAAAAGCCAGGCACTGACATATGGGCTGAAATCCAGTGCTGAGGGGGCGGGTACAGGAGGGTCACCAGGGCTTCCTGGCAGCCAGTCTGCGTCAGGTTCAGTGACAGACCCGTTTCAAGGGAGCACAGCAGAGAGTGATGGGACAGGACACACATGTGCAGATGCCACACATACATTATACACACACACACACACACACACAAACACACACACAATTAGCTTAAATGAAAAATGGAAGAGGTGGGGCTTTTAAAAGCACCCAGGCTCCTCTGCTGTAAATAGGATTAAGACCCCCGTAGAGGCTATGGAAGCGTCACCTTTCCCTTTGACCAACAGGGGTTCTACTCTTATGATGTCTCCCCTCATAGAGTCCATTCTCTCTCACTTCTTGGTAATATGTAATCTCTTCATACATGATCATCTCACCAACAAGCCAGACCTGGGGAGCTCAAACTGGAGAGTTAGCAACATGGACGTCAAAGGAGCCAGGAGCATCAGAAGGGATTCAGGCAGAGCAGAATACTGGGAATGAGTTCCAGTACCTTTGATGGGTCCTAAAACCTGAATGTCTAAGTCTCTAATCCAAGTTGGTGTGCTATATGAATCTCCTGGTATATTTTAAACCACACTTGATTTATTACACATTTAAAAGTCTTATGTATGTGTATGTGTCTGATGTATGTGCACACGTGTGTTTGGTGTGTGCGGAGGAAACCAAAGAAAGCCATTAGCTCCTAGTCTATCATTCTCCACCTTATTCCCTTGAAATGGAGTTCTCACAAATCTGGAGCCAGAAAGCTCCAGCGATCCTCCTACCTCCGTGTGCTGCAGCTGCAGGGTTTGCAGCCAGGCCTGGCTTCTTACAGCATCCCCGGGCCTGGGGATTGGAGCTCAGGTCCTTCTGTTTATGTGGCACACATTATTACCCACTGAGCCATCTCTTCAGCCCTACCTTTTTTTTGTCTCTTTTTTTTTTTTTTTTTTTTTGAGACAGAGCCTACCTAGGTTAACCTCAAACTCATTATGTAGTGAAGGATGACCCTAAACTCCTAATCCTCCAGCCTCCACTCCTGAGCGCTGGGGTCACAGGTATGAGCTAACACTTTTGGACCCAGGGCTCCATGTATACTATACAAGCACTCTACCAACTGGCTGATGGCCCAGGCCCTTAGATTATTTATAATTCCCAATGCAATGCTATGTAATTAGTGGTTTTTTTTTGTTGTTGTTGTTTTTTGTTTTGTTTTGTTTTGTTTTTGTTTTCGAGACAGGGTTTCTCTGTGTAGCCCTGGCTGTCCTGGAACTCACTCTGTAGACCAGGCTGGCCTCGAACTCAGAAATCCGCCTGCCTCTGCCTCCCAAGTGCATGTAATTAGTTCTTAATCCATACTATTTAAGGAATGATGAAAAAAAATTGTGGATGTCCAGTACATACAAGATGACTCTCCTGAGTGCGTGTGCGTGTGCGTGTGCGTGTGTGTGTGTACAGTTGGCTGAATTTTATGGATGTGGAATTGGGGCTCCAAAAAGAGGACTATAGGAATAACAGAAATCAGGGAGCCCCTGGGCAAAGTGAAGCGCCTACCCCATGTCTGAATGTGGGGCTGCCACAGCTCCGGCCAGTCAGTCACATACGAATTAAACCCACTGTTAGCCACAAACACACATTCATACCTAATCTTTGCTAACATCAGAAAGACAAAAAATCCACGGCTGACACAATAAACAGATGCATCAAGGATGATATCATCTTGTGTGTCTATAACATACTGCTCAGGAGACTGAATATGATGAGGTAAGAATGCCCTGTCCAAGGCCCAAACTGTCCTTACTCACGGTGAGCATGCCTTTATCTCAGCACTAGGGAGACAGTAGCAGCTCAGTCTCTGTGAGTTTGAGGCCATCCTGGGATACACAGAGAGCTGCAGGCCAGCCAGGACTATGCAGTGAGACCCTGCTCAAGGGGCTGATTCAATACTGCCTAGGAGCTGGTAGATTTGACTCCTATTCCTAATGCTCTGACAACAGCATTTGCCATTTGCAGCTGAAATCTTTGATTCATAGAACTGTGGCAAAGATGAGCTTCCAGAAGCTGCCAGCACAGCGTGTTTGCCACCAATTCATACACAATCAGACTACCAAGTAGATTCCAGAGCCCACAGTCTGTCTCATCAGCTTTGCCCACAGTGCCCCTTCCTATCTGGGAACCTGCCAAGGACACTGCGGTTCTTATCTAGTGCCTCTTATCCTAATTCACTTTTTTGGCAGCGGAGGGATGAAACCCAGGGTCTTACATGTATTAAATCATACTCTAGCCCCAGCCCCTAATTTAATTTTATTTAGCTTTACCAGCAAGTGTTTTAGTTTAAAAAATTAAAAAGAAAAAATTAACAAAAATGACCTCAGTGAAGACAGGAGAAAGGAAGAAATGGAAGGGAGAGGCGTGGGCAGAGTGGACCCCCAGTCTTGCACATCAGCGCCCGCAGCAGTGTCGCTGCCACGCAGCTCCTGTCCTGGTCTAAAGGCGTCCTGTTTGCTTGCTTTCACTGTCCGCTGTCTGCATTCCTTCATGTCCATGTGAGAAACTGCTCATAGCTTATTCTGCCACTAGAAAGACTTGCTGGATGAAGGAACCGTTCAGGAGGTTGAGAGGTACTGACAGGTGGGAGAGAGGGACAGAGAAGAGGCTGGTGGCAGCCAAGACGAGAGACCTTCACTTACCTGGAGTTTCCGCAGGAACCGCTCCAAGGCAGGTCTGCCTACTGAGCGGATCTTGCTGCGGTCCAGGTGGACCCGGGCATCTGGGCGCCCATCAGAGCCTGTGGTGGGAGTGACGGTAACGAGTCCTTCGCCAGCTTCCAGCAAAACCCTCAAGATCACAAACCGGGCCTGCATGTGGGCCTGCCAGGGGAAAAGAGGCTGTGTGTAACAGATCCTGATGCACGGTCTATGCGTGAGCTCTACACGCTGATCGTCAGCTTATGTCATCCATTGATTCCCTCTTACCCCGGGGTCCACTCTGCCCACGCCTCTCCCCTCCATTTCTTCCTTTCTCCTGCGTTCACTGAGGCGGGCTGTGTGGGCAGAACCTGGTGCCCTATTCCCCCCATATTCCGCCACACCTCTCAGTGCTCCAGGCAGCAGCTACTCAGGGGGTCCCCTCACTGAAGACCTGGAGGACTTGCTCTTCCGGTCTTTTCTGTTCCAACAATGGAACCAGGCAGGCTCCACTACCCACTTTCACATATGGCAAAACATCGAGGCCCAGAGGAGTGAAGTGCCTGGTTCGAGACCAGCGGCTGCCAAGGGAGGCAGGGATCAAGCCTCAGGCCAGACTCTAAAATGTGCACTTTCTTTTATGTGTGTGTGTGTGTGTGTGCGCACACACATAATTTTCTTTCTGAGATTTTAAAAATGTATTACAGTTTTATTTTATATGTATGGGTGTTTGGCTTACACATATGTGCACCACATGCGTGCAGTGTCTGTGGAATCCAGAAGAAGGTATTGGATTCCTCGGAACTGGAGACACAGACAATTTTCTTAGCTTTCATCTGGGTGCTGGAATTGAACCCAGGTCTTCTGGAAGAACAGCCATTTCTCCAGCCCTCTTCTTGTGAGGTGGGATCTTGCTATGTCGCTCAGACCTCTCGGCTACTTCTGGACTCAGGTAAACTCTGTTTTAGCTCCCTAGTGGCTACAAGGCTTTATAGTGTATACCCCTCAGTGACATATATTGACTCCTCAAAATGTATTTGATTTTGTTAAAAAATAAAAATAAAAAGGCCAGCAAAGTAGATTGACGAGTAAAGCATTTGCCATGCAAATCTGACAACCTGAGTTTGATTCCCAGGACTCAAAATGGAAGGAGACAGCTGGCTCTCCAAAATTGGGCACACACACACACACATGCACACACATAAGTTTAAAAAAAAAAAATTAAATCACTGTTGGTTAACATAGTTTCAAACTATATGTTGGCCAGGTACGGTAGTGTACATCTTTAATCTCAGCACTCAAGAGATAGAGGCAGAGGGATCTCTGTGAGTTCAAGGCCAGCCTGATCTACAGAGTAGGTTCTAGAACAGCCAGGATTACAGAGAAACCCTGTGTGGAAAAGCACAAAACAAAACAACAACAAAAACCTGTGACTGAGTGGCTGAGCCCAGTGGCTAAGAAGGAAGACTAGATGAATTTGAATCCTGACTCTCTTCTTTCAGGAGAAATGTGCATAGCTTTCCTTACAGTAGAGTCTGGAGTTAGAATAAGCTTATCCGCCTTAGGGGGTGCACTTGTGCCATCCTTGCACCCAGAATCCTGACCTGTCGCCAGTTGGCTGCCTCTGGGGTATAGAACTCCAAAGCCAACAGCCCAGCCCGAACCATGTTGAGCCAGTTCACGTAGATTACGTCTTCTGCATCGGCTCCCTCAAAGCCAAAGATCCTGGTGGAGCAGAGACAGGATCAGATTAGCCCCATGCTCCAGTAGCAGCCCAGCGTGGGGACTCAGCCCACCCACCGCCCCTCCAGCCCACTGTTCCTACTCCAGCACTTGGGGGTTGAGACAGAGGTAGAGGCCCACACTCTCGGCCCGGCACTCTTCGTAGCTGGAGGCAATGGTGCTGAATTTGCTATCCCATGTCTCTCCGCTCCGGTACCAGCTCTGGATCTAGAAGGATGATCCAGGACCCAAGAAATCAGGGCCTGCCTGTGTCCCCCATTCCAGCCACCTGAGTCCACAGAGGCTCTCTTACCTGCTCCCCAGTCTCTGGGTTGATCACAGTCTCCTGGTCAAAGTTGAAAGCACCTTTCTCGTCCTGTAGAAGAAAGGTGGTGGATGTGGGTGGGCTAGGAGACAGTGTCCCCCGGGTAGAATCAGACTGGCTCAGAGAGATGAGCAAGGGGAAGCCTGAGGCAGCCCTCAGAGCTCTAGGAGGCCAACTACTCCCTCGGATCCCTCAGCAGACAGAAACCACCATGCACTTCACTGCACGAGGGGGAAACTGGGGTCCAGACAAGGGAGGGACCACCAGAGCTGTGAAGAGACACCCAAGAGGTGGGCCAGGGAGCACGGCTGCTTCGCCTATGTGCTTCTGGTGCTGCCGCTCAGACTACCGACACGGCCCTTCCCACCATGCCAAGTGTCTTCCTGGGGAAGGCTCCATCACCAACACACATCACCGGTGAGAAAACGGAGGCTCAGAGACCAAGAGCCCCAGACGGGAATCAGCCCGAGTCACCTCTGTGGCGCCCAGACACTAACGTGTTTGCTGAGACCCCACGTGCCAGGGCTCATACGTCACCTCCCCTTCTTCTCTTCACAGTTCATATGATCATGTCAGGAACCCCACTGCACAGACGGGTCCACTGGGGCCCAACCAGAAGAAAAGACGTAATTAAGGCCATGCCTGAATAAAAGGCTGGAGGAGGCAGCGGGCGGGAGCTGCCCCTTCAGCTGCTCTCTGGATTCTCTGGCCTTACCAGGTGCAGCTCTGTCCCTCCCTCATCTAGGGAGGCAGGCCCCGCAGAGAGAGCAAGCCCAGCCCAGAACCCCCTTCACACCTACGGACCTTACTCTCCCATGGATAGGTCAGCTATGTGGCTCCATGCTGCGAGCCTTCAAGTCTCCTTAGCATGCTGTAAAGACGGTCAGCCTTTCTACATTACCCAAGTACGAGCCAATAGCTTCAGGCACTGTGGCCAATGAGGAAGAAGTGCTCTGGGGAGACTGCCTCTTAAGCACAGAAAACTTGAATTGACCTCCCTGCAAAATGCCCCAGGAACCCAGAGAAATCAGTGGGTAAACAGGGCTCTCTATGATGGCTCAACTGGTGGCTGCCCTTCGAGAGGGACTGCTCAGCTCAGGCTGGCGAAGCTCCCCTTAAAAGCATGACTCAGCCCCGAGACAAGAGACCGGGAGGGGCCGGTTTCTGCCACAGCCTGTGCCAAGGCTGCAGGCACTGTCTGTCTCTGCACCTTGAGCCTGTATTTTTCCAGATACTTAAGGGAGCCATGGCTCCCTAGAAATGAACAGCTCCACCTATGGGTGGATGGGGTCAGGTGGTCCCTACTGGCCCTCCTCACCTGTACAAAGAGCTTGCCGCTGCCGTGGCCCAACAGCTCGTGTAAGCCCACCTGCACATCAAAGGACGGCCCCTTCCAGCGGATGTACAGGTCCTGTCAAGACAAACAAGGACCCCACTGACCATGGCCATCTCATTGTGAGCACTGCACGCCAGTCCTCCCAGCAAGGCCCATGTGGATAATGTGCTTTCTGGAAGTCAAGCTTACTCCAGCCCACACATGTGGAGCAACAAATCTGCCCCCCACACACACACAATGACTCAGCAGGAAGGACCAGCATAATGACCCTCCACTGTGCACCCCATGAGGAAATGGAAGCTTTCCAGGGACAAAGGATCGGTCACGTGGCAGGAAAGTGGCTAAGCCAGAACCAAGGTTGGACTCTGATTTCACCACAGTACTGGTCCATATGCCTTCCCAGACTAGTATAACCTAGCCCCAAGGCTCAGGTAGCCAATGCCCACCTTGTCTTCTTCCTCTAAGAACGTGAGTTTCTCCCGCTTTGTGGCATAGGCCACAGCCAGCACATTCCCCAGAGACACATTCTTGAAGCCTTCTGTCTGCCTCAGGTCGTCATCTAGAAGACAGGGATGAGAGCTGACAGGGAAGGGCAGAGGTCACGAGGCACTGACAGAAGGCTGAGGGGCAAAGGTCAGTTTGTGGCCAGAAACACATGTGGAGGGGGAGGGGTCTAAGCGGTGCGGGGGGAGGGGACTCACAGTTGGGGATGTTGATGCCCGCAGGGATGCCAGAGCCAGCAAAGGTGAGGACGTCCAGGGACGTGAAGTCAGGGGTGAGGAACTTGTCCTTCTCAAAGGCAGGAGGCCAAGGCAGCTCCTTCAGCAGCTGCTCAGCACTTGCAACCAGCCGCTCGAACTTGGCGCTCATGGCTTTGTTTACCATGGCCACGAAGCCTGTGGGAAGGGGGGCTGTGGTCTGGCAGCATCCCCGGATGCCACTGCACCCTTCCCAGTTCCTCCACGCATCATATTTACACTGAGCACAGCCTATGCTGGCTGCTGGGGACTGCAAGCCCCAAGCCCCAGGCCTGGGGCAGGAAAACAGGCAGAATTCCTTCATGTTCCTATGACCTCCTGTCTGAGTCCCCATGTAGCGCTGGCACTTTCCTTCCTCCTGCCAGGCTCATCTCTGGATTTAGCAACTCGTTATCCAGCCTCTCTATAGAGAATGGGGAGAACAAGAGTAGGCGGAGACCAGTTGGAACTCTCCGGCAATGACTGATGATGACTGAGGCAATCTGCTGCCTCTAGAGACGAAAGCTACCACACCCGTTTCACCAGCGAGGCAGATCCACTCCCACCTGCTGAGCAGATCGCTGCACGCAGGACTCTGTGATGCTCAGACGACGTCTGACCACTTGGCTTATGGTTACAGATGGATGATGGGCAAATCCAAGCTAAGAAATCATGTTTGCCTGTCTCCCGAGAGCCTTGTCAGGTCAGCCACAAAAGGCATAACGTTATAGCCAAATGGCTCAAAGTCAGGGTAACTGGGCTTAGCCTCTACTAAGGAAAATCCTCAGGTTAACTTTGTACTACACGGTGCCTGGGACACTGTAAATGAACTTCCCAGTTTTTGCTGTTGTTCCCAATAACTTGCTGTTATTACTTCTAGGAGGAAGGACAGAACCGTCAAGGAAGAATGGGCAAGTGAGCTTGGACCTGTGCAAAGGGATTTCCCCCCACCCTCCCCACTCCACAAGAAGTTACCTTCAAACTCTCCTCGGGAGCCGAAGGGGTCACGGTAGCTCTCAATGAAGCCAATGTAACTAGAGGAGAGAAGAGAGAGATGAAGGGGACCTGGCAGAAGGCATGGGGGGGGTGGAGGGGAGCAGAGGCTGGCACCTCACCTCTCTACAATGGGGCCTTTGTCCTGAATCCAGAAGCGGGAGCCCCTCTTATGGGCCTCAATGGAGCCCTGGGTGAAGCTCTCCATGTACTGGGCCAGCATTTGCTCCTGGTGGCTATTGGCTGCATAAGCCTAGAGGTGAGAAGGGCTTTGGTCAGCCGCGGACCACCCACCTTTGGTGCCCAGGGGGTTTTGAGTGCCCCTCAGTCTCCAGCCAGCCCTACCTTAGCTTTTTCCAAGTGCTCCACCACCTTCTGGAGGATGGGGGCATAGTCCCCCCGGGTGACCTGGAAATGGTTCCCCTGGAATTCATATCTCTTCAGCTTGGAAGTCAACTCAGAGTCGAGAGCAGGGTCTAAGGAACAAGGCAACACTCAGGGACAAGGCCAGTATGGGACCAGGGCACCTCAGCAGGCTTCTCACTCTGGCCCACTAGAAACTTTAATGGCTCCCCACTGCCAACAGAAATTAGGATAAATTCTCTTCTTCCAACATGCATTAGAGATTGGAGATTGGCTGGGGATGTGTTGCGATTGACAGGGCGCTCGCCTAACATGCACAAAGCCCCAGATTTGATACCGAGCACTGCATAAACCAGGTATGATGGCGCACACCTGTAATCTTGGCGCCTGGGAGACAGGATTACACTGAGTTTGAGGCCAGCCTGAGCTAGAGTAAGACCTTGTCTCCAAACACACAGGGGCTGGAGATATGGCTCCGAGGGCACAGGTTCTGACCATAAAGCCTTACAGTCTGAGTGTAGTCCCTAGGTCCTCCACAGGGTGAAAGGACAGAGAGAGACAGAGAGGGAGGGAGGGAGGGAGGGAGGGAGGGAGGGAGGGAGGGAGGGAGGGAGAGAGAGAGAGAGAGAGAGAGAGAGAGAGAGAGAAAGAAAGAAACCTGAGCCTGCACACCGCACCACCACAGGCTGAGGTAGATTAGGGAGAGGAGTTCAAGGTCATCTCAGATACATACTCAAGGCTATCTCAGATCCATACACAGTGAGTTTAGGGAGGCCCCAAAGATTGCAGAAGATGCTATCTCAACAAACAAAAAATAACCTCGACAGAAACAATACTCCAGCAGGTAGCATTGCATGTCTTTAATCCCAGCACAACAACAAAAGCCCAATACTATACACACACACACACACACACACACACACACACACACACACACCAAGAGTCCCAATGGGCAGAGCTGTGAGTCCAAGGCCAGCCCATCCTACAATGCTCTAGGACAGCCAGGGCCATATAAAGAAACTATGTCTTGGGGGATGGGAGTGGGGAACATATTTTGTTCTTGCAAAAGACCCAGGTTCAGTTCCCAGCACCCACATCTGGTGTCTCAGCCATCTGTAACTCCAGTCTCACAGGAACTACACCCTCTCCTGGCCTCAAATACACTTCAAAGCACCTTCAAATACACTATACACATAAAAACAAATCTTGAAAAAGAAAAAAGAGGAAGAAATCAATCTTTGAAAGAAACAAAAGAATAAAAAAAAATCACATCTCAAAAACTATGAGAGCCGAGTGTAACTGGGGAACAGAAGCAGGTGACTCCTGATTGTGAGAGACAAGGGACCACTAGCCACGGACGGCAGACACTGAGGGCGTCTTCTAGAAGCTGGAAAAGGAACGCGTTCCAGTATGTGGAATAGAATCCAGGGCCTTGAGCGCGAGGTCACTGCTCTATGCTCTACCTTTGATTCACATTCCCAGCCCCAAAGCCTCTCCTGGCCACTGTCTTACCCTGCAGTCTGTGCTACGAGCATGGGATCTATTTCAGCCTCCACTGCAATATGATCCCCTTCTGTTTCCTGGACCGGTGTCCCTTTTCTTTCTTTCATTTTTTTTAATTCTTTTTTTTTTTTTAATTTGGTTTTTTCGAGACAGGGTTTCTCTGTGTAGCCCTGGCTGTCCTGGAACTCACTCTGTAGACCAGGCTGGCCTCAAACTCAGAAATCCGCCTGCCTCTGCCTCCCAGAGTGCTGGGATTACAGGCCTGTGACACCACGCCCGGCTTCTTTCTTTTGTTTTTTAAAGAGTTCTTTTTATTTTGTGTATATGTATGAATGTGTGCATATGTATGCATGTATCTGTGTATGTATGTGTGTCTATCTGTGTGTATGTATGTGTACATATGTGCATCACACTCACGCTTGGTACCTAGGATGCTGGTAACCTAACCCAGGTCCTCTAGAAGAACAGGAAGTGCTCTTAACTGCTGAACCATCTCTAGTTGATGTGTTCCTTTTTTGTCAAAACAGACTTAGCCGGGCAGTGGTGGCGCACGCCTTTAATCCCAGCACTTGGGAGGCAGAGGCAGGTGGATTTCTGAGTTCGAGGCCAGCCTGGTCTACAGCGTGAGTTCCAGGACAGCCAGGGCTACACAGAGAAACCCTGTCACAGAAAAAACAAAAAAAACAAAAAAACAAAACAAAAAAAAAACACAAAAAAACAACAACAACAACAAAAAAAAAGACTTAGTGCTGTCCCCTAAGTTCTGCTATCAACCTGCTGTAGCTCATACTGTCTGGAGGGCATACGGCATGTTCATTCTCTATATGCCCCATATTTCCACATTTCCACCTGAGTATTACCAAGCACTGGGCACTGGGAAAGACTCTGACAGAAACACACAGCTCATTCTAGCAGAGGGCTTGTCATCAAGACACAGTCCAACCAGGACACTAGTGGGCACACTGTAAGGATCCCTGGAAAGGAGCCACCCACATCCAGCTGTGGAATGCAGAAGAGCTGGCTGGGTAAACAAGATGGACTCACGTCTGTTCTGGGCAGGAAGTAGGCAACATCCTGTATAAAGACTTAGTGATGAGATGTAGGAACCAGAAGCTATAGAACTTGGCTAGATCAGGGAGCGGGAGGTGTAGACTGCGGATGTGGATGGGTGAAAACGAGTGAGCAGAGGGCGACACAGAGGCCTAAATACATTCGCTATCCTTGCTTTATAGCAGGTCACTGCTGCCGCTGGGTCTGAGTGAGTAAGGACAGGCCAAGTTCGCTCTGGGGTGGGCTTGAAACCGGGTAGAGCCAATCAGACACCCATGACCACCCACAAGCATTGGCTCACATTAGGAAAGGACTCTGGAGTCGAGAGCCACTCTTGCTGTATGAAGAAAGAACTGACACCAAAGAATTCTTTCTGCTGGAACAACTGGGCTGCTGGCCTGAGCCACCTGGGTCATTAGGGCCTGAGCGCACCTGTGTTGAGTACTGAAGCCAGTCGCACCTCGTAGTGGGACTTCCCTTCCTGGCTGGCCACCTTGAAGAGCCGTGTGTTGTACGCACTGAGGTTCTGGAAAAAAAGAAAAAACAGAGCAGGGTTGGGAGAACGGTGAGATCAAGGAGACCGAGGAGAGTGAAGCCATCCCAGGACAGCTAGGGCCTCTCTGAAGAACCTTCCCAAGCCCATGGGGGAGGGCAAGGGATAACTGTCCACAGTGCACCGCACACTAAACCCTAACTAAAAAAAATGTCTAGTGCACGCCTTTAATCCCAGCACTCAGGAAGCAAAGGCAGACAAATTTCTGATCTATATAGTGAGACTTTGTCTCAAAAGAATAAAATAATATAATATTCTGGGGCTGAGAGGTGGCCCAGCAGCTAAGAGCGCTTATAGCACTGCTCTTGCAGAGGACCCAGCTTTGGTTCCCAGCACATAGATGGGGGCTCACAAATGTCTCTAACTCCAGTCTCAGGTTAGCCATGGGCTCCTACATACGGGGTACACACTACATACTTCAGGTGTGCGCGTGTGCGCACGAGCACACACACAACCACACTAAAATCAACAGACTTTCTGTTTTCTGACTTTCTTTTTTTTTTTTTTTTTTGGTTTTTCGAGACAGGGTTTCTCTGTGTAGTCCTGGCTGTCCTGGAGCTCACTCTGAAGACCAGGCTGGCCTCGAACTCAGAAATCCGCCTGCCTCTGCCTCCCAAGTGCTGAGATTAAAGGCGTGCGCCACCAACGCCCGGCTCTGACTTTCTTTTTTCTTTTCTTTTCTTTTTTTTTTTTTAAGACAGGGTTTCTCTGTGTAGCCCTGGCTGTCCTGGAACTCACTCTGTAGACCAGGCTGGCCTCGAACTCAAGAAATCCGCCTGCCTCTGCCTCCCAAGTGCTGGGATTACAGGCGTGCGCCACCCCCGCCCAGCTCGCTCGTTCTTTCTATCTATCTATCTATCTATCTATCTATCTATCTATCTATCTATAAATAAACAGACTTTCTAATTTACAATATATATGGTTGTGTGGAGGCCTCCATAGTTTCAAGAGTCAGTTCTCGGCCCGTCATGGAAATCCCAGAAGATCAAATCCATGCACTGGGCTCACCGGCAAGCACCCTTTGTCCACTGAGCCATTCGCCAGCCCCATGAGCTTGCTTGCTTTCTTTCTTTCTTTTTGGATTTTTGAAACAGGGTTTCCCTGTGTAGCCCTGGCTATCCTGGAACTCACTCTGTAGACCAGGCTGGCCTCGAACTCAGAAATCCGTCTGCCCCTGCCTCCTGAGTGCTGGGATTAAAGGCATGCACCACCACCGCCCGGCCAGCACTAATTTTCACAAGCTTGACTGTGTGAGGCACAGAGCCACCTCAGTTAACCCTTAGCTGTGAGATGGACTTGGGAAACGCCACAGAGCTGCCATGTGGCTGAGGAGCACAGATGTGCCGGACGCATCCTGGCACACGTGTGACGTCTCTCTGAGGCGCAGGCTTACCTCTCACACACTTAAGTCTTCTCCTTCTCTAGGACCTAGGGTGCCCATATGTCTGTGAGTTCAAGCTGGGACCCAAGAGCAGGTGGCCGTGGAGAAGGGGTGGGGTCAGGAAGCCTCATCAAACTAGCTTCCCAAATTGTCAATTCCCAAACCTGAGAGTCCAGAAAGTCCTGGGCCAGCTTAGCGTCCTCCATGGTACAATCTCCGGAGAAATAGGTGGTGACTCCCTGTTGGGGAAGAGACAGAGAGAGAAAGGTGTACAGGGAGACAGGAGACTGGAGTTACTGAGGGCGCAGAGCAGACCCTGAGGCAGCTGACGGCTTCCTGCCTAGGCTCTGCGCCCTCCCAGCACCTCCGCCCTGCCACATCTACTTCTAGGGAGAAAGGTTGTTTTCAGTATTTTCTTCTTTGAGACCGGGTCTCACTATGTAGCCCCACACTGGCCTCAGACTCACACCCTCCCGAGAGCTACGATTACAGGTGGTTACAGGTGGGTGCCACCCTGCCTAACTCAGTCTTTCTTCCACCCATCCTCTCTAGCTGGCCCACCCCTAAGGTTTGCCACAGCGTCTCCAACCCAAAGACAGCCCAAGCAACCTCTAGAGGCAGGGACCCTTGGTCCCCCACCGTTCTCTCCTACACTCCCTTCTCCTCCCAGATCTTCTCACTTTCCCTCTTTATGCACCCACATCCTGCCAGGACAGACCTGGAAGAACATTCTAGAAACATTCCGTGCAGTTTTCTGTGGTGCCAAGTGGCTTTAGCTCGAGAGTAGGGGGAAGAGCCTCCTGTCTTTCCACCATCAGCTGCCCTTCCACGCATACCAAGCAGCCTCAAGGATGCCTCCACTTTACCAAGTTCTTGGAGGGTGGGGCTCACCTCCTTCCCCAGCCCAAGATGTCGAAGCCTTGGTTCCAGGGAGAACATAAGCTCCCCACAGGTCTGCCAAAGGTCCCTGACTTCATCTGGCTGCTGTTGAGCAGCCTTACTCCCCAGGATCACACGTTCCAGCTTTTCCTGCAAGGAGAAAGGACGTCATTGGTTCGACCACATGTCCTTCAGATGCCCAGACCCTCCCTCTTCTTGAACCTAAGACCTCATAGTATAGTCTAGAGATGATCAGCAGCAGCAGCAGCAGCAGCAGCAAGCCCTGAGAAGAGCTGAATCTCAGGCTGCCATGGAACTATTCAGACATTGCAGTCAACACTACCAGGCCACTAGTACGGGTATGACCATGTGAGAAAGCACAGTGCGTGGACTCCGCCTATTCCCAGTGAGGAGCAGCAAGCGTCTAACAGCTCACATGTGCACAACCTACACTTGCTTGACTCTCAGATCGGCTGTCTGAAAGGATCGTGCTTTTCCTTTACATGTTTATCTGCAGCACCTGGGGATGCCTTGTGATACCACAGTCCCAGCGTCCCAGTGACAGGGCTATGGGTTCTGCACCTTGGACTCTCACAAGGGTCCCTTCTCTGTTCTCTAACCGCTGTCCACCGCTGCCCCCTGACACCCTCCCCAGCTCACCTTGGGCAGGTTAGGAACAAACTTGGTGTCACCAAAGGACTTGTAGTTGCCCATGTTGGAATAGACCCCTGCGGCGTAGACCAGGAATGCCTGGGGGTGGAGACAACACAGCATGAAACATGAGGCTACACCCTTTCCCTTTCAGGAAAAGGTGGACCTTTTTTCCCCCCCAGGTCATACCAGTGTGGGAGAAGCTGAGAAATCAGCAGAACCCTGATTCTAGGAGGCCCCAATCTGGCTGAATTTGTTGTCACAGATGAATTTTTACCCCCCACCCTACTGGGTCGCAAAACTGGTTTCAGTAGCTACCAAACACACTTAGGCTGGTGATAGATAGCAAGAAGCTGCCTCCCACAGCTCCAAGGGTAGGCATGGAAGCTGGCTAGGGCAGTCAGAGAACCACCTTCTTTTGCTATAGGCTGATTAACAGTCAAGCTGCCCGGCATCGCCGGGTCTAGATGCTCTATTACCAGAATGGCTTGAGAAAACCGCAAGATGAAGATCACATCTCAAGACAGCACCCAACAGCTGAGTCTAATCACACCTGAGGCCTCTCCCAGCCCTGGACACTGCCATTATGTGAGCTAATAATTCCCTGACAAGGCCTCACTGTGTATTAACTAGCTATTTTGGAATGTACTATGTAGACTGGCTTGTAACTCACAGAGATTTGCCTCTGCCTCCCAAGCGGTTCAATCACAGGCTTATGTCACCACACTAGGCTCACGATTCTCTTTAAGCCACTTTGGATTGGGTATCTGCTACTTACCAACAAAGGCATCCGGCTGAAAATAGTTAACACTTGGGTAGTACTTCCTACTTACAGGCACTACCACAGAGATTTGCTCTTTTTAACAGTACACCAAGGACTGTTTGAGACAGGATGCAATAAGAAAAAATTCCAAAGACATCGAAGAAATAGTAACCTTGGCTCAGAAATAAACAATCTGATCAATTTCTTCCCCTTATAGAAAACCCGGTCACAGCCGGGCAGTGGTGGTACACATCTGTAATCCCAGCACTCTGGGAGGCAGAGGCAGGTGAATTTCTGAGTTCAAGGCCAGCCTGGTCTACAGAGTGAGTTCCAGGACAGCCAGGACTACACAGAGAAACCCTGTCTCGAAAAAAAAAAAAAAAAAAAAAAGAAAGAAAGAAAGAAAAGAAAAAGAAAAAGAAAACCAGGTCACATTCCCATACACTCCTAGTGGGAATATAACGTGTTGAGCCATTTTTAATAAAAGGGTCTCACTATATAGGCCTGGCTTGTCTCAAACTATGTAGATCGGGCTGGCCTTGAACCCACAGAGATCCTCCTACCCTTGACTCTAGAGTGTTAAAATTAAAGGTGTGTCCCACCACGTGTGGCCTTAGAAGATAATTTGACAGAATCATTATAAATGTTTAGAGCCTTCAATCCAGCATTTCTATTTCTTTCTTTTCTTTTCTTTTCTTTTCTTTTCTTTTCTTTTTTTTTTTTTTTTTTTTGAGACAGGGTTTGTCTGTGTAGTCCTGGCTGTCCTGGAACTCACTCTGTAGACCAGGCTGGCCTCGAACTCAGAAATCCGCCTGCCTCTGCCTCCCAAGTGCTGGGATTACAGGCGTGCACCACCACGCCTGGCTTAGCATTTCTATTTCTACAAACAGTTCCCACTTACGTACTTACACAAGAATGAGCACTGTGGCACTGTTTGCAAGAAAAACTAGAAACCATTTATAATGTCCAGCATTTAAATTAAAAAAAACAAAACAAAACAAAACAAAACAGAGGCAGAGGCAGAGGCAGAGGCAGGTGGATTTCTGTGAATTTGAAGCCATCCTGGTCTACTGAGCAAATGTCAGAGCAGTCAGGGGTACATGGAGAGACCCTGTCTTGAAAGACCAAAAACCAAACCAAAACAAAACCCAAATACTAATTTGATTACAATGTACACTGACTTAGAGTGTTTCACAGCAATAAATGAAATGGATATTGCCTCTCACAGTCCTACAGGATGTATACTCAAAGGAAATTCTCCAAGACAGAGATCTGCAAAATGGGCAGCATACCAAACTGACTGCTCTTCCAAAGGTCCTGAGTTCAAATCCCAGCAACTGCATGGTAGCTCATAACCATCTATAATGGGATTGGATGCCTCTTCTGGTGTGTCTGAAGATAGCTACATTGTATTTACATATATATCTCTGAAGAGATTGCACACGTGTGACCTTTTGTGTTTTGTATGTTTCCGAACTGATGCGATATATTAAGATTTAAGTATGTTATTTGGCTAATATATCCACAGACAAGAACTAAGAGACAAACAGAACATTCTACCCAGGTCCCTACCCAGGCTGCCTTCCTTTGTCCTTCAGTATCAGGTGTACAATCGTGGCAGCCTGCGGAGAACTACGGTACCTAGGCTGGCCTCAAACTCACAGCAATCTTTCTGCCTCAGCCTCTCAAGCGCCGGAATTAAAGGTGTATGCCACCATGCCTGGCTTGCTTCCCTGTATCTTGAAGCAAGTACAGTTCTAAGTAGACCACCACTATACTAAGGGCAGACGATGTGCACATTCTACAGATAATGAGCCTGAAGCTACAGGGGTGTGTGTGTGTGTGTGTGTGTGTGTGTGTGTGTATGTATGAGTAAGCACTCTTTAGTCTAATCCTCTACCTAGTTGGAAAGAGAGATCTATGCCCCTAGATCCTGGTCCTTCACACGTTTCTAGAAGCCCCTCAGGAAACCAGGCTGGCCTGTGAGAACTGACCTGATACTCTTCTTCAGTAAGGCCCTCAGCCAGGGCATGTTGGCGCAGCTGGTCAGGGTCCTGGGCACGGAAGAGGCGGCTAAGCAGGGCATAGATGTAGGGGGCTTCAGGGGACGTCTGGAGCAGCACAGCCAGGCCTCCATACCAAGCGGCTCTAGACAAGTGGTGGGCATAGAGGCGCTCTGTGGGTGACAGCAGGCGGAATGCCTCACGGCAGTCCAGGCTCGACACACCGATGTCATTGGGCAAGATGTACTGGGTATCTGCCATGAGCCCTGAAAGAACATATTACAGTCAACTCTGGGAACACATCATCTTCACATCTGCTCTGAAATCTCAGGAACGAGCTAACTTCTTCCACCCAAAAGCCCAGGAGGGAATAATCCAGTTGCACCCATTCACCTGAAATGCCTAGTGGGACAGCTTTGGCCTGTGGCCTCTCAGACTTAAAGTCTGAATCTAACTACCTCATATTTCAGATGGGGAAACTGAGACTCAAAGATGCCAAGCATACGAAGAACCAGCAGAACAGAGCCTCGTTACTAGACTCCCAGCCCTGGCCACTCCCTGTCTCACCTCCACCTTCCCACATTTCCTAGTCTCTGTTCAGAATTCCCCAACACCTCTAGCTCATAACAACTGCTGACAAGCTTCCTGCTGGATATCCACCCCACTGTTCCAACCCTGCTCCACCAGACGTTCTAAAGCCTAAGCCAGCTGCTTCACTTTCCTGCATCGCTCTTTGCTCCTCTGCAAAACTGATTGTGAATATGACACCAAACTCAACAGCTGGGTATGAAAACTAGAAAAGGCCTTCCCAGGACAGGGCTATAACACAGTTGGTAGAGTTTGCCTAGCCAACAACCAGGCCTCAGATTCCAAGGTCAGGCTGGGGTACATGAAACCCTGTCAAAAAGTAAGTAAATCAAAAAGAGCAATCATGTTTCTTCCCAGCTTGTCCTTCCCAGCATCTGCCCCAGTCTCATCTCTTTCTTCAGCCCTTCATTATCTTGTTTTCTTCTGTTGCTCTGTTGGGAAGCCACATAAGGTCACAACCCATTTCCCAGATAGGAACCATAGGACACTTGGAAAGCAAGCAACTTATCCAAAGCTTTTCAGCCCAGTTGGGACTCAAGGAATTCTGAACCCACCACGTTCTCCACGCTCCGCCCCAGACTAAGGACACGTTTCTACCCTCTGTACTCCTTATTCGCGCGGCTCCGCCCCATCTACCCCTTCGCTCGGAAAGAGGTGTTAACTCTTTACTGTCTGGAAATTCTCCTTGCCCGAAAGCTGGGAGAGATTTGGAAGAGGCACTGAAGGGTGGACAGAAAGAGGATGATCTTGCATGCACAGCCAGGCCTCGCTCTGATCTCCTGAAGATGACACATCGTAACCCCGAAATCAGGGCGCTGCACCTCACCTGCTGCAGCTGCTCCGTTCGCAAACTCACTTCCTGCTTCCGGCTCCCCGCCCCATTCATTGGGACACAAGCCCCGCCCCAAACGACCAATAGTCTGGCCCCAGGGATCAGACGGACAGCAGCTACATCCAGTAGAAGAACGAAGACAGCAACTCCCTCATCGTCTCCCCGCCCCCAGGAGCTATGGGTGGTGCCTGCTAGCAGGGACCCTGAGGCCTTGGCCTTTTGTCTGCTGGTCCTCACTGCACATTGGAGTAGGGCGATGGCTGGTGAGGTAGTTTGATTATCTCCGTACCCCGCGAGGCTGCTGCCGGGTGCCGACAGAGGGACTGACAAGGTCCCCAAACATAAGAGTTCCTATACTTCGGGAGCCTCCACACGTTTCTGGGAATCTGCTCTCTTTGGGGTTTCACCTCCAGTGTCCCTCCTCCGGGTTTGGCAGTTAGCAACCTCCACTTAAGAGAAGAGTATAGTAATGTGGATTCCCTCCACTCTGGATTTAGGGCTTGGGGATGCTATTTGGAGACTACAAAACTCTTACAAAGAGTGTAAGCTGGCCGGGCAGTGGTGGCGCACGCCTGTAATCCCAGCACTCTGGGAGGCAGAGGCAGGCGGATTTCTGAGTTCGAGGCCAGCCTGGTCTACAGAGTGAGTTCCAGGACAGCCAGGGCTACACAGAGAAACCCTGTCTCGAAAAAACCAAATCCAAAAAACCAAAAAAAAAAAAAAGCGTGTAAGCTGGACGAACAGTAGTCCCATCCACGCGGGGGTGCAGAAAAATGCTACAGGTGCCCACTGGGTCGCCTTGGGCCTAGAAGCCATCCTTAAAACATTGGGAGCCTAGTTTCCTCAATGCACTCAAAGTCGTGGCCAGCCAGTAGCTGGCATTTTCTTAGTGTAACCATTTGCCAGCTGGAATAGAAAAGCAGTCTCCAGTGACCCGAGCACAGGCCAGGATGCAGGCAAGCACGTTGTCTACTCTTGGTAGTGAGGGAGGTGTCTTTCTGGGTGACCTGTAGCTCTTGTGAGTACCTGCTGACTAACCCGACTAACATGGCGAGCACTGAAAAGACCTTGGGTTAGACCTAGGGCCTGACTTAGGTCAAGTCAGATGTCTGTCTCCTACCAGCTGTGTGACTTTAGATAGGTCACTTCTCTTACTCTGGAACACTGTCAACTTTACTTCAGGACTAATAAGTGAGTCTACTTCAAGGCATGGGCAACCATTATAGGTATGCTGCCCCCTAGGGTTGTGTAGGAGGTAGTGTCTTGGGACTGAAATCCAACACACCTTCCTTACCTTGCCTATTTAGAAGGCCCAGTGCAACCAGTGCCCCGGCACAGACACCAGTTTCTCACTCACAAAGGTGCTTAAGGCCAAGCCTGTCACCACAGCGCTAGTAGCTCTTGGTTCTGATTGGTGTCATTATAAGGGGAAATTCTGTAAAAATGTGTCCTGAGGAGAGTCCTCTTCTTTCCTTTTGCCATTCTCATTGTTTTTATACTAGGTATAAAGTTGTCTGCGATCAAGTTGAAATATAACCATAACCAAGCAGAAGTAGAGCTATCCATAGCTACCAAGGACTACTTCAGGCAAGTGAAGGATCCCAGTACCCAAGACCCCCAACCAAGTTGCATGGTGCCATTTTATAATCTCAATTAATAGGAGTGCATATTAAATGAAGTCCTTTACCAGCAGCTTGCCATATAGAATCTCATTTAATTCTTGCAAAAACCCTGAGATAGGATATCACTGTTTTACCAATTGCACAGGTGAGAGGACCTTTGATTTTCTAAGGCCCCCCACTACACTGTTTCCAACTCCTACACCAACTTACACACAATCTCTCTCTCTCTCTCTCTCTCTCTCTCATTCACACACACACACACACACACACACACACTCTATTTTAATGGTCATGGCTTTTCTGTATGTTTACATCCATCTGGTAATGAAAATACCTTTTGTTTTTGTTTGTTTGAGACAGGGTCTTGCCATGTAGCCCAGGCTAGCACACACATTCCTCCTTCCTTAAAGCCTATCAAATGCTGGGGTTACAAGCACAAGCCACCATGCTTGGCTTGAGACTGTCATTCCATTAGACAGTGCTGGACTCTGAAGCTCCACGAGCTGGCTTCCACCAGCCGGAGCTCGCCCTAGAGCCCAGTCAAGCACACTTTGTTCTTTCTCCCAGAGTCAGATTCAACACCAGCAATGAGATCAGAAGGTGCTCCCCTGCCTTGACCCCAACATCATCATTAGCAAGAACTGGGTAGAGTTCCATTTCTAGTGTTTTGTGGAAGGGTTGAAATGTTCCCAACAGGCTCTGGCATCCCCTTCCGCCATGCTTCACACTGTAGCTTTATGATGCTTAGACTGCTCTGTGATGGCTGCCTTCAGGCCTATCAACAGCCCATCTGGTTTTTATGGCCTAAACCAGCAGCTGCGTGGCCTTGGGCGTGTTCCCGTGGACTCTTCCTCCCCGTAAGGCTCTGGTTTCTGTCTTGCTCTGAGGACAGCATTATTCCTCCACTCATAGCCTTTTCCCCTCTATATTCTGTCTACCTGTTTTCCTCGTTCAGGGGAAAACCCCATCTCAGCCCTTGGCTCAAAGGAAGCCGTGACTCACATGGGAGGCACGGGGAGGGGGTCAGCACAGACTTGACTCCCACAGTCTCCAAGGCCCACCAGGTCCCGCCTACAACCCTGATCCCTTGTCCTTTTTCTGCTGACCTGCATGTTGGTTGCGAAGCGTTCTCCCTGCTCTCCTGTGTTAGTGCCCTCCAGGTTGCCCTCCATACTCCATCCTGTCTCTACAAGCTGTGGTTCTGGTTTTAGGCCATGCAAGTTCTCAGAACAACCTCGGCACGTACAGGTGGCCAGCAGGATGTGGTAATCAGGTTCTGGCAATAGTCCCACAGGCCCCTCCTCTGACTGGAAGGCCCTGCTCATGGCTGGGGCTCTTGTGGCAGGCCCTAGGCATTGAGCGGGTGATATCTGTCTGTCTGCTCTTCAGCTTTTCCATGAAGCAGACTCGAACCTGCCTTGCCTCAGTCCTGCCCAGCCTCAGTATGAATGAGAGGGGCAGCTGTGGCTTCCAACTAGATCATCATTCTCTCAGAACCCAAGCAGGGCCGTCTCCCTTCCTGAATCACTGTGAGGATTAAAGAACAAAATCGTGGAGAAGCAGAGCCCTGGTACCTGGTGGATGCAGCTGTAATTACTGTTAGGACAGGGTGGGGCACACAGTGAATATTCAGCAATGGTAGCCCTTGCTGTGGAGCAGTGAGCTCTCCCCAGCTCTGACTCCTGACTGTCCATAAATGAGGATCCGAATTCACCACCAGGCATAACCACATCCTGTGCTCCCCTTAAGTTGTTTCTCCAACCCTGCTTCTTTACCCTGAACCTGTGCCAAGGGGGCACAGAGCCCTTACCTTGTGGGCCTGGAAGATTCCAGTCACCACAGAGGCTGAAATCCTGTTTTACCCCCTCCATGAAGCCTGTTACTTTCCCAAACCCAGCAAGGGCTGCTCTCCAGCCCTAGAATTCCCTGATCCAAACAAACATGAAGCTGTCCACCTTTACCCCACTAGGCTGTGAACCTGACTGTCCATGTGTCCCCCACTTGTCACCGTC
The DNA here is from genome assembly GCA_964023405.1 of Apodemus agrarius. Taxonomy (NCBI): domain Eukaryota; kingdom Metazoa; phylum Chordata; class Mammalia; order Rodentia; family Muridae; genus Apodemus; species Apodemus agrarius. The sequence goes on from OZ030005.1 coordinate 142,242,557, forward strand.
CTGCCTGTCCTGGAAGTCAGCAGATGCTGACCTCAGCCTGCCTGCACACTTGTTCCTTACTCACCGGGGCTGCAGGCATCGCATGCATTCGGGACACGTGGATCTTTAAGGGCAGCTGAGCAGCAAGGTTTATAGAGTAACCCACGGCAGCAGCAGAAGGGAGGAATAGCCGTTACTGGATTGGCAGGTTCGGGGCACAACCAATCTAAGCTGGAAGTCAGGGGCCATGGCCCCTTCATTCCCCCAGGGGCACAGTGTATGCGGCATGATGTAGGGTACCCCAGGGAGGACAGGGGCATGGGGTGCCCTCCATCAGCCTGGGGCAGAGCTGGTGCTAAAGTCCCTATCAGTATGGCTGGGATAGAGCGCCCAGGGACCCTCTTAGAGGCGAGAGTTGAGGGAGGGCCACAGCCCATCCAATGCGTCCAACGGTGTGGTCATTGCCAGCAGGCCGAGTCCCACATGCAGGGCTCCCTCTGAACAGCAGGAGATGGGGGACCTGGGTGGGCAGGCGAGCGTGGCAGCAAGGACCCCGGAGAACCTAGTCCAGTGGACCCTGGAAAATTAGGCGGACACAGCCAAGCTCCCCGGTGAGCCAAGCTCCACAAAAGGGGCAGGCAGCATGGAAAGCATGGGTGCCATGCGGCAGTGGCGTCTGCGCCCAATAGCGGGCAGTCTTCTCAGAACAGACGTGGCCACAGGGTGCGAAAGCGTGGCTGGGTGGCCCAGGATCCAGGCACAGACCCGCCTCCTGGCCGAGCCACAGGGGTATGTAGGGTCCCACAAGGCGGCAGAGAGGACACTCTCGCTCCTGGGGTCCTCGCTCCCTCCTGCAGCCCCAGCCATGATAGCCGTGGACATGACCACAACGGACGTAGACCCAGGGCTGCTGCTTGTCGGGTGCTGTGCGGCCACGGGCTGGACTGGGGAAGGCCAAGGTGCTGAGGCCCACAGGACACTGGGGCCGTGCTGCGTTGGCCTCCTGTCGCTGGGCCTCCAGTTGTTTCAGGGTGGGTGCCCTCAGCAACCCTGCCGGAGTGCGCCACAACAGTGTGGCCCCACACAGGTCGATGAGCGAACCATCTTGCAGGACGTTGGATTCGTTTTCCACCTGCCGGAGGCAGCAGAAGGCCTTAGCCCAAGAGCTCTCTGGCCCTGCCAACAGGCAGCCTTACCCCAGAGAAGCCACCTATCTGGCCAGTGACATTCCCTGAAGAGAACACCCTAGGCCAGCAGGCTAGCTGAGACAAGGAAGACAGACGGCCCAAGTGCACACAGCCCCTTACTCTCAGCAGGACCCGGGCTTTGGTATCTTCACAGGTCAAATCAGGAGGTCTGGCCCAAAGCAAGGCTTTTCCAAAACGTTTTCCAAAGCTCTCCCAAAATGGCAGAAGTAGGATATGACAAAGAAAACAGATACCTTCCATGGGCGATACAGTACTGAGCCCAAAGTGAGTGTCCCACGGGTCATAGATCACAGCAAGAACTCTAGAGCCAGAGAGCCTTGATTTGAATCCCAATCTTGCCATTCACTCACTCAGTGTTACCAAGAAAATAATTTAACTTCTGTAGCTTGGTCTCCTGGACCTCAAAGTGGATTCCATATCTCGAGTGGGCCTTGTGGAGATTAAATAAATCAACTGAAAAAATCATGCACTGATGCCTGCTATACAGTGGGCACATAACAAGCACATGTCTGTGTTACATTCATGTGCATGATTTGCTTTGTTTGTTTTGCCTGCACATATGTCTGTGCATTACATGCATGTCTGGTGCCCATGGAGGTGCTGGGTCCCCTAGATCTAGAGTTATGGATAGCTGTGAGCTGCCATGTGGGTGCTGGGGACTAAACCTGGGTCCTCTGAACGAGCAGCCAGTGCTCTTACCCTTAAACCATCTCTCCAGCCTCTGGTTTGATTCTGAGACAGGCTCTTGCTGTGTTGTGTGCTCAGGCTGCCTGGGGACTCATAATCTTCCTGCATGCTGACACCAGGGAGAATTCTGCAGTCCAGTCAATGAACATAGCTATGAGGTTTTTCTTAGAACTTACTCCCAAAGGGGCGCCTCCGGACCAGCAATGTAAGAACTACTCCAAAGGCCCCTTTACTCTTCCTGGGAGAGAATAATAACACTCTCCCCAAATGTGACAGACACACTATAAGCTGCCAACACTCTGAGCTATAAACTGCTCATACACAGGCCCAAGTGTCACCCTTGGAAAATGGTGTGATTTCCAGAGCTGCTGGCAGCCTCAGAGCCATTTGGTTCCACACAGTGCATTTGCATGGCTCTATTTCACGTCACCTGCTGGGTCCCCAGCAGTATAAAAGTATGCCTCGGCACCTTGCTCTGGTCCAGTCTGTGGGGTAAGTGACAAGTGTCAGGAATTGTCTGAGCCTGGGGCTCACCAAGCTCAGCATAGTAGAACTCCCTTGGAGAGAAGTGCTAGAGATCATCTCCCAGCATGAAGAGGTAAGGAATTGATGATGGGGCCTGGGAAGGGTGGGGAAAATGGAGGAGGCCACCTACCAGCTTCCCCCGCTGCTGAGCTGATCTGCTATCCCGGAGTGTGTACACATTCCCGCAGACAGAGATCTCCCTCCAGACACCTGGGGCAGAGTCCTCGGAGAATCCGCCTGCTGGGTGCATCACCAGAACCCCATTGGTTGTCAAGCCATCCATCAGACCATCAGGAGTCCTCCACTTGGCTGCCCGCTCCTAGAACCACATGAAGGATAAGCTTACAACTCCAAGAGTTCCCTAGAGGGGAACTCAGGTCCTGGGCACCACCTGACCTCTTTGTTCTTCACTTTGCTTCTTCAAAAAAAAAGGGCTGCTAACCCTCACGAGAGAATAATGCAGAGGATGGCTGTGTCCTGGCCCATCGCTTCAGGATGCAGCATCTCCCCAGCCACCCTCCCCTCGGCCTTCTCTGCTAAGGGCTAGCCATGCTTGGGGAATCACTCACTCCAAGAAAGATGTTGCTAGAAGCATCAAAGCCGGCAGCATAGATGCGGGCAGTATAGGGTGGCCGGCGGTCACAGAGGATTCTGCAGGCATAGCGGGAAATGGTGCTTTGGGTAGAAGGACCCTCTGTAGCCCCTCCGCCAGGAGATGTGTCTGTTACCACAAAGTCAATCATGTTTTCAGTAGAGCGGCCAATCTATAAGGAAAGGAGGCCAGAACACATGCACAGGCGAAATTCACAGTGTTCTCACCCGTGTCTCAGCAGCCACCAAAAAATGAATATGCTAGCCCCAAAGAGAATAGTGCACACCGCACCTCGGTAGAGTCTAGACCCTGTGGGCTTGCATGCAGGTTTCTTACATCTGATCAGTTGTGCTATGAACCAACTTCTGCTCTGTGGCCCCACCCACCCTCTGTGCCTCTGCCTCCTGTGTCTTAGGATTAAAGTTGTGTATCGCCACCCAGCTCTTGCTGCTGCTGCTTTTGTTAAGCAGGGTCTCACTGTGTAGCCTGTACTGGCTTTGAATTTGCTATGTAGATCAGGCTAGCTTCAAATTCACTTAACTCTATCTCCCAAGTGCTATTATTAAATGTGTAAGCTACCACACTCTGCTTATTATTTTTGCACATGTATGTGTTTCTGAGTGACTTTATTGTACTACATGTGTGCAAGCACCTATGTAGGCCAGAGGGCATGGGCTCCCCGGGAACTGAGTAACAGGCAACTATAGGTCAACAGACATAGGTGCTGAGAACTGAACCTGAGTCCTTTGCAAGAGCAAGAAGTGCTCTTAACCTCTGACCTAGTTCTCTGGGGCTAAGCCAAGCACTGTATGTACAAGACCTCAGCCACTCTTCTCTAGTCAGGGAGGCTACTATGGGCCTCAATTTACAGATGAGGAAAACAAGACTCAGAGATGTTAAATGACTCCTGCCCAAGGTCACCCAATGGTAAGTGCACAGAGCTAGCACCCAAGCCTCGGCATGAGGAGGCTTCACCCTATACTCTGAACTTCAAAGCTGTATAGCCTCCTACCCTCTAGGAGTCTTGACTCTGAGGGCTGCTGACTTGCTACTGACTGCAAAGTCAAGAACCCAGTCTAAGACATCCTACTTCTCCATCTGAAGGGCAATCCACTACAATGAGAGCTCAGAAACATCTTTCCCAGGCCCTGTGTCCATGACCTGACACTGAACACCTGCAGAGCAGAGGCTGAAAGACTGGACATACCTGGAACATGTCTTTGTCGCTGTCATGTGTGTACTCCACTATGACTGAGTGGCTCCGGGATAGTGTGTATGAGATGCTGTGCTGGCCTCGGTTACTCAGGGCCTGGTGGAGAGAAAGCAGTCACTTCCCAGGGTACAGGAGAGGTGTAAACTTCTGAGCCAGAGGCCAGCTCCAGGCCCAAGAACCACTCCCAGGAGTGCTCTGTGCTGTATAGAGGAGACTTGTATAGAAGGAACTCTTAGCTGGTTCTCTTGTTTAATCCTTCAGTTACCTCAAAAAAAAAAAAAGTGCTTACTCTTCATTTTTACAGTTGGAAGTTACAAGTCAGAGAGGAGAACCGGCCTTCAGTCACACAACTGCAAACAGCAGAGACCTAACTTCCATACCAACTCTCTGAACCAAAGGTTTCTCTGTGGTAGTGTGTGTAGGGGCCGTTCTTAGTTGTCAACTTGACTGTATCTGGAATGAACTAAAACCCAATGGCTGGGCACACCTGTGAGGGAGTTTTGCTTTAATTAAATCATTAGAAGTGGTGAGACCTACTTCTAATCTGGATCTTTGAGGTAGGAAGATAAACCTTTACTCAAGATCTTATCTAGAGGGAAAATCCACCTTTAATGTGGGCTGCACCTTCTGCTGGCTGCCGAGACAGAAAGGACATAGAGGAAGGAGTTCTCTCTCTGCCTGCTTGCTCTCCCTCTCCCTAGCACGTCCATTCCGTCGCTGGCATTACAGCCCACTCTTGTGGGATTCAGGCGTATATTGAGGTAAAGACCAGCCGAGGCATCCATCCTTATACACTGAACAACTACTGGATTCTTGGACCTTCCATTGGAGACAACCATTGTTGGATTAGTTGGACCACAGCCTGCAAGCTATTCTAATAAATTCCCCATAGAGAGACACAAAGACAGACATACAGACAGAGATTCATTCTATTTCTCTAGAGAACCCTGAGTGATGGCATTGTGTGAACATCACATCCCACTCTCAGAGCCTTGGCTAACTCTAAAATAATGCTGACAGGTGCTAAAGAGATGACTCGGTGATTTGGATCACTGGCTGCTCTTGCAGTGGACCCTAGTTTGATTCCTAACACCCATATGGCAGCTTACAAGGGTTTGTGTCTCCAGGGCCATACCATCTTCTGGCCTCCACAGGCACAGCAGTGCATAGACATTCATTTTAAAGTTTAAAAATTTTAGGCCAGGCGGTGATGGCTCATATCTTTAATCCCAGCACTTGGGAGGCAGAGGCAGGTGGATTTCTGAGTTTGAGGCCAGCCTGGTCTACAAAGTGAGTTCCAGGACAGCCAGGGCTACACAGAAGAACCCTGTCTCGAAAAATAAAATAAAATAAAATAAATAAAATAAAAAATAAAAAATAAAATAATAAAAAATTTAAATAGGGGACTGGAGAGATGGCTGAACAGTTAAGAGCACTGACTGCTCTTCATAAGGTCCTGAGTTCAATTCCCAGCAACCACATGGTGGCTCACAACCATCTGTAATGGGATCTGACGCACTCTTCTTATGTGTGTCTGAAGACAGTGAAAGTGTATTCACATATATAAAATAAATAAATCTATTTAAAATTTTAAAATAAATAAAATATCTAACCAATCAATGGGGTATGGCAGCCAAGTATTTGAAAGGTTGTTAAGGGTTGGGCACACTGCAGAGGGGGTCTATTATCACCATTTTGGGGAGTATCTGTTCTATGGCACATGTGCATGCGTGTGCATGAGTGTGCCCACAGAGGCCATTGGGTGTTTGTCTCTCTCACTGAACCTGAAGCTTGTGGTTTGGGGTTAGGATGAGAGCCAGCAAACCCCAGCTACCCTCCTGTCTCTGCCCTCAACAGTCCTGGGGTTACAGGAGCACATGCTTTTAATGTGCGAGGGCTGGGGCTCCAGACTCACATCCTCCTGCTTGCACAGCAAGCCCTCTTACCCTACTGAGCCATCACCTCTCCAGACCCATCGCCGCCATTTCCTTGCTGAGCCTACAGGCAGGGAGTGAGCAGTGACCCAGTGGACTCCCCTGCTCCACAAAGGCCATGGCAGGTGGGCCCAGGAAGACCCAGGCCTGGGCACAAAGGACGGGATGGCTTCCAGTCCCCCGGGATGGGCGGCTTGCCTTGGAGACGAGCGGTGTGGAGACGTGGTGCATGACATCTGGCTTCACTCCGTTGGCATGTGGCCGGCGGCTCAGTGCCAGGCGGCTTCGGCGGCGGCCCTTGTCTCCACTTGCCAGACACCCGTTGTAGCTGTGGATGTGGTGGTGGAGAGATAGAGGGAGGAGAGAAAGGAGAGAGTGAGCCCTCAGGAGGCCTGAAGGAAACTGCCCACTTGGGGCGGACCCTACCTTGATGAACAAGGGCTAGAACGATCTAAAGCTAGAAAAGCCCGGAAGAGCCAATGGCTGAATTGGGGGGTGGGAAGTGGGGGTCCCTCCTTCAAGGAGCCAAGTGCCCCCTGCATGCCTCAGCTGTAACAGCAGGTGCTGGGTAGTCTGGCTGATGCACCATGCTCAGTGGAGGGAAGGATTCCGCTGCTCAGGGAACCCAGGCACCACCTGCCATGACCCAGGCACAAGCCAAGTACACACAAGGCCCAGTGGGAGGAGGTGGGAAGAATCCCAGAATCAGGATTGCAGGAGAGGAAACACCTATATTGGGCCTTGAAGAACTGTAAAGACTTCATCTGCAGCAAAGATCTTTCATCATACAACGTCCATAAATGACCAAGAAGAAGAAAATAGCTTCTGCTTCCACTCCTCCATTGTCCCCACACCACAGTGTCTAATTTCCACCTTCCTTCCCAGCTTCTATTCAGGGACAGCACGAGAAGCAAGGACAAGGTGCGCCGCCGTCTTGGTTGCTGCTGGGGACGGCTGCCTCTGTTCCTGGTCCTTCATGTTCTTAATTACCTAATGGGATCTGCAGAATGTCCTGCCAGGCAAGTGTCTTTCTTCCTATTTCATAAATTAGCCAAGTCAAGGGCCAGGGAGGGAAGAGGAGTTGTCTCAAGCAAAGAAGCAAAGATAACAACAAAACAAAGAAGACAGATTGTGATCACTGGACTGTAGTCACACTCACCTAGATCTGCCAAGGCCCTGAGACTGGCAGAGACCCGTGAGACGAGGATTTAGTGACTTGGGTGGTGTAGCAATACGCATAACAAGCTAAGGATGCTTTTCTCTAAGCAGTAGAGAGTCGAGTCGCAGACAGCTTTGGAGAAGGACGTGGGCAGTTGCTGGGATGGGCTGGGATATAGCTCACTGGGTAAAGTACTTGCCTAGCATGAACAAGGCCCTGAGTTCGATTCCCAGCACCACATATGTGCGGTCTGGTGGCACATGCCTGTAATCCCAGCACTCGGGAGGAGTGAAGATTGGGAGCTCATGGTCATCTTCAGCTACATAGGGAGAATGATGGAAGCCAACCTGAGCTATGTGAGAACCTATCTCAAAAAGGGAGACAATAAGATGCCAATTCTAAGACCAATTAGAATGTCCTGGTGAGTTTGTTTAAATCCATGTTCTCTAGACCCAACCAGAGATTCTGCCTCTTGAGGTGTGGGGTTCCTCTCTTTATCTCCTATTTTCTTTTCTCTCTTCTCTCTTATTCCCTCTCTCTTTTTGTTGATTTTGGGGTCGAGGTCTCAGGCAACCCAGGTTGCTCCCTGGGATGAGTGCTGGGATTACAGGTATGTGCACCACACCGGCCTATGTGTGATTTCCACGTGTTCCCCAGTAGCTCTAGTACACAGTGAGGCTTCCCTGCTCTTTGGAGGACAGAGAGCTGCCTCCAATCAGAGACACAGCCGTTCCCTGTCAGGACGTGAGGCAGCTACATTTCAGACATTAGCTCCTCCATGAGGAACATCTCTTCTACCTTTTGAGCACTCCTCACACCCCAGCAGCGGCAAGCCTAGAAGGGGACAGGCCAGGATGCAGGCTGAGGGCTCACGGGAGCCCGGCACACATCCACTCTTCCACTCATCACGCAGCCTCTATAAAATGAAACTCATCTGTCAGGACCTACTTGGAATGTTGATTCTGAGAGCTAAACAAGATAAAGTGCTTCAATGCTTGACCGCGTTTGTCACGCTTACAGCAATGCTTGACCGCGTTTGTCATGCTTACAGCAAGGTCCTGATATGAGTTAGCTATTGTGGGTATCTGAAAGAGGCAAGGTGGCACATAAAAGTCACCAAATGACAGCCATTGTTATGTATTGTTAATCTCCATCATGACCTGACAGCTGATCAGGGGAGGGAGATCCATCAGTGTCTGGGGGAAGAGTTTCATGGGAGATGCAGATATCCAGGCAGGAAAAGACCAGAAAGAGACAGGGCCCATCCAACTATCAAGTCCCATCAATTTCTCTGTAATAACCTCCACTTTCTCATCTGTAACATGAGGATGAGCTGCAGTTTAGTGATAGTGTGCTAGATCTACAATTAGGAAGATCTGGGTTCAGATCCCAACCTTCCCATTTACGAGCTGTGTGCTCTTGGACCAGTCACTTCCCCTCTCTGAGTCTCATTTACCTGACCTCCTCCCCCACAGCATCTTTGTGAGGATTGAGATGAAATAATGTTCATGAAAAGGCTTAGTACCACGTGCCTCCCAGATGCTTGGTTTGTGCTGGGTACCAGTCTATGTACTTTACAAAAATCTCTTCCACCTTTCCCTCCTTCGGTAACCTTTGGGAGATTAGTATCAACGCCGTCTTCAAAATGGGGACAAAAAGGCACAGGAAAGTTTGGCAACTTGCTGAATTAGAATCGGAACCAAGCAGTTTTGTGCAGAATCAGAATTCTTTACCCTACACTTATACACAGTTGGTGCTTTACAGACTCTTTTTCTGCTATTCTTTTTCTTGGCTGATCACAAACTGTAGTGATCAGTTTTGAGAATTGTCTCCAGTTGCTGGTTGTGGTACTGGGGAGGCAGAGGCAGGTGGATCTCTGAGTTCAAGACTACCCTGATCTACTGATCAAGTTCCAGGCCAAGGCTATATATACAGAGAAACCCTGTCTCCAAAACAAAACAACCAAAATGGGTTTGATCAATTTTGTTCTTCATCTGGGAAAGTGACAAGAATCCGAGTCCTGGGAAGAGCAGTCTGTGCACACTGTTATCTTGGCTGACCTGAGGGGGCAGCTCCCCAAGGCCCATCACTCCTGGACTAGGGAGGCTCACCCCAGAACGATGAGTTCACCATACTTGATGGGGTCCTCGCCCGGCAGTGCTTCTTCACCAGGAGAAGAGAGGATGCAAGAGCCCTTGTTCCCCGGGTGCTGAAGGTCTGAGGTCCGGGGGGATCCCACTTCAGGATTTCCTTCCAGCACCATTCTGAGCAGAGTGCGAGAAGAGAAAAGAACTTTGCAACTTCCAGACTCCTCTCAAGCTCTGGCTAGAGGCAAGGCCCTCTGGGCCAGGGCCAGAGTGGTCGACCAACACTTGTTATTATAACTACTTCCATTTCCCCTAAACGGTGAGGTTGCTGGGATACCAAGGAGGGAGACAGGTGAGACAAGACCCGGGAAGAAACGGCAAACCCAGAGTCAGAGTGTTTGGTTGGTTAGAGCGTGCACCAGCTCTGGGCGGGATGTGTTTGGCAGAGGAGCAGCCAGGAAGCCTTACCTCTAGCTAGACTCAGACTTAATTCCTGGCTTAAGCTCTTAACCCCAAAACCTCAGCTACCCGCTCTGTCAGGTTCTTGGATCTATGTGCTCACTCTAATCTTATTGCCCTTTTTGCAGGTCTAGGCCTCTGTCAGTCTGTCTGTTCTCAATGACTCTCTGTCCTCCCAGCCCGTCCTTTTCCTTCCCTATTCTGCTCCCTACTTCTACCCTTCCTCTATCTGTTTGCTTTTCCCTTACCACCCACTTGCCTCAGTCTCCCTATCTTGGCCTGGCACTGCAGACAGGCCTCCAGATCCTCCCTCCCTCAGGTGTCTGTCTGCGGTCCTCAGGCCGCTTAGGTCTCTGGAGGCCTGTCGGGGCGGCGCTCCCCAGTCGGGCACCCCCTGCAGCAGAGCCAGTTCCCCGCAGGCTGCCTACTTAACAACCCCAATGTTGGAAGGTCTGCGCAGAGGCAGGCCCGCACCCCGAGCTCGGGAAGGGCACAATGACAGCATACGCAGATACACACCAGGCGGCCCCTCACAAATACGCGCGCACACGCTGGCTGTCAGTCCCGCACACCCCTACCACCGCGGGCAGTGCCCAGACGGCGCAGCAAATCCAAGACTTGCTACGGCAGAGACGCGCCTACGCGCTAGCCGCCACAGGCACCAGCCCTCAGACCCGCTCCCTTAACCCCGCCACCCCCAGATACTCAAACACGCCCCCAGCGCACGCCCAGCACAGTCCCCCGCCCCCCACCTCACCAGCCTCACCTGGCGGCGTTCTGGGGCTCTCTGTTTGCTGCTGGCCTCCACCCGCCTCACCTCTACTGCGCCCCGGGACTGCTGCAGCGGGATGGGCCCGGCCCGCGGCTGCTCCGTGCAGCCTCGTCACGGGGACACCCGGGGCTCGGAGGAGGGAGGGATGTGCACACAAACCTCCACGCTCCACCCCGTACCCCCATGCCCCGCCCCCGGATCCGCCCCCTAGAGGGTCCCGCCTTACCCGGAGGCTCCGCCTCTTGCGGCTTTGCCTTGCTGTAGTCTGCGAAGCTAAAGAGGTTTTTGGGGACCCTCGGCCCTTTCTGAGTCCTGCCTCTGGAACCAAAGAAGTTCCGCTCGCGATTCCCATTGAGGGAGTCCCTATCCTTTCCTGGTTGGTTGAGGGACTCCCCTTGGTCTACAAGACCCCTCTCTTATTCCAGGCACCGGACACCTCACCCTCATTCCAGGGTCTCCTTGGGTTCTCCCCGAGACCGGAGCCTCCGTTCACACAGTAATCTAGAGGTTCCTTTTCCCAACCTAAGACTGGCGACTACCCACCTCCTGCTCCTATATGGGGAAACCTCGGAATTACAGAGAAGCCCAGAGCAAACAGAGGGAAGGAAACTACTAGAAGAGGCGGAGGAAGGTTCGTCACCCGTGGAAACCGAAGAAAGCCACTGCGGTTGTCTTGAGTGCAGATTTGTCTTCCAGTTGAGCACTACCACTTTCTCTCTGTGCAACAATCAGTGAGCTCTGGCCTCCTTGGTGTCCAGAGACCCGCACCACTGCCCTCCTCTCCTATCCTTTGCAAAGCCTCAAAGGACTTTTGGGTGCTCGGTCCCTCGGAGCCACAGGCTTTCTTTTGTCAGTACCAGGCTCTCTGGGTTGAATTTGAGCAAATTAAGTCCTATAATCCCTGGGAGGCGGGTACAATAATTGTGTCCCGTCACCCCTGTCCCCCGACTCCACGAAACGGATTTACAGAAATGGCTTGCTAAAGAGGAACCAAGAAGCCGGGTGGTGGCAGCGGCAGCGCATGCCTTTAATCCCAGCACTTGGGAGGCAGAAGCAGTCGGATTTCTGAGTTTGAGGCCAGCTTGGTCTTGAGCAACTCACTCAAAGTGAGTTCCAGGACAGCCAGGGCTACACAGAGAAACCCTGTCTCGAAAAAACAAAACAAAACAAAACAAAACAAAACAAAAGGAACCAAGAGAGGATCTGGCCACGGCTCCACACAGCTCGGCAGGCACTTTACCACTGACCAACGTCTCCAGCCCCGAAACGGCTCACTTTATTTTTCTGTTGTTGTTGTTGCCTGTTTTGTTTAAAATTTTTAAATCTATTTTATTTTTATGTATATGAGTGTTTTGCTTCCGTGTGTGGCTGTGCACCACTTGTATGCCTGCCTGGTGCCAGCAGAGGCCAGAAACTCGGATTCCCTTGGACTGGAGTTACAAATAATTGTGAGCCACCATGTCAGTGCTAAGAATCAAACCCAGAGCCGGGTGGTAGTGGTGCACGCCTTTAATCCCAGCACTTGGGAGGCAGAGGTAGGTGGATTTCTGAGTTCAAGGCCAGCCTGGTCTACAGAGTGAGTTCCAGGACAGCCAGGGCTATACAGAGAAAGCCTGTCTCGAAAAACAAAAAAACAAACAAAAAAGAATCAAACCCAGGCCCTCTGAAAGAGCAGCCATTGCACTTAACCACCGAGCCATCTCTCTGGCCCCTTAATTTGTTTGTTTGTTTGTTTGTTTGGAGACAGGGGTCTCAGTGTATATCCCTGAAGGGCCTGGAGCTCACCATGTCATCATCAGGCTAGCCTCCTGAGCAACTCACAGAGACCTGCTCTGCCTCCCAAAAGCTGGAATTAAAAGCAAGGATCTCCCAGCCGGAGGAACTCCTGACTGAAAGTTGCCATGAACTAGAGATGGAAGGATAAAGACTCAGGTGTGGTCTCTCCTGCTTAGTACCTCCTGGTCTGGACGATAGATATCCCAGTGGCCAATTAACCCCTGCGTTGTTCATCTGTTTTGAGGCAGGGTTATAGGCAGTTCAAGGTATCCTTCAACTCAAACTCAGAGGTCGACCTTCTGAGATCCCCGGCCTCCACTTTCCATGTGCCGGGATTACAGGTGTGAGCCTATAACCAGGTTATTCAGTGCCTGGGATCAAACACATGGTGAGTGATTCGTAGGCGCTAGGCTAGCACTCTACCAACTGATCTATACCTCTGCCCTGACCCCTGAGCTTGAAACATGTTTTATGAGGCAATCAAGGACCTATGTGCAGAGGACACGGCCTGTGACTTCGCCGCAGAGGATGAGTGGAAGTTGGCCCACTCATTCCTAAAGGGGAGCAAATGTAATCTCACTCCCAAACGTGCAGACCCTCTAAGCCCCACATCCACTCCACTAACTCCCTGCCTAAGAACACGTAAAAACTCCAACTGCTTTGCCAGCTGTTTTGAGGCCCAGCAGCCAAAGAAACTCACTTGTTGGTCATACAGGAACCTCCTCCTTGCCACCCAGAAGGCCATACAAATCCCTCACTGGAGGATGGGTTCAGTTCTGAAGGCCTGTACTGTGAAGGCAGGCAGTCCTCCTTTTGTTATCCCAATACTGTCTGCCAGCAAAGGCCCTCAAGACCAAGTACTGAACTATTATTATTCAGTTTACACAGAGGAAATGGGGGCCCAGAGAGGGAGGGAAGCTTGCTTCAGGTTTCATAAGTACAGAGCCAACAACTGGAACTCCCACTGTTACCACCCAGCAGAAAAGGACTGAGAGTTTACCAAACTCAAAGGCTTTTTCTAGGTTACAGTTTCCGGGTGCACCTCATATGGGCCCAGTGCGAGTGGGGAGCAGAAGGGCTCCAGCACCACGTTTTATTCCATTGTTCAAGAGGTATCAGCAAGTGCATTTCCGTCCATTCAAAGCCATCCTGGTCTACACATTGAGTTCTAGGCCAGCCAGTTCCAGGGTTACAAGACAAAATGGGTCTGGAGAGATGACTTAGTATCTAGTTCCCAGCATCAACATAAGACATCTCAAAACTGCAGATATCCGATATCTCCAACTCGAGGAGATCTGACACCCTGTTAAGGCTTCTGTGGGCACTTGCATGCACATGGACATATGTACACACAGACATGTAAAAATAAATATTTAAAAAAATAAAGAAATCACAACAAACAAAAAGCAACAGCAACAAACTCCTGGCTGGGCATTTGGGAGAGACAAGGGAGAACTGAATGCCCTTTCCTTAAGCCTATGCTGAGGCCAAAGGGTGGGCTTGGAAAAGATGGGCCCCTCAGATGGAGTTGGGGATACAAAGCCGAGGAGATCTGACCTTACATGCTAGCACTCCATCAAGTGTGAAGTGATGGTTTCTTAGCCAATAAAGTTCTATTCAGTGGAGCTGCAAGAGAGCACAGAGATCAGGATCACAGGCTCTGTGCCAGAATGTCTAGGGACAAGGCCTAAGCTGAGCCACTCATAAGCTGTGTGGCCATAACAGTCCAAGTGTTTTGAGATATTTTTGTTTTTTAATTTATTTGTCAGGGTCAGCCGGGCGGTGGTGGCGAACGCCTTTAATCCCAGCACTTGGGAGGCAGAAGCAGGCAGATTTCTGAGTTCGAGGCCAGCCTGGTCTACAAAGTGAGTTCCAGGACAGCCAGAACTACACAGAGAAACCCTGTCTCAAAAAAAAAAAAAAAAAAAAACTAGAATCCATAGGGTCGCCAGCTGTGGTGGTGCATGCCTTTAATTCCAGCACTAGGGAGGCAGAGGCAGGTGGATTTCTGAGTTTGAGGCCAGCCTGGTCTACAGAGTGAGTTCCAGGACAGCCAGGGCTATACAGAGAAACCCTGTCTTGAAAAACCAAAAAAAAAAAAAATC